>CM058236.1:69435167-69744132 GCA_030180135.1 Orychophragmus violaceus | reverse complement strand
TTTTCTTTAAGTATCTCTAAAACCTTATTTGAAGTTTACCAATACTTGAAGAACATATCATTTTCGCCAAAATCTCTCAAGAATTCTATTAATATATGCTTGACGAGACATTCTTAAAATTTCTAGTGATCTCTTATGGAATATTTTAAATTCCTATCACATCTGATGTCTCATCCATATATTCTTTATCAAAGTTCTTAGTGAGAACTCTTAGTCTCATGTAATAGACCAATATAATTGATGGCTAATAGGATATCATCAACAGATATTCAAAACATGAACTTACTCAACTGATCCTGAAGTACATAAATGGATTTTAAAGATCTCTTTGAAACCGAATTTCGTAATGGTTTCATCAAAAATACATGACATTGTCTCAAAGGTTGTGCCAGTACATATTAACTTTAATTTGCAGATCATGTCTCCTTTACTTTCAGTTATGAAGTCTTCAGGTTAACATATATAGATATGTTCTCTAAATTTATGTTAAAAAAGCCATTATTCACATACTTTGATGTGATTTCAGATTATTATGTACTAATACCATAATAATTCTGAGATAATCTTTTCTAAACATAAGTGAACATGTCTAAATAATTAATGCTTTCTTTCTGATTAAAATATTTATGCTCTAAGTCTGGCTTTATATTATTCAATATTATAATCGATTTTGATCTTACACTCTCTATTTTTTGTCTTTTAAAAAATTGAATAACTTTTCAAATTTCATTATTATCAATCAAGTATATCTCATTTTTATAGCATTAATCCATTTATCAGAATTATCATCTTTAATGGCTTATGAGAACAAAGCTTGAATATTCGTTTCTTCAGATTCTATTTGATGAAGTATGTCGTCATCAAAATAGCTGATCTACTCGAAGGAGTTGATCTTTTAATGCTAGTTCCCTCTTTTGCTTCAAGTACTTTATCATAATTGGTGATATTCTCATCATGGAGTGGATGATCATTCACTAAATTTTCCTCATTGTTTAACAATTCAACAATAGAGGAATTCCTAACATTCGGAACAAAGGGTAAATTAATATTGAAGTAATTGGGTCGGGTGGTACAAATAGCACCTATAATTAGAGAAATGGGAAAGTAGGTTTTTAGGCTACTGTTTCTATTTTTTTAAGACCAATATACCCCTCATCTCATCCTCTCGTCTCTCTCATCTTCTTCTCTTCTCATCCTCTTGCGTTTTTTTCTTTTCAAAGCTGCCCAGTCATGGCTTTTTAGATTATAGCTTCTTCACCAATGATTACAAAATTTCACCTTCTCTCTTTTCTTCCTGTGCAACCTTCTTACAAAGCTTGGAAATTTAATCTCTCCACATGGTTTTCTCTCTTGGGTTCTTCTCGTTTCTCTCCCTACTTTGGTCTAAAGCATATGGGCATCTCAATTTCGCCGAAATCTTCAAACCCAGGTATCGAATTTTTATATCTCGTCACAAAATTGGTTCTTTTTGTAAAACAAATATGTTTAATTTTGTGTAATTGGGTGTTTGTGTTCGTTCGTTATTGTACATGGAAGAAGATTAAGGTATGGTGATTTGTGCGTCTCTGTTCGGCGTTGGAGCACCTGAAGCTTTGGTTACTGGTGTTGTTGCTTTGTTAGTCTTTGGTTCTATTGGTTTTGCTATAGACGGTAAATCGGATGGTTATCCGGGATATAGATTTGAGATTAACATGTTAGTTACAGATATATTTACATATTTATATGATAACATATATGTTAACATGTTACAAAAGTATGTACATTTGTTAAATATAAAGTTAACAGTATATTTTCATATTTATATAACAACAAACATGTTAAATGGTTTGATAAAAAAATATGTATTTTTGTTAAATATAAAGTTAGCAGTACATTTCAATATTTATCAATTATTATAATAAATGTTGAGAATTGTTTTTCAGTATTTTGGCATTTTGACATAATCATCATTATGGTTGCAAAGATTTGTTGTTTGATATTTCAGCGATTTAGCATAATCACTATTATTAGTATTGTTGTGGTTATGAATGTTGTTATCATTTGATAGGCTAAATATAAAGTTAGAAATCTATTTTAATTTTTATCTAGTAATATAAATTTTAACGTGTAACAAGAATTATCTTGCTATTTAAAATTATAAAACAGAATATAACGTTGATTTTTATAGTAAGGGCAAATATGTAAAAAACCTTTCCGACAGAGACAATAAATTAGGGTATACATCACATCATATCTGTTTAACTAATATCACTTCACTTTTGTATTTTCTACCTAAATGCCTCATTAATATTTAACCTTAGTTTCCAGAATGAAATCTTTGAACTTTATTACTCCCACTAATCATACCATACTCATTGAATCTGACATTATTGGTTTCTACTATTATTGTACTATCTGTTAGAAAATAAAATCTATATCCTTTAGATAATTCAGGGTAATCAATAAAGAAACCACTGACCGTTCTCAAATTTAAATTCCTTTTTTATGTGGGTTAAATATTCTTGCGTTAGATGGATTGGAGGTATGACGTACTAGGTTTCCAACCTTCCCACAACTTAAATCAAAAGTTGTTACTGCTTTTCTAGGAACCATGTTCAAGATATATAATGCAGTACATAATGTATTTATCCACAAGGATATAGATAAGTTAGCATTAATTTTTTATGGATCTAACTATTCCCACTTAAGTACGGTTATGTCTTTATATCTTTCAGCAACACTATTATATCATATATAATAAGGCATTGAGTAGTAGAAAACGACTTCAAATTATTGGAGAAGCTTGGCAAAAGGTACAAGACATTATCATGATTCGTTTTTTTTTTTAACTTTCTCTTTAAATTTGGAACATCATATGGTCTACAAATATATGTATGTATGATTAAAAAGTTGTGTACATCTTGTGGCTTTTCTTTTAGTGTGTATGGTTTGCTTAACCGTAATGCAATTTATACACTCATTACTAATTGCAAAATCTAGATACATAATGACTCCATATTTTACTAATCCTTTGATTCTTTATAGGAACTAATCTTTTATGCCACAAGAAATATAAATCATTAGCACATGTTGACAATTACGTCCACCTTTAGCATGCACAGTGAGATTTTCAAAATTTTGATTAGCCAATTTTAATGTAAAAAGCTATTAATTAATATTCTAAAACTATTTCTATTAGAGTTCGGAATCATATTGAAACAAATATCTCCTTAGGTAGTCCAACTGGTTGAGGGGTTCGTGGTGGCTAGAAACCACCCGGGTTCGAGCCCAGGCGGAAACAAAAATGCCTCCTCTGCTCACCCACATGGATATGGGCCCATTGCTTACGGCCCATTTGAATACCCGGAGAGAGGATCTATCCATGGGCTGCACCTCCCCTTGGGGATTAGTCTGGACCCTTCCATAGGCCTGGAATACCCCCAGGTTAAACAAAAAAAAAAAAATATCTCCTTAGGTAATTTTCATAGCCAAATCAAGTTTTCTTAATGAAACTACATTATAGAAAATAGATAGAATGTAAATATAATCTGAATTTAATCCAAAAAACATTCACTATCCATTATGAGACAATAAATGCTAATAATTTACCGTTGTCTCAATTTTCCTTTCATAATTAGTTTCACTTGACTTGATGCCTTTAAAATTTTATGCACAGAACTTGAAATATGTGTAGTATATTGACTAATAATCCATCAAATTTTAGAAGAAACATAAGTAAGATTATATTCGAAAAGTCTTATGTAACCTAGAAGGTTACATTTTCTTTCGAATAATTATTTTCTTTAAAGATAATCTTTATGCAGGTGTACAAACGTTCTGCAAAAAAATTGCATTTGACATGTTTCTTTGTTCTTTTCTTTCTTATTAGTGAATTATGATCATTATTTCTGGGTTGTTCTTCCCCAGCTTACTTAATGTCATTTCCCAGTTTTAAGTCCAGCTTCTTGGACATAATGGACAATCCTCATACCCTTACACTAAGCTAAGCTACCTCATATACCAATTTGTTAACCAATTCAACCAACATCCATTATTCATTAATGATGCTGTAATGAATTTGGAATGGTCCACATTGATGAGGTGATTAAGAATAAATTAGACAAGAAATTATTTTTTTCCACACTCGTTCTCATATTATTTACCTTAGTCGTTAGATTGATGATTTTAATGCAATGTTCATGCAAAGACGGTGTGTCATTATCTTTCATGATTTTAAGATCTGCCTTAAGAATCATATAAGGATTCGTTTACAATCTTAAATCTTTCTTTTATAAAGTTCATATCATATCTGAAGCCTTTTTAACTGTTAGAATGAAAGCTTTTTAAATATTGTTAACTTATTTTCATCTTTTAGGAACATAATGTTCAATCAGTTTTTCTCAAGCTTTATAGAGAATCTGTGCATCCTCAGTACTAACTTCTTTTATATTTGGTTCCATATTTTAAAAGGCCAAAACTTAACCTAGTATTCTTAATGTAAACTTATATTTCTCTTTACATTATAAGAAGTTAGTTATATAGTGAGGAGATAAATTAAAGATGACAATTAGCATAATGGATTATATTACTTTGAGATACAACAAGATTTAATTAGGCTTCAAAAAAACACCATTAATTACTATTATTGAATGTATATGAGAAGAAATATGGTGCTCTTATGTGTAGCCACCGAAATTCCACAAAATGTCATATAATTCAGAAAACATTAATGAGTGGTGTATTGAGTTACTCAGACTAAGTTATTTGTGGATATTATTAGTCTACACAAATACTACCATTCCTTTAGTTACTATTATTGAATACATATGACAAGAAACTATGGTGCTCATGTGGGTAGTCACCATACTCTCATAAAAGTTAGATTCATAAAATATTATTGAGTGATGTATTGAATTAATGACTAATTTATATGTGGATATCTTTAGTCTACACAATAACAAACACTCATAAAGTTATTAATCATATTTTGTGTTCGTAGTCTACATGTGGATAACCAATTAATAAAAAATAGATCAAAACTTATTTAACAATAGTTTTAATTTGAAAATTATTTGAGAGTATAATCATTGTAATGATATATAATTCCAAATTTTCACTTTATATGAAAACATTGTTTTACATGAATTTGTTATAACTGTTCACGTAGAAAATTATGCATGATTCATTCACTGTGCGAATTATAACAACTAAATTTGCTTAATTGTGCAAAAAAGATTGCAATACGAACTATGTAATGAACGATTATGAATGAATTATTTTAGGTGGAAATTTAAAAACACACAAGTTATGTATGCCCGAAATTTGTGTGCATAAAATTCTTTACATAATCAGATCGACGACAAACAATAATTCGTAGATGCCCAAAAGGTGCATGAAAATGAATATGCGAACATTTACTCTCGCAAATACCCGATAATTGAACATACGAAATATAGGATAGACTCAGATCAAAATTTTCTTACTTTCTAGATCTTTAATTTTAAATTTATCAAATAATAAATCTATTATACTTAATGGATTAAACATATGTTTTAGAACCATTAGCTCTGATACCACATGTAAGTTTTAGTTACATGATCCCTAAGATCTTTAAACATCTAGATTAATCACATAGTAGAAACACAAGAAGAGTATTAGGGGTACGTACCTCTGTTCATTGTAATGAAGAGATCTTTTTGAGCGGATTTCGAAAAGCGGATCTTGAGCGGGTTTTCAAACCGTAAAATGAAAGATCGATCTTCTAATGAGGCATGGTTTCTCTCCCCCTTACCTCTCACTTTTCCTTTGTGTGTTTTTCACTTATAATGATTTATGATGGAATGAAAGCATCTATTTATAGAGGCGGAGAGAGGACCTTATCATATATCATGGTTTTTACCGGTTTTATGCCATGATATAAGTATGTTTTAGAGTCTATTAGTGTTTCTTTAGAGTCTTTTGCAGGTCTTATTAGGTACATGTACGTTTGGGGTAGAAGTGAAGATTTTGGAGCTATTTAGAGCACTTTGGAGATTTGACCCGAGAGGTTGTGCTCACTGTCCAGATTTGAGATTTGTGTCGATCGACGCACACCTGCATCGATCGATGCACATCGAGTTGGGCCAGATTCTCGGCGGTTTAATAAAGAATGCTGATATTGCAAAGATGCCCAGAAGTTATAAATATTTATACAGAAGCCCCAAGTCGTGTTTTAGCTATTTAATTAGGTTTTTAACTTCAGTTTTACATACGCTATCATAACTTAGAGCAGAGAGTTTTTAGAGCTTTTGGGGCTGATCTGATCCTGTACTACACTTTGTTTTGGAGAAGTTTTCGAACCCCTTTATTATTCTAATCTATTTTATGATATCTATTAATTCATTGATTATGTCTTCATATTCTATGTATGAGTAGTTTCATAGTTAGGTTTAGGGTTTCTCATAGGGATTTCATGACTTGTTAGATATAATTAATTCAGTTAAGGATTCACATCAATAGAATGTTCTTCAAACTAAATTGTGTTTAATGCTAGTTCTAACCTGATAACTTAGAATCTAGATCTTAGGTTGGTAAATACGACACGACAGTGTGGTTTAGAATCTGAACAATTTAGGTTGAGCAATTTAATTACTCGCAAAGGAATTTGGTTTAATTAGATTGTGAACATATCGAACTTGGAATTTAAGCTGGTTTAATCTGTTAGTAATTGCAAAGGAATTTGGATTGCTGCACTTAGACTTAGAGAATTCTCGCAACGACAGTTGGTTAATTCTATATCTGTGTTTTGAGTTCTAGAACTGTGTTTAATTTGATCCTGACTGAATGATTTATCTGCTTGTCTGATTTTCTGAGAACGCCCTAGACTTAGTGCCCTTAGTTTATTGCTTACAACCACAACTTGCTACTGATTTACTTTCTTCCTTGCTTTTTAGTTAATTCAATACAATTTGCTTTCTCCTAGTTAAATCTGTTTAGTTATAATCCTATCGTTGCCTAGAGTCCTCGTGGATTCGATCCCTAAGTACTATATTGATATACTGTGTACTTGCAGTTAGTATAGGGTAAAAACTTACGACCTATCAAGTTTTTGGCGCCGTTGCCGGGGACTCTTAGAGTCTTCGATAGCTTCGAACTTAGGGTTTTTACTAAGATTTTTATTTTTATTTTTGTTTACTGATTTTTTCTCTGTTTTCTCTCTGTCGCAGGTTTCAAAATCGCATAGCATCGACCGTTGCACTTCTTGTGTCGATCGTTACTAGGCGATTGGAGTTGAATCGATCGTTTCACTTCTAGCATCGATCGTTGCTTGACGATTACAGACGGTTTATGCAGACGCGTGATACCAGAAGTAATCCGAACACTAATCTCGTAAACCTCCAACTTGAAGAGCTTGCTAGACTAGAGAGGACTAACAGAAGAGTTCGAAGAACAAGGATGGTTGTTGTTGAACGTGTGATCATAAAGCCTGATGCTCAAGGTACCCTGAGGGACTGACACAACAATCCGTACAATGCTGCTGGAGAACCGATAGATGCTGAAAGGAATGTTATCCCTGATCCTCCAGAGCAACCACAACAACAAGAGCAAAACCAAGGACAAGGCCAAGGACAGGGCCAAGGTAGACATATGGTTGTCCATGAGAGGACTTTAGCTGACTATAACCGTCCGGATGAGTTTCATGCTAACCGGTCAGCTCTTATACCTCCTAACTTTGAGAGGAATGATTTTGAGATTAAGACCATCTACTACTCTCTCCTGAGGCAGAAAGCCTTCCATGGCTCTCCAAGTGAGCAGCCAATGGATCACATAGACGAGTTTGAGGACATAGTCACCGGAATTAAGTACGATGGAGTGAGCCAAGACTATATGTTCCTCAAGCTTTTCCCCTACTCTCTGGCTGGAGATGCTGCAGCCTGGCTGAAACAACTTCCATCTGGGACGTTTGTTACTTGGGCCGCTCTGAAGAGGGAGTTTCTGCGACACTTCTACGATGATGCTCGCTCTGATCAGTCCAGGCAGGACATTCTCACCTTCACCCAAGGTCCAACAGAGCCTCTTAAGACAGCCTGGATGAGGTTTAAAAAGTACCAACGTGACTGCCCGCACCATGGATTCACTGAGGTAACACTTTTAGGCATCTTCTTTAGAGGAATAGATCTTCCATATCAGACTGCGTTGGACAATTCTAGCAATGCCAACTTTAACACTAGGACTCCTGCTCAAGCTAAGCAGTTGATAGATAATTTAGTAAGCAGTAATAGCTGCAAGACTATTGATGAGAGAAGGAAGAAGTCCGGTGGGAAGATGGAGAATTCTGAGATAGCTGATATTAGATCTAAGTTGGACACAGATTGCAATCTTCTAGCTGGGAAGAAAGCTGTCCACTTTGCTCAAGATGTTGAGATGATCAATGATGAAGAAGATGGTCAGGAAGAGGATGTGAATTACATCGGAGGATCTGGTTTCCAAGGAAACAAGTTTGGAAATCAGTCTGGTAATAGGTTGTTCAATGGAGGACAGAAGAGTGCTTTCACAAGCAATCAAAACTCTTTTGGCTTTGGACAGAATGCTGGTTTTCAGAAATCTTTCCAACAAGGTAATCAGAGGACTTATGGATCTTCCTCTTACTAAGCACCTCCTGTAGCTACTACTCATGAGAGTAAGATGGAGGCAATGATGGAACAGCTGCTGAAAGGACAGACTAAGATTGATGTAAACTGCAACAAAAAGTTAGATGCTGTCTATGAGGATCTCAATGGGAAGTTTGAGTCTCTAAACACTCATGTGAAGCAATTGGACACTCAGGTGAGCCAAATTTCAAGCTCCATCAAGGGAAAGAGTGTTGTAGACACCCATATTAAGGCCTGGTCACTGTACATTGATGATGGATCACACCTAGGTGAAAGATTTGAGCTAAGTACAGCTGAAGTGGTAGAAGAGGCTGAAATTTCGGATTTTGAGGAAAATCTCTCGGGTGGAATCTATGAAAATTTGACTGCATCGATCGTTGCACCCTTAGCGTCGATCGTTGCAAGGCGTGGATAGACAGATTCACAGGATTCTTATGGCATTGATGCAGAGGCAGATTCAGAGCTTGATCGCTTATTCCCTGGAGTGTCTGAGATAACTCAACAGGAGATTTATGCACAATCTATTCGCTTATATCCTAAGGTGTCTGAAGTAATTCAACAATAGATTGATGAGCTTAAAGAGCTAGAAAAGATTGGTGAAGAGTTGGAAGAAATTCCTCCATCTGATGATCCACCTTACCACCCTTGTGTGCAGAGATACTTGGGTAAGATGTTGCCTTTGGATGAAGAGCTGAAAGATTGGGTCATAGATTTTCCGAAGCATATAAGTGATGTGTTATTAACCAAGGTTCCTAAGAAGCTACCTGATCCTGGGATTTTTTTTGCTGAGTTGTTCTATATTTGAGGATGGTTTCAAGCGCTCTCTGTGTGATTTAGGAGCTGCTGGAAGTCTTATGCAGTATTTTGTGGCAGAGAAGCTGGGTATGATGGATTTTCACCTACTAGGACCTCTGTTGTCCTAGCTGATCAGTCGATAAGGACTCCTGAAGGAGTTCTTGAGGACGTCCCAGTGAGAGTTGAAAACTACTTGGTTCCAACAGATTTCTTAGTTCTTAAGTACCACAGTGAGCAGGATGATGCTTTGATACTGGGTAGACCATTCTTGGCCACAGCTGGAGCAGTGATAGATGTGAGATACAGCTTGATAGATCTCCATCTGGGAGATGAGCCACTGCACTTTGAGATGGACATGCTGCACAAGCCATTACTTGATGGGCAGACCTTCACTATTAAGGATGGATATGGAGAGCAGATAAGCGAGACTTTGGTTTCAGATCCACCATATCAGTTTACTCCTTCGTTTTTTGGACGCGTTCACACTGATGATGCTTACTCTCCGCCTTGGATGAGGAGACTTGCACAGAGGCAATCACATTCTCTGTCAGGATCTCCAGCAACCTGATCTTGTTCGTCCGGTCAAGCTAATGACCTTAAACAAGCGCTGAGTGTGAGACAACCCACTGATAAGTTTTAGTGTTTTTCTTTCTTATTTTTGGTGTTTTTCTTAGGATTTCACGTTTTTATTTGTTTTTGTTAAGTTTTTAGATGTAGAACACTGTCTGGAGATGTGTGACGATCGTTGCTATATGTGCAACGGTCGTTGCAGGGAGATTTGACGAAGAGATGGGATCGCCTTGTGACGATCGTTGCGGTCCTGTGCAACGGTCGTTGCAAATTGTTTAATTGCAAATTAAGGTACGCGTGCTAAACCGGAATCAATTAGGTTCAACAGCGTCGATCGTTGCTCATCAGCAACGATCGTTGCACCCACGACCAGGTAAGTGCCTTAAACCCTTTTCTCTTCTCTTCTTCCCCATTCCGCCGTCCGTACAACCGCGACTCCCCTACCCTAAATCTCTCAAATCTTCATCGTTTTCTCTGATTCAAGACTTGATTTTACTTGTTTTAACATCCCCTATCTATTTCTCTGACCCAATTGCAGTGAATCCAAGGTAAGAACTTTCATTTTCAACATTTTCGGATTCGGTTATAGGGTTTAGAAATTAAGGATTTTTAGGCTTGAAATTGATGAACCCGTACTGATTAGACATGATTAGGGATGATTGGTGATGTATTCTGGCTGATTGAGTGGTCTAAGAACGGATTTAGAAACGATTTTGAGAATTCATTGTCGGCTGTGAAATCGCCCTGCATCGATCGTTGCACTTGTGCAACGGTCGTTGCATTGCGATTTCACAGGGAGTTTCTGTCGAGACTTACTTGTTTTAATTTCTTGCAGATGCCTCCTCGACAATCCCGTAAGCGTAGAACCACCGCAGCAGCAGCTACAGCTCACCATCACCCACCAGCTGAGTGGTTCCATCGAGACTCGGATCCACCTGAGGATTATCAGAGAGATCGAGAAGTTATACAGCCACCATGGCCCAGGGCAGATAAGCAGATGATTCCGACAAATAGGGCCTTGGGCATAGAGATAGATGAGCTGCTCAAGACCGACACCTTCACAGAGCGGCCATTACGTGAGCAGTGGGATGACTTTGACACATTGCTGTACAATGGTTGGTGTAGCATAACGCTTAAACCGACCAAGTTTGCAGATTATACGACTTGCAGGAGTCTGGGCATCGATGAGCAGGTCCTTGCACTGTGTAAGGGCATTGGTCTGGAGACAATGCCAATGCAGCCTTACGAGATGTACCCTGAGTTGGTAAGACAGCTGCTAGCCACTTGCAGAGTGATATACCCTACATCAGACAGCAGGAAGGCTTCAGGAGGCTTCTTTACCTTCATGTGCTTAGGAGCCAGGTATCGGATTCCCCTTCTCGATATCTGTAGGATTTATGGATTCAGCACTGAGCCGACGCGCATTGGTATGTCACTTGAGTGGGATGTGGATGAAGCTCAGTATTTCTGGGAGTGTATTGGCACTGGTCGGTATAACTCGAGGACCACGCCGGTGATTCAAGTTAGGCATCCGGTTCTTAGATACGTCTTGCGCATCTTGGGTTCTACTTTGTTGTGCAAGTTTGAAGCCAACAAGATGCGTAAGAACGAGATGGAGATGTTGTTCATTGGACTGAGGGACCAGTTTGAGGATACAGTTCTGAGAGATCCCACTAGAGGACTCAACTTGGGAGCAGTCTTTGCTCATCATTTATGTGAGCTGCAGAGGAAGCCATTTGATGGTGTGGGCACTGAAAGAGTAGGGAGTCTGCTTACTCCCATTTTCAGACATTGCAGGATTCCCTTAGAGGGAACGGAGCGTAGTGACAGCATGGAGTTCCTTGATTTCAGCCATCTGCAGAGTGCTACATGGCTGAAGGAAGGACGTGTATGGATCTATTATGACCCTGCCACAGAGAAGTGTGGTGTGGATCTTCCTGCTCCTGGTCTTACATAGATTGATACGCTGGATGACTTGAGGTTCCAGCCTCCTACGAGTGAGCAGCGCAGAGTCCCTTCTATGGCTCATCCGCTGGGAGAGCCTTCTACACGAGCTTCTACCTCCTCTGCGCCTGCACCTGCTGCCCCTGTCGATGACATTGGATCTTTTCCCGAGCCTACGATGCCTTATGGTGATATGTCTGAGGCAGAGTGGAGAGAGCGCTCGGATGGTATTCTACGGGTCGTCTGGAACTTCATGCGTACCTGCACTTGCAGAAGACAGCCACATATTCACCATTCAGGACCTTCTCGACGCAGACGACGCTCTCCGCCTCCAGGTTCTTCGAGTGGTACTGATCGCATTGATGGGATGGAGGATGAGTGATTGAGTATCGGCATCTCTAGAATGCGGTTCTCTGTATTTCTTTTTCACTTTTCTCTTGAACTTTTTCTTTTGATTTCTTAGGATTTTTATGTTTGGATGCTGTGATTGATTTGAGACTACTAGTTGCTTTGATTTTATCTGTTTTCAGTGGTTTTTCAGCTTGCAGGTTCGAAATTTCATGATTTCTCACGGATTAACCTGCTAACTTGCTGACTGATCGACAAAATCGCAATGCGTCGATCGACACAACTTGTGTCGATCGTCACAACACGAGTAATCGCATTGCAGCGATCGTTGCGGTCCTGAGCAACGATCGACTCACGACGAAATATCGCCTAGCAACGGTCGATGCATGTGCGACAGAGGTAAAAACCAGACAGAACTCGACAAATCCATTAACATTTTTTTACTTTTTACCAATCCTTTGCTTGACACTACTGGGGACAGTGTGTCTTAAGTGTGGGGGAGGTGCTACTGGCTTTATCTTTCTGTTTTCTTAGAGTCAGTCCAATTTTCAAAAAAAATTGTTTTATTGAGTCAAAACCAGTTTAAGTAGGAAACAGTGAATTTTTGAGAAGATTAACAACATCTTGCAGGAACTTAAGTAACCATTGGGATGAAGTTGCAGGATCTATCTATGACTATTAGAAAACCCTAACACATATCAACCTACTGAGGACACCCACATCACTTCAGGTATCAGAGGATCTTTTTACTGACTTCACCTTAATACTGACTTAATTTTCTCACCTAAGGGCTTGGTATACCTTGTGTCGGATTCCTTTGTTAGTTCTGACACAGCCTGTAAACCTGTCATATTTGGTTCCCTTCTCCCCTTCCATAAAGTAAAAAATATATAATAATAAAATGAGGATGAGTTAGTAACTCCGAAGTGGTCACGGGAGTAGTAGCAAACACTATTACCTCATGTGCGATCCATGGAATGTGTCCAAAGTACACCCCTTAACGGGAAGAGCACTGATAAAAAAAATAAAATGATACCCAATGGGAAAAAATCAGAATGCTAAGGAAGGGAAAAGAGAAGAAAGGGACCAGAGAAAGATAGTATGGTGGTCTAGAGCCGGCAAAGTAAGAGTCCATGTGCCCTTTGATCGATACTCCTTAGGTGAGACCGTACTTAAATACTTGCAGAAGTCAGTAGGATGAATTTGAATGCGTGAATGTGATTGTGGAGTTTACTTAGGACAGTTGCTAAGTGTGGGGGAAGTATATGTTGGTCTTGATATCTTGCAGGTGATTCTTTCAGTGGATTACTAAGGGGAATCTGAGTGTTGTTGCTTCTAGGACAAAAAGAGTTTCTGAAAGTTTTCAAACCTCTTCACCATGTTTTAGTTCTTTGTTTTGCTTGAGGGCAAGCAAAGGCTAAGTGTGGGGGATTTGATATATCATGGTTTTTACCGGTTTTATGCCATGATATAAGTATGTTTTAGAGTTTATTAGTGTTTCTTTAGAGTCTTTTGCAGGTCTTATTAAGTAAACGTAAGTTTGGAGCAGAAGTGAAGATTTTGGAGCTATTTGGAGCACTTTGGAGATTTGACCCGAGAGGTTGTGCTCACTGTCCAGATTTGAGATATGTGTCTATCGACGCACACCTGCATCGATCGATGCACAGCGAGTTGGGCCAGATTCTCGGCGGTTTAATGAAGAATGCTGATATTGCAAAGATGCCCAGAAGTTCCAGATATTTACACGGAAGCCCCAAGTCGTGTTTTAGCTATTTAATTAGGTTTTTAACTTCGGTTTTACATACACTATCATAACTTAGAGCAGAGAGTTTTTAGAGCTTTTGGGGCTGATATTATCCTGTACTACATTTTGTTTTGGAGAAGTTTTCGAACCCCTTTATTATTCTAATCTCTTTTATGATATCTATTAATTCATTGATTATGTCTTCATATTCTATGTCTGAGTAGTTTCATAATTAGGTTTAGGGTTTTTCATAGGGATTTCATGACTTGTTAGATATAATTAATTCAGTTAAGGATTCACATCAATAGAATGTTCTTCAAACTAAATTGTGTTTAATGCTAGTTCTAACCTGATCACTTAGAATCTAGATCTTAGGTTGCTAAATAGGACACGACAGTGTGGTTTAGAATCTGAACTATTTAGGTTGAGCAATTTAATTACTCGCAAAGGAATTTGGTTTAATTAGATTGTGAACATATCAAACTTGGAATTTAAGCTGGTTTAATCTGTTAGTAATTGCAAAGGAATTTGGATTGCTGCACTTAGACTTAGAGAATTCTCGCAACGACAGTTGGTTAATTCTATATCTGTGTTTTGAGTTCTAGAATTGTGTTTAATTTGATCTTGACTGAATGATTTATCTGCTTGTCTGATTTCCTGAGAACGCCCTAGACTTAGCACCCTTATTTTATTGCTTACAACCACAACTTGCTACTGATTTACTTTCTTGCTTGCTTTTTAGTTAATTCAATACAATTTGCTTTCTCCTAGTTAAATCTGTTAAGTTCTAATCCTATCGTTGCCTAGAGTCCTCGTGGATTCGATCCCTAAGTACGACATTGATATACTATGTACTTGCAGTTAGTATAGGGTAAAACTTACGACCTATCACCTTACTTCATCTCTAAGACTTAACCTCAGCCGTCCATCTTTTACTTAATCTTTAAGTTTTAATTTCAACCATTCATCCAAACATTATAATGGATAACATCATCCATATATCCTAATGGATAAACATGTTTGATATTATCCAAATATCCTAATGAATAAACATCAACCAAATATCCTAATGGATAAAAATGTTTAATATTATCCAAATATCCTAATGAATAAACATGTTTGATATTATCTAAATATCCTAATAGATAAACATTGATAGTATTATGTAACAGTTTTAATCTCAACCGTCCATCAAGATAGAGATCTCAATTATTGATCTTTACATTTTAGTTAAGTAAACTTAACGATGGAGATAGTTTCACGGGTTTAAAGAATAGCATTCCTAGAATAAAAAACACTTAACTATAAGACTATATAATAAGATCGTAATATATATTCCTTACATATATTTGCGAAGGTTGTTTTAAGAAGATCAAGGTACACTCTCAAATTAAAAAAAAAAAACTTTCTGAACTACAAATGATTTTTTATCCTTATATCTAATTGATCCAATAGATTACGAGGAATTGTTCAGTTAATATGAATATAGTTACATAAACAGTTGTGTCAAATGCATAGTTTACCAATTATTCTAACCTTTTTGGATTGTAGGGACATCAATGGGATGTGTTTGTGGAAAACCAAAAAATGAAAATAAAAACCCCTCTCCAAGTTCCAGTTATATAAACCGTGAAAGTAGTGAGCAAGTGGCTGTGTCTGATGATTCCAGTTATATAAACCGTGAAAGTGGTGAGCAAGTTTCTGTGTCTGATGGTTCCAGTTATATAGACCGTGAAAGTAGTGAGCAAGCTTCTGTGTCTGTTGGTTCCAGTTATATAGACCGTGAAAGTAGTGAGCAAGCTTCTGTGTCTGATGGTTCCAGTCGTGAAATTAGTGAGCAAGCTTCTGTGTCTGATGGTTCCAGTTATATAGACCGTAAAAGTAGTGAACAAGCTTCTGTGTCTGATGGTTCCAGTTATATAGACCGTAAAAGTAGTGAGTAAGTTTCTGTGTATGATGGTTCTAGTTATATAAACCGTGAAAGTAGTGAGCAAGTTTTTGTGTCTGATGGAGCTTCTTCTTCAAGTTATTATGCCGATAATTCTCCATAGTAAATAATTTGTATGTGTCAACTTTAATATTATAAGAAAGTTTTTTGAGAAATTATGAATGTTACATAATCAGCTATATACTATTAAATATAATTTAAAATATAATATACTATTAAACTTAAAATAGATTTGTTTTATCATCTTCTAAATACATTTTCTTTTCACCCAATATATACTTACATGTGTATCAAAATCTAATAGAATAATGAAAACGTATAAGATTATTAATAATAATCAGAAAATATGTGTCAAAATCATAAACTTATGCAACCAATTTTTAATATAATGAGATCAATTAGATCTTACAAAAAACATTAATTATATACCAAATAGAATTTTCACATTGATGAAATTTACTCACTATAGAAAGAAGTATAGTCTGTAGGTTGTAACAAACCAATTGAAAAATTTTATCATATTTGTATCGCTGAGTCTTGCAAAGTTTGTTTGAAAGAGATTCAATGTACAGTCGTAAATAAAAATAGAAAACTTATTTTCAACTAATTGTTGATGTATCTGAAAATGTGAGACGTAACGTAATACTGAATGTGACACAAGGGTGTTCTTTTTCAAAGACAGTTTATTGCAAAGCAAACAAAAGTTTCACCTTAACAACCTAGTCTCTCTCTTGCTTTTCGATCTATCAATGATCTCAAAGCCTTCTAGATTCACCCTTAACACCAAGTCTAATTCTCTCTTAAGAATTCTTAACTTTTGCTAAAAGCAATCTCTCTCTCTAAAAGCGCACCAAACACAGATGCCATAGATGATCTATTTATACTTATGGATCATCGTACAATTGCCTTATTTCTTTTGACATATTTCCTAAACTCTCTTAGGCATATTTCCATTTTTCTTCATCTTGCTAAAAGCATATTTTCCCAAAATCTTTTAGACGCTCATTCTATGAGTATCTTCACTAATCTTCATATCCAGCTCAGCTACTCATCTTTAGGTTTGTCCTCGTCAGCTTCTTGTTCCTAGTATTTCCATACTTCTTTGTTCCAGCTCACGCCTTCTATCGTTGACTCAGTCACTGTTGCACATGCTGGTTGACGCAGCTGCTGTAGTAGCTCATGCCGTAGCTCAATGCTTCTTCAATCTCCCACTTTTTAGCTTGTATGACTCTCAAGTACCTATACTTCAGAAAACTCATACACACATATAGCCGAAGCAGAAAAATACTAATTGTCAAGCATTCACTCATTCCAATCCAAAGTATTACTTCTTAAAAAAAACTGAGTTCAACATTTAACGGACCGAGCAAGGAGTTTCATCAAAAACAAAACAAAAATGAACCACAGAACTCCCCCACAAATTAAACTCCCCCAACATCCAAACTCCCCCATAATCCTAAGTCTCCACTTAAGCATCACTCGAGGTCATCTCATCTGAGTCATCATCCCCTGTGGCAGCAGGAGATTCCTCATCTTGAGCTGACTCGTCAACCTCTTCAGTTTCTCCCCCTGCTTGAGAGCATACAAGTTAAAAAATCTTATATCTAAGTGATTTTCATCGAGAAAGTAATCGAAAACTTACCTTGAATTCTGTCTCGTAGATGAAAGACTACATCACTCAGGTTCTGAAGGCCCTCAGCTATGTCCTGTAGAGCAGTTTGAACAGAGAGTTGATCTATTGAGGTTTTGATTGGCATTCTGACTGAACCAAGTTGCAGAATTTCCACAGATTCCTCTTCAGCTGATGCAGATGCCTGTGAGCGACCTTTTGTACGAGATGTTGAGCCTATCTTGCGTTTACCAGATGCAATTTCCTGTCTCTTTTTCTCAGCCTCTTTCTTGAGAAAAGCTTCACCACTTCGAGGATCCTTCTTGTATAGCACCGGACCTACAAGTTCTTCTCCATCAAATGTGCGAGGTGGATGCTGTGATTCGAGAACTTCTGAGATGATTCTTGGGAATATCAGCCAATGTCGATCATTCTGCGGATCAGTGGTAAAGCTCATCACTTATTTGTACACAAGTTTCCCAAGGTCAGTCCGGATGCCATGAGCTATCTTGTAGATCAGCCTTGCTATGTCTTCAGATATATGGTTTTTGTGGGTAGATGGGAACCAGTTTTTAGCAGCCAAGATAGTCAGCGCGGCGTACTTTGGGGGAAGATCAACAGATTTCATCCCTGCCCATGTCTTCTTCTGGCCTTGAGTGAGATACTTAGCAATTGAGTCAGCCGAGACTCCATCAATCTTGACATCATTCTTGATTTCATCATTGCTCAACGGTTCCATATTTAGACATGCATTGTTCTGAGCTGGTGAGAATTCATACATTCGCTTTCTTAAGAACACACGTACCCCATTTTCAGTACCATCAGCACTTGATTCCGGCAGATTAGTGTATAATTCTTTCACAATTTCAGGGATAAAACTGACTAACCCATCAACAGAATTTCTCAGCATTCCTATGTTTATCAGACCAAGATATCCCCACTTATCGGTTTCATCAAAATCTACTACCCGTTCAGCCAAGATTCCACGATCTTTGAATAGTGCATACCTTGCTTTTACTTCGCGAGATGGAAATCGCTTGGAGACAAAAGGTTTGACTCTGGTTTTTCCTGAACCACCAGTTGTAGCAGATGTCCCAGCCTTGACAGTCTTGTTCTTCTTGGGCTTCGTCTGCACTGATTTATGTGCTTCAGACCTTTCAACACTAGCCTTCTTGATATTAGGCATAGATCCTGTCTGCTTTCGAGCTTTCCTCTTCTTCGGTCTGGAAGCTTCTTCAGTTTGAGTGTGTGGCTCAGTCGGTTCAGTATCACTTGCGGCCACACTCACTGGATCTGCTACAACCATAGCTAACTCACCTAGACCCTCGACTGCATCTTTCTCCTTCTCTCCTATTTCCTCCAGATTTTCTGGGTTATCCACACGAACAGATTCAGCTTCCTTGTTACCCTCTTTTGATGACCCTGTAGATTTAATTTATGGGGTTTCAGGATCAGATGGATGTTTTGGAGGATGATCTTCTGGTATAGTTCTACGACCTGATTCAGCTTCATCATCTCCCTTCGTCTGAGCTAGATCTTCTTCAATCGGCTCTGTATTTTCTATTTCTTGAGCCGTCGCGAATGAATTCGTGCTGGTCTGGTGATCTGTACCCAAGATCTGGTCAGAGACAGTATTAGGGTTTCTGGGTGGTGGTACCTCTTCATCAGAGCTAGAATCATCAACCAGTTGCGGTGATTTCTGTGCCGGCGGTGCTTGAGTTGAGCTAGCACCCACTTTTCCTCTTCTGGTCGCATACACCATGGTTAATTTTCGAGCGATTGAAGCAGAGAAAACTTTGGATTGAGGAAGAAAGAGTCAAGTTTCGTCGGATTTTAAGAGCAATGGATTTCCTTTTTCCCTTTCTCTCTCCTTTTAAAGCCTGAAGCAGAATCTGTGTCAGATATCTTGTTACCTTTTTGCATGCGATTTTATTGGGCAAATATTCGAATTTTAAAATTCAAATTTCTTTTTCCCTTTTTGTGCCCATAATCTCGGATATCGGTTCTTGTCATACCAACTTGTACCGATTTAGACCATTCTTCTTGTTCCCTGTATCATTTGGTTAGTTCTTCAACATGCATTATGATATTAGATCAACCACATTACATTCAGTCACTAATGGGTATAAACTTGAAAGTGAATTGACCACATTTCTACTGAAGCAACTGGCGTTTTTTTTTTTTTTTAAAGAAAATTAAAGTGTACCTTTTCTTCTTTTCTTTTTAGCTGTTGTGTGAGTCAGGAACTGACACTTCACATGACTCAGTCTTTACATCTTGCTCACACGATTCCTGCATTTGGCTATCATTCTCCCAGTGGCTAGCTTTCACACTCTTATGCCTTTATCTTGTCTCAATGTAGTTTTCAACCTTTATCCTTCGAGTGAGATTGCCACATATTTTTTTCTTTTTTTTTTTTTTTTTTTAGTAACCTAGCTTTTCTTAGAGTTGATTCCATCACTTGACTTCTCAGGAGATCAACTTCTAGCTTTTTCTTTCTTTTTGGCTTTTGAACCTCTCTCGAGAAACCTGTACTTTATATGAGACAAGACGGCACAACAGGTAGCTCTTTTCCACTAGATTTCTTGACTCCAAACCAAATCAGAACTTGAGGTACTTCATGAGTCAGTGCATGTGCCAACCCTGTAGATTTTTACATCTCACAAACACCAATTGAGTTTCTCAAAGTGATAAATCGATTAAAATCAAGAGGTTTTGTAAAGAAATCAGCCAGTTGCAAATCAGTAACTATGTATTCAACCACTACCTGTTTTTCCTCCACTAGCTCACGAATGAAGTGGTGTCTTATATCAATGTGCTTTGTTCGAGAGTGTTGAACCGGATTCTTTGAGATGCTTATAGAACTCTTGTTATCACAGTGAACAAGAAGTGGTCCTGAATCGATCCCATAGTCAGCTGACATCTGTTTCATCTAGAGAAGTTGAGCACAGCAACTACCCATTGCAATATATTCTGCTTCTGTAGTAGATAATGACACAGAGTTCTGCTTTTTGCTCATCCATGCAATTAGATTGTTTCCTAGAAAGAAACATCCTCCACTTGTGCTCTTCCTGTCATCCAAGCTTCCTGCCCAATCAGCATCACAGTATCCAACTAGGTGTTTGTTGGATCCTTTTGAGTACCAAACCCCTAGGTTGATCGTTCCCTTGACATACTTGATGATTCTCTTAACTGCCTCAAGATGAGACTGCTTTGGTTTAGCTTGATATCTTGCACATATTCCCACGCTTAGGCACAGATCCGGTCTACTGGCTGTAAGATAGAGTAAGCTTCCAATCATCCCTCGATAGAGCTTTACATCCACATCTGCTCCATCCTCGTCTCTTGATAGCTTGGTTGTAGTACTCATTGGTGTTCTGGCTTCTTTACATTGATCTAGCTTAAATCGACTCAACAGATTTTTGGCATATGTGCTTTGAGATATAAATATACCATCACTGTTCTGGCTAACTTGCAAACCCAGAAAATATTTTAATTCACCTACCATACTCATTTCAAATTCTTGAGTCATGTCTTGAACAAATGTATCAACCAGCTTTTGAGATGTACCTCCGAAGATTATGTCGTCCACATAGATCTGGACTATGATGATCTCTTTCTTTTGTTCCAGAACAAAGAGAGTTTTGTCTACATCCCCTCTTGCATATCCTTTTTCTAGAAGAAAACTAGTAAGTCGCTCGTACCATGCTCTGGGAGCTTGCTTCAGACCATACAAAGCTTTCTTCAACTTGTACACATATTCAGGGTTGTGTGCATCCTCAAATCCTTTTGGTTGTTCTACATGAACCTCCTCTTGAAGAAAACCATTCAAGAAGGCACTCTTCACGTCCATTTGATATACGGTGAAGTTCATGATGCACGCCATTCCAAGGAATAGTCTGATTGACTCAAGTCGTGCAACAGGTGCAAATGTTTCCTCAAAATCGACTCCTTCTATCTGAGAGTATCCCTGAGCCACAAGTCGTGCTTTGTTTCGTACCACTATTCCATTCTCATCAATTTTTTTTTTAAAGATCCACTTGGTTCCTACAACGTTTACTCCATCAGGTCGTGGTACAAGTTCCCATACATCATTACGCACAAACTGTTCTAGTTCTTGCCCCATTGCTTCAATCCAGAATTCGTCTTCCAAAGCTTGAATATGCGTTGTGGGTTCTATAACTGAGACAAAACAAGTGAATCGCACCATTTCTTTAAAGTCCAGATGAACTTTTCTTGTCATTCGTTCATCATTCACATGTCCTAATACTTTTGAGATAGGATGGTTTTTCTGAGTTCTGCTGAGCTTGATTTTCACCGGAGATCTTGTTTCTTCATTTTGAGTAGTCTCTGAGGTTGTTGCTTCATCTATCTTTTCGTCAGTCATAGATTTTTGATGCTCAACCGGTTCTGATTCACTGTCTGATGAATCATCGGGGATTTTCATTTGACATAGATCATCAAATACGACATTCACTGACTCAACAATTGTTCTTGATCTTGTGTTATATACTCTGAATGCTGTGCTAGTTCCTGAATATCCCAAGAAGATACCCTCGTCACTCCTTGAATCAAACTTTCCAAGATGATCTTTTTCATTCAATACATAACACTTTCCTCCAAAGACATGAAAGTAGCTCAGATTTGGGGTTTTTCCTTTCCACATCTCGTATGGTGTCATGGTTGTTCCTCTTCAGACATACACCCGATTAATGATGTAGCATGCTGTATTGATAGCTTCAGCCCAGAACAGTTGTGGCACATCATTGCCGTGAATCATGGCTCTTGCCATTTCTTGAAGAGTTCTGTTCTTCCTTTCAACTACCCCATTCTGTTGAGGTGTTCTTGGTGCTGAAAACTGATAAGCTATACCATGATCCTCGCAGAACACTTTCATGGTTTCATTCTGAAATTCTCCTCCATGATCATTTCTAACCCTCTTAATCCTTCTTTGTTCATTGATCATTTGAAGCGCCCAGATTCTAAAGCTGTCAGCTGTATCTGATTTATCTCGAATGAACCTCACCCATGTGTACCTGGTAAAGTCATCCACTAGAACAAACACATATCGTTTACCAACTATACTCTCAACTTGCATTGGTCCCATCAAATCCATATGCACTAGATCCAACTTGTTCTTGGTCTGAACATCTGGTACTTTCTTGTGTTGAACCTTGACCTGCTTGCCTTTGTTGCATGCTTCACACACTGTCTTGCTCACCTCCTTGAGTTGAGGTATCCCTCGGACAATCTCATTCTTGACAAGAGTAGTCAAGTTTCTTTCATTCATGTGTCCTAGTCGTTGATGCCATAAATGTATTTCATTCTTGGCACTTAAACACTTTGCGCTAAGACATTTGGAGTTGTTTTCCCACATGTAACAGTTGTTGCCTGATCTTTTCCCTTATAGAATGATATCTCCAGTGTCATTCAGAGCTTTGCAGTCATAGCTTGTGAAACACACCATCAATCCTTCGTCGCATAACTGACTCACACTGATCAGGTTTGCCTTAAGACCCTTCACAAGAAAAACATTCATTAGTTTAGGTAAATCTGAGTCAAGTGTTTTACTTTTGCCTTGTATCGCCCCTTGTCCTCCATCACCAAATGTTACTTTGCCAGATTTGATCACTTTGATGTCTTTGAGATGACTTCTTGTCCCAGTCATATGTCTTGAGCACCCGCTGTCAAAGTACCATTGATTTCCATCTTCTGATTTCTCAGTAACAAAAGCCATACTGCAGCGTATCTCCTTCTGTGAAGTATCCCTTGTACTACTTCCTATTTCATACAAGTCCGCCTTTTTCACCCAGATTTGATATCTGTCCCTGTTCCAGTTGAATCTTCCTAGTTTCTTGAGATGTCGGATCCTTTGGTGAAATATGTAGCAGTATGCTTTGTAATGTCCTTCTTTTCCACAGTAGTAGTAGTTTCTTGGTGATGAGTTATACACTGCTTGAGTTGGATTTGTCGACTTTGCACGTACGAATGTAGTTTTTCCCAAAGTGACTCCAGATCGTCCTGTGTACCCAAGTCCAGACTTTGTATATTCTGTTCTTCCATAGCTCAGAATTTGATCCAGTTGTTTAGTTTCGGCAAACATGTGTATTTTGCGATGTTGTTGGTCTAACTCAGATTGTAGTTGTTTAGTTATCTCTTTCTCTTTCTTTAGCATCTGCTCCAACTCGTCTGATTTCTTAGCCAGTGTCAATTTTTCTTTGATTAAATTGACACTTTCTCTGCTTAGCTTCCGTTCAGTTTCCAGTTCTTCTTGGAGTGACTCAATGTGCGCCTCAAGCCGCTGTTTTACTTCGATTAGTGCAGTATTCTCTAGTCCAATTTTGATGAGAGTATCCCTTACCTCCTTATATCTACTGACCAGATCCGCTTCTGTTTCTGAGTCTGAGTCAGATTCATTGTCTTCAAGTTCAGCAATTCCAAGGAATGCTACAAAGTTGTTGACTTCCTCTTCATCACTTTCTTCATCTGACTCATCATGGTTTACTCCTATCATGGATTTTTCTTGTCTTCGTTTCTGGTCATTGACACATTCCATATGAGTGTGCCCAATTCCTTTGCACCCAAAGCACTTCATCTCACGTCTTCTGACGGTCGGACATTCACTTTTGAAGTGTCCAAATCCCTTGCATTCATGGCACTGCATTTCCGATTTCTTTATAGTCTTCTCCCCATCAGTTGATCTTTTAGTGCTTTTGTACGATCCTTGTCCTTGTTCTACCCTTCTTAAAGCACGATCAAATCTTCGAACAATGAGGCTTACAGGATCTTCTCCCTCGCTTTCCTGGTTTGATTTTGCTTGAGTGATGAGTGCAACACCTTTGGATTTCTTTGTACCATCTAGTTCTAGTTCATGGACTTGCAGCATACCGACTAGCTCATCAAAACTCATACTCTCAGTGTTAGCTGATACACTCAGAGCTGCTTTGTATGGCATATATTTGGCTGGCAGACACCTTAAGAATTTTTTGACCAGTTTCTTGTCTTTATATTTCTTACCAAGGAGTGATGCTTCTTGAGCTAAGGAGCTGATTTTGGCGCTGAAGTCTGAGATTGTCTCATCATCTTCCATTTTTAGATCTTCAAACTTGGTGGCCAACAGACCTTTTCTTGAGTTTTGTACTTTCTTTGTTCCTTCAAAGTGAATTTGAAGAATATCCCATGCTTCTTTAGCCAATTCACATCCTTGTATTAATTCGAATTGTTTCTTAGCTACTCCACAGTGAATTGCAGTAAGAGCTCTGGAGTGGAATTTTGAGAGCTTTAGTTCTACTTCTGTCCATTGTTCCTCTGGTTTGGGTACCTCGGCTCCTGCTTCATTCTTCATTGTTGGAGCTGTCCAGCCTGACTCAACTGCCTTCCAAGCCAGCGGGTCGATACCTTTGATTTGTGATCTTGTTCTTGCTTTCCAGAAACCATAGTTTGTCGCATCCAGTATTACTCTAGAGCTATTGATCAGCTCATTGTAGTTCTCCATTTTTCCGCAGGATCTCACCTGTATATATGAGCAACAAGTGTCCGCTCTGATACCAATTGAAAATGTGAGACGTAACGTAATACAGAATGTGACACAAGGGTGTTCTTTTTCAAAGACTGTTTATTGCAAAGCAAACAAAAGTTTCACCTTAACAACCTAGTCTCTCTCTTGCTTTTCGATCTATCAATGATCTCAAAGCCTTCTAGATTCACCCTTAACACCAAGTCTAATTCTCTCTTAAGAATTCTTAACTTTTGCTAAAAGCAATCTCTCTCTCTAAAAGCGCACCAAGCACAGATGCCCTAGATGATCTATTTATACTTATGGATCATCGTACAATTGCCTTATTTCTTTTGACATATTTCCTAAACTCTCTTAGGCATATTTCCATTTTTCTTCATCTTGCTAAAAGCATATTTTACCAAAATATTATAGACGCTCATTCTATGAGTATCTTCACTGATCTTCATATCCAGCTCAGCTAGTCATCTTTAGGTTTGTCCTCGTCAGCTTCTTGTTCCTAGTATTTCCATACTTCTTTGTTCCAGCTCACGCCTTCTATCGTTGACTCAGTCACTGTTGCACATGCTGGTTGACGCAGCTGCTGTAGTAGCTCATGTCGTAGCTCAATGCTTCTTCAGTATCCTTAGAACTAATTAATCCAATACACCAAGATGCATTATTCAGTTGTTAATATGAATATAGTTTACACAAAAGTTGTGTCAAATATGTTGGTTCCACAAACTCTCAATCTAACCTAACATATAAAAACATAATATGCAAATTCATATGTCAAACATAAATCAAACTACAAGGTGTTTATAACCAAATTTATCTTCAATGATTAAATTTGATTAAAGTTATATGTAATTTTAATTTATATGTGTAAAAAAATTCTTATGTGTAATTTATGTATTAAAAAATTGTATCAATTTATTTTTTTATAATTTTTAAAATTGAAATTTTTAACTTAAATACGTTTCAGACTTCTCTGAAAAATATGATCAACCCCAAAATTCAGTCTTCGCCGGAAAATCTGAGTAACCCTAAATCTAATATTTATAAGTTACAAGTGAAAATATTTAAACAAAATATCTAGAAAACATCAAAATTGTTAAATATATGCACATTATAACACATGTATGCAAATTAAAATTTCAAATGTAAATTTGGTAAATTATGAATCTAACCCTAAATTTATATGTAAGTTATGATAAAATATTCCATTACAAAGCATGTTTTGAGGTTTAGAATCTATTATATCTTACATATTTTTAGTTTGATTCAATTTTACGAAATTTAATTTATATACTTCACAACCATTTATATTTAATTTCTGTATAATTTTTGAAAAAAAAAAATTTTTTATACCATTTTAAATTTATTAAATCAATTTATTTCAGACTTCTTTGAGAAGTTTGAAGTTTTAGGCTAAATACATATTTTAACTAACATTTTTTTAAATTTGACTCGATTTTATGAAATTTTAATTTATATACTACTAAATTGTATATATTTAATTTCTGTATATAAAAGTTTTAACAAAATATTTTTTATAATTTTAAATTTTATATTTGCTAATTGATTAGAGTCAAACTCGTTTAACATAAATAAATTTAAGTTTTCTGTATAATATGATGGTATTTAAGTAGTAATTATTAGATTTAGGGTTTCTCAGATTTCCATGTAAATCTTTCAAGTATTTAGACTTCTCTTGAACTCTTATTTCAAACTGCATATGAAGTCTGAAATTTAAAAAAAAATTGAAACTTTATATATTTTTTTTAAAATGGGGGAAATTAACCGCCTGAAAATTTAAGAATTCTCGATCGATTCAGAAGTTCCATCTCATAATGCATATGAAGTCTGATACCAGAGATTTACAACCCTATAAAATTCCAATTGTTAAAAATCTGGCAAAATTTTCCTCCAACCTCTCCACATATCTAACCATAATCTTGTCAAAAAAAAAATCAGCCACACATAACATCAAAAAAAAATCTTCACATTCTTCCTTCTCTCTTTTTTTTTAAAATACTTTCGAATTTCTCACCCAAGAAGATTTTCGAGCTTAATGTGATATGAATATGGGTTTGAATTTCCGTCTGCCAGAAAAGCTGCTCTTGCCATGTTTTATCTACAAGATCCTGCTAATTGCAAGAGATTGTCCCTCATTTCAACAAGTAAGTTTTGAATTTTCTTATTTTCTAGCTAGGATGATGACTTTTGATGTTTCTGCTGACTTGTTTTGTCATTTATATTATATATATGTAATATAGGTCGAGTAGATTTGCTAGACTTCAAAGTATCACATGCTCGATTTCTTGAAGGAATCTTTATCCAAGGTTTGTGTGTGGTACCTGTGATGCTATAGGGATGAACATGGTTTCCAAAGGCGTTCAGAATGTCTTGAAAATCATAAAGACCAGTTTCTGAAATGAAGTCAGATCTTTTGATCATTAGTGTTATTGTGTTTAGGAAATTTCTGTTCGGACAAGAGAGCTTCGTCTATAAACTGGATACAAAGACATGGTAATCAGGTTGTATGTGAAGTCGTTATTAACGGTAATATTGTGAAGAATGTGTTGAAGACTAGCGTAGAGGCTTTTTTAGAGTTTCACGTGCTCAAGAACCTTACTGGTTCACTGTTTCACCCAGTTTGAAGCTCAAGGTTTTTTTCTTGCTATGATTATTTCAGCTTCAAGGTACTTTCTGGGTTGAGTTAATTTGTTAAATTCTTGTTATTTTCATTTGTCTTGGATCAGATCTCTAGATGGACGTCAATTAAGGTTCTTGATAAGCTATAATGTGTTAAGAGATTCGCGTACTAGTATTCAGATTAATAGATTTGATTCATCTTTAGTTTTAGGTATGTTGAGTTATGCAAAAAGTCAAGGAATCAAAGATCTATCATGAACCTCTTAGTTGACAGAGTGAAGTACGAGAACGGGAAGTCTAGGAGTCTATTATCAGACTACAACCGAAGTTTAAGAGTGAAACTTCAACATGAAATCTGATATTAGACTGCTTTTGAAATCTGAAGTCAGAAACTAGATTATATATTTTTCATTTTTGTAGATTTTTTTACTGGTTATTAGTCTTTTTATTGAACACTTTGTATTGTATTAGATTATTGATAACAAAGTTGTATAAATTTACTTTTGTCTACCAAATCAACAAGAAATTTGGTTCATTGAAAGTATACAACATAAAAATTGGTCACTTTAACCTTGGAGAAAAATTAGTTATAAAAGTCATGAGTTAAGAAAAATGGTTAGAAAACACTACCCCTTAGATTCCATAAACCAACATATGATAAACTAAAATAACCTTAAATGGTGGTAAATTTTCTTACACTTAGAAAAAATGGATCACCTTAACCTTGGAGAAAAATGTGTCACCTTAACCCTCGAGACTTTTTAGACTTGGGAAAAATGGATAACCTTAACCTTACTAGAGAGTTTTATTAGACTTGGGAAAATGGGTCACTTGTAATATTCAAACTGCCAAAAAAGTATGATAATATGGTCGTCAGACCTCTATTGTTGTCTGATTCTTATAAGCCAAAGGCTTATAAACCTAATAAGTTTGAATGCCAAGTTTGTTCTCTCTTCACCATATTAGTGATCTTATTGGAAAAATCAGATCTATTAGCTACATTGCCAATATTCTTCAAAATTTGATTAAAAATAATTACGAAACATAAGCATGTAAAACTCACAAAGGAAGAACATATACAACTAATACACATTTATAAAATTAAAATCAATGAAATTCATCACAAATATACAAAAATGCGTTTTTAAAAAAAATTATCACTTTAGACTTCCAAAGAAGTCGAACAAAACTTTTATTAGACATCTATTGCAGTCTGAAAAGAGGGTATTTTTGCAATTAGAAAGTTACAAAACATACTATGGATGCAGTCAGACAGACAATCAAACATCATATGCAGTCTACTTTGTAAAATTTTGAGGGTATTTTTACAGTTGACCAAAAATTTTATTTTATTTGTCAGATTTCTCTTGCAGACTAACAAAGAGTAAGATATAGTTTTACAATTGATCCTTTGACTTTATTAAACAGATTTTCTACGAAATCTGAGAAAATATTCAGACAACGAGGTAAGTCTAATAAAAAGTTGCGGTGTTTTTGGGGTTGACCAAAATTTTGATTCAGATTTCTATACCAGTTTGACAAATGTCATATATTTCAAACGTCTATAGCTGTCTGATATTCTTTTCCTTGTTTACAGATTGATGTAGAAGTCTAAATTTTTTCCCCTTATTATGGTCAATATTTGAAAATTTTGATCAGTTACTAAAACTACCCCTTTTATTTTCAGACTTCTAATTCCGTATGAAAAAAAGTCAAGATTCAGTCAAATTCACTCAAATTTTTTGCCAGGCTACATAAGAAGTCTGAAGAAAAAGTCAATTTTCGATCAATTGCAAAAATACCTTCTGCTTATTTAGACTTCTTGGTGAAGTCGGATATTTTTTTGGTTTCAAAGGAATTTCTCAGACCTCAATGGTGGTCTGATTTAACTTAAAAGTCAATTTGCAAAACTACCTTGTGTTAACCATCAAACTCCATTAAACTTCATGGGAAGTCTGAAATTTCGAAATAGATTTGAAAATCGGCGAATCTTGTGAAAAAAATCACATAAATCTGGTTTTGATCTCGTTTTTACCTTCGTCAAGCGCCCAAAAATTCTAGTTACACCAATACCCAACAAACCCAACTATTTTTAAGCAAGAATAACCAAAATCGCAAGAGATCAGAAAATTTTAAAACATGAATTAGAGAGTTTTTGGATGAATTGGAGAGAAAATAGGAGAATGGAAGGTTGTAACTCTAATATAGAGCTTTAATGCCTCGAAATTGGTTGTTTTTAAACATAATTTTGTTTATTCTAACATAATATTATGTCCGACCAATCATTGTTAACTTACATTTTTAAACATTTGCAAATACAGGCCAACCAATCATTGTTGACTTCTCCCCTGTCACCGACTTCCGTGATTCTACATGCCGACAGTACGAGGAGGATACTTGCAAACGTGGTGGTAATTACGACTTTATGCACCTTAAAAGCATTGGCAGGTCTTATGTTTCCCCTTGGCCATGTACTTTTACATATTTGTTTTGGATGTTTCTGCATGACAGTCTTATGACTAGAAACAACTTGACCCCCCTTGACATCAACTTAATTTTATAGGGAATTGAGGAGGCAGTTATATGGAAGGTACAATAACAGGCATAACCGTAGCAGAAGTAAGAGCCCTTACAGACATTGTAATCATTAAGAGCAGTGCTCTGGTGGAAGGCACAGCCGCATCAGAAGGTATGATGATGATGATGGTGGTAAAAGCCGGAGCAGGAACATAAGCAGAAGTCCCGGTCGAAGGAGACAGAGAAGTCATGTTAGGGAAGGGAGTGAGGAAAGACGTGCAAGGATTGAGAAATGGAATAGGGAGAAAGAAGAACTGGAAAATGCAAGTAGGAGTGATAGAGGAACTAATGACAATTGCAGCGATGGGTACATGAGGAAGGACTACTAGTATCAAGAGCGGTCCTCTCAACAAGAAGGCTATTGATACCACCAATTATCTCTGGTCAGTGAAACTTTGCCTTGTCTTATGCCTTTATATGAAGGTGTTATTGGTTTGTCTATTTTTGTGTATTTAGAAACTGTTGGTTTTAAAATCTAATAAATTTTATTAATATTTACGAAATCCGTAGGTTTTCACTCGGATTTGAGTCTTTGTATTTTTAATTTTAAAATCCACAAAAATTCATTCAAATCCATGATAAAATCAAATCCATATATACATTTTTACTATTGAATAACATTTGATTTTATTTTGGATTTTGAAATCATAGAACCAATAACAAAGGATTTTAATTAAAATTCTAAAATCATATAACTAATAACACCTGATTTTAACCTTTTTTTTTAAATAAATAATCTAATAACACCTTGGATTTAAAAATCTATTAAAATGCATGAACCAATAAGCTTACATATATATAAGTTGTAACCATCCAAAAGTCGACTATTCGTAGACACTACCATGATCTCCTCACATACTAGACAGGTCTGATGGACAGAAGGTGACCAAAAGTTTACATGATCGTGAAATGTACCTGGTAAACACAATTTTAAAAGCTCAGGTTGACGATGTCGATTATTTTTGGACACTACCATAATTATATCACATGCTAAACGCTTCTGATGGACAATAGGTGGTCAAGAGTTCACATTATTGTGATCCGTGGACACAAAAGTATGTACATGATCGTGAAATGTACCTGGTAAACACAATTTTAAAAGCTCTGATGGACAATAGGTGGTCAAGAGTTCACATTATTGTGATCCGTGGACACAAAAGTATGTTGGTTACACTATCCATCTAAAAAGCAACATTTTATGGGCACTATTCATCCGTGTTTTTTTTTTAAAAATATAAGTCTGGGACTTGCCATCAATCCATAGAGTTACTTTTGACAGTGAGAACAATACAGTCTTTTTAACACACAAAAAATGAAAAAAAATACAAGATTGCAACAGGATTTTGAAAGATGCAACTTTACTATTATTTTACTAAAACTACACTGAGTGGAATATTCCCCAGTTTCGCCCAGTGTTCAAAAACGCGGGCGATTCACCCGATTCCTCGATGAGTATGCGGTGGTCGGCCCAGTGCCGCCGAGATTATGCTCTGGTCGGAGAAAAACTCTGGACCTTCGATTTTTTTTTTTCCAGTTTTGAGCTTCAAATCTTCATAAAATTGATAAATCTATATATTTGACAATGAAAAACACTGGAAACAAGAAAAAAGCGATGAAAATAGTGCTGAAAATAAGAGAGGTGTTGATTTAGGGTTCACTAGTTTTATTTTCAGAGGTTGAAGATGATGGGTAGTTTCGTCTTTTTACTCTCATTAACAAAAAATAAAAAAGCATTTAAGGAGAATGGGTTCGAACTCATGACGTGTTGACTACAAGCATTACCACCAAAGCATATGCTACTTGTGTAATATAACAACAAAGTTAGTATAGATACTTAAACTAACGATATATTTAGAATAAAAACTCCAAAATTCTACCCCGTTTAATTTTTGATTAATCCCCGATTAATCCTCGATTTTCTTGTTAGGCACTAGGCCTAATCCGACCGCGCGATTAAGGCCTAGCTAGTATTCGAACATTGGTTTCTCCTATATGTATAAGTTTTAACCATCCAAAAGTCATCTCAAACCCTTGCGTCTAGAAACTTCCCATAGATCGAAACCCTAATCCACGAATAAGACATTCGTGTGTTTGAGTAAAAGCTCGCCAAAGCTATTGGAGATGGCGGAGCACTTAGCGTCGATTTTCGGTACGGAGAAGGACCGCGTGAATTGCCCTTTCTACTTCAAAGTCGGCGCATGCCGTCACGGAGACGGATGTTCGCGCCTTCACACCAAGCCCAGCATAAGCCCCACGCTTCTCCTCTCGAACATGTACCAGCGTCCCGATATGATCATCTCTGGGGTTAATATCCACGGAAACCCAATCGATGCTCGTAAGATGCAGCAACACTTCGAGGTCAGTTTGTTCTTCTTTCGTTTGTATTCTTTGCTTTCAGGAGATCGAATTTGGGGATAATTGATGCGATTTAGGGGCTATTGTTTCGATTTCTGCGAATAGATTGAGTTTGAGGTATGGGGACCGGAAGCGATTGTTTAGTTCTTACACGCTTTAGTGACTTGTAATGGAATATGTTCTTGAATATTGTCAAGTATGGATTTGATTTGAGAGAGATAGTGAACTAAACGTATTTTCCTGCAATTCTTATTGATGATCATGGATGAACGATTTCATCTATGAAATGTGTACTTGATTTAAGTATTCGGAAATAATGTATTTGTGAATTATCCAGGATTTCTATGAGGATCTTTTTGAGGAGCTGAACAAATATGGCGAGATTGAGAGTCTGAACGTTTGTGACAACATTTCTGACCACATGGTTAGTGGTTTTCAACATACTTAGCAAAACATTCTTTCGTTGTTTCTGTCCTGGATGTTCATCTCATCTTCTTTTGTAGGTTGGTAATGTGTACGTGCTCTTCCGAGAAGAAGAGCAAGCAGGGAAAGCACTCCGGAATCTTCAAGGAAGATACTATGCAGGTTGTTTATGGCTTCAATGTTTATCAAATATCAAGTTGCATGCTGTGTGTGGCCTTGAGTCTTACATTTTTAAACATTTGCAAATACAGGCCGACCAATCATTGTTGACTTCTCCCCTGTCACCGACTTCCGTGATTCTACATGCCGACAATACGAGGAGGATACTTGCAAACGTGGTGGTAATTGCCACTTTATGCACCTTAAAAGCATTGGCAGGTCTTATGTTTCCCCTTGGCCATGTACTTTTACATATTTGTTTTGGATGTTTCTGCATGACAATCTTATGTCTAGAAACAACTTGACCCCCTTGGACATCAACTTAATTTTACAGGGAATTGAGGAAGCAGTTATATGGAAGGTACAATAACAGGCATAGCCGTAGCAGAAGTAGGAGTCCTTACAGACATCGTAATCATGAAAAGCAGAGCTCTGGTGGAAGGCACAGCCGCAGCAGAAGGTATGATGATGATGATGATGGTGGTAAAAGCCGGAGCAGGAACAGAAGATGCAGAAGCAGAAGTCCCGGTGGAAGGAGACAGAGAAGTCCTGTTAGGGAAGGGAGTGAGGAAAGACGTGCAAGGATTGAGAAATGGAATAGGGAGAAAGAAGAGCTGGCAAATGCATGTAGGAGTGATGGAGGGTACATGAGGAAGGACTACTAGTATCAGGAGCGGTCCTCTCAACAAGAAGGCTATTGATACCACCAATTATCTCTGGTCAGTGAAACTTTTCCTTGTCTTATGCCTTAAACATCTTTATAGGTAGATTTCAGTTAGGTATTACAACATTTAATAAACATAGCTCACAGCCATTTTCTGCTGTGCAGGTTGCAGGGTCAGAAACTCTGACTGAAGTGAAAACTAATTAGTTCTCATAGGTCACATTGATTCATACGTACTGGTGCCTTTCCCTTGGAGTTTATGCATGATGGTAGTCATGATGACATTATATAGCCTTGCATGTGCGTGCATGCTTGCCCTCCAATGACACGAACCACCCAAACCTTCCCATTTGCATTTGTGAAAAACCACTGTCTTAAAACTGCATAGCTTTTGATATACACACCCAGTTCTGCAATTAGGAAAGACAACATTTTCCAACGTTAGGGCAGTTTAGTTTGCAGTGCTGTTGATTGGATATTGTTTGACTCGTAGGTCATAGAATTCATCATTGTGTGTTGGAGTTGTATGTATTGCGTGTAGAACTTTGTTTATTACAGTCGGGACATATGAGAAGTGCACTTTGGGGAGAAAGCAGATGCAACCAAATCAGATATTTTCTCGATTTGGTTCTGGTCATCTAATCAGAAACTCTTCTTACCATCTCGATAGCTTTTTTGTTTTGTGATGATGAGGCTTATGGTTTATGAAGACTTTTGCAGGTTCAGGTTTGGGCTGATAGGGTGATGGGTGCTAAAAGGTTTGTTAATAACCAGTGGAATTTGTTTTACAGGTTTGATGGTGGCTAGAAGATTTGTGTTTAACAGATTGCAGATGCAAGGAATGTTCGAATCGGAAGATTTTTCTTTTTGAGTTTTCAGACTTCCTCTTAGCTTTGTAGTACTTTTCTACTTTGGAATTTTATTGTGTGCTTTGTCTTATTGGATCCCAATGTTTTAGAACCGATTCTGAAACAACGAATCTTCAGGCTATACATGTCAACAAATGTAAGTTATTTGGACTTAAATACATTATAACTATATTACCAGTCAGCGTACCGCAATAACTCCAATAACCAAATAAAATACAATTTGTTCAATAATTAAAATAAACTGAATTAAATTGTAAAATCAAAGTTTAAATGTAAAACGCAGAAAAGAAAAGCGATAAAAACTCTCAAAACATCCAATTTAATAAGGTGTCCACATACTTGTCAATCTCATCGTAAAAATGGAAAAGGAAAGAGGAATGAATAATATGGAAATCCTTCATTAAGGTATGAGATTCTAAATACACACCTCTACCCGTCCTATCACTCCAAATACATTAGTATAGTTTAAACCAGTGTTCGAAAACTCGCTAGGCGTTAGTTGGGCGGTCGGGTTGGGCCTAGCGCCTAGTAAGAAAATCGGAGATTAATCGAGAATTACGCGGGGCGGAATTTTAGGACATATATTTAATTTTAGGTATATATATTAGATTTATTAATGAAAGACAAAGTCAGATGGCTTAGTCTAGTGGTTGGTGGCGTTAAATGCTATATCAAAGGCCCGAGTTCAATTACCCACAGCTGCAATTTTACTAGATTTTTAAGAATTATTTTTAATGAAGGGCAGAAAAGTAAATTTCAGTTCATCTTCTTCCCCATTCCTTCTGTAACCCTAAACCGAAAAAACGATGGCCGCCGTTGGCTTCTTTTTTTCTTCATTTTTTCACCTCTTTTCTTTTATTTTGGGTTGTTTTCAGTTAAAATTGATAGATTTAGACCAATATATACGATTTATTAAGCAAAAACAAGCCAAATAAAAAAAAATCAAAGCAACAAATTTTCTCACCGATTAACACATAATCGCGGCGGCTTCGGGCCGCCGAACGCCTCGCCGGCGATTTCGCGGCCGCGGAGACCGCGTTTTTGAACACTAGTTTAAACACATAGTTTTTGGTCCATCATATAGTTTTCCTCATATTGAGGTGTCTTTGCCAAAAGTCTCGGCCAATCATATCGGTTTTTATTTTAAACAAAAAATATCTAGAGTCATCGAATCGTTTCCCTCATATTGAGGTGTCTTTGCCAAAAGTCTCGGACATTCATATCAGATTTTTTAGAGAAAAAAAATATCTAAAGAAGTTTTGACATGCAATTAAAATCACAATACCCCAACATCAATCCATTATAAATGTGATTGCGTGGAATTATTAGGGGTTGGGAGCCCAGTTGACAAAAGAACATCTCGAAGAACTTCACCGGTGTTATCTTCGTAATTTTGCATTTTTATCTGAGACGAAAAACAATCGTTATTTTTTTGCAAGATTTGCAAGTTTCTTTCGGATATGAGCATGTTTACACCGTAGAGCCGATAGGTCGAAGCGGGGGTCTAGCTCTTTTTTTATATGGACGAGCCAAATGTGTTTATTAAGTACTCAAATGAACATATGATCGACATCGAAACTACTTTAGAGGGACATAAAATTCATATGACGTTTGTTTACGGAGATCCAGTTGTTAAAAATTGAGGTTATATTTGGGAGCACCTCACGCATATGAGTCTTCATCTTCAAAATGATTGGCTTATGATAGGAGATTTTAATAAAATCACCAGAAATCATGAAAACGAGGGGGAAGGCGAAGGTCAGAGGCATCATTTCTCATGTTCAGAACAATGATTGAAGACTGTGGGATGATCGACTTCCCACATAAGGGTAATTCTCTCTCCTGGATAGGAAGAAGAAAACCTGGAAAGGTTAAATGCCGCCTAGATAGAGCAATGAGAAATGAGGATTGACATTTGATTTTCTCCCACACTGTGGTGGAATATCTGAAACTATGGGGTTCAGACCATAGACCGGTACTTGCAAACATCCAAGTGACGCCTCATCGAAAGAGGATAAACTTCCGGTTTGATAAGAGATGGGTTGGAAAACCATGTCTTAAAGAAGCGTTGATAGCTGGATGGGGTGACTCCGAAGGACTCCCGTGTCGGGATTTCCAACGAAAAATCGCCTCATGTCAGAATCATATCTCCAAATGGAAGAAAACCTTGTCAACAAATACATCAAAACTTATTGAGGAACTTAAAACCATGATAGACCTAGCACAAGATGATGATAATACAACAATAGAAGAAATGGAAGATTTGAGAAGACAACTATGCACAACTTTTAGGGAGGAAGAGACCTTATGGAGAGAAAAAAAGTGGGAATCTGATCCACAAGGAAGGAGATAGTAACACAAAATTCTTTCACGCTTTTACAAATCAAAGGCGAGCAGGAAATAGTATCATATGTCTAAAGGATGATAATGGGAACTGGGTGGAAAACGCTAAGGGGATAGAGAAAGTGGCGACCAACTACTTCACTGACTTGTTTTCTAAATCTGATGCATTGCATTTTAGGCATTATAAGTTTGGTTTATGTTCATGTTTTGGTTGCATATTTCATTCATTCATGACTATTTCTTGAGTTTTCTTGCATTTAGTACTTAGATGAGTTTATAGTTAGGTTCATGCATCACTTGTGTTGTTTTTGGAGTGTTTTCTATGTCCTTTTCAGGTTATTGGAGTTTAGGAAAGGAGACAAACATCTTTGGAGGTTCAAATGGAGATAAGGAGAATGAGAGGACTCAGATCGCCAATATCGGACTCATCCATCGAGTTACCCATGCTCGCTATCGTTCTATCGGACCATGCCACATTTTATCGAACATGACAAGTTCGATATCACTCTATCGACTTCATTCTATTGAGCATGGCATGTTCGATATTCACCTCCGAATGCAAGCAACAAATCGACCGTGTCTACAACCGGACTACACAACCATTCTATCGATCCATGAAGCTCGCTATGCTTCTACCGACCCCAAATATCGACCACACTGCGTTTGATATTTCACTAAAAATGCAAGCATCCATAAAGCCGTATCTACCATCGACCGAGCTAAGAATTTGTATCAACTTGGTATGTTCGATATTGTTATACCAACCCCAAATATCGAGCATACCAAGGTCAGTATTTCACCATTCGAACCAATTAAACCGGGTCAACACTCGGTTTGTCCCGGGTTGACCCGGTTCCGAACACTGTTCATTTATAAGCTAAAAACCATTGTTTTAGAACCCTAAGCTTGTTTTTCTTCTAAGTACTTTGTTCTTGGTATTATTGTGAACAAGTTTCAATCTTTCCTTAATCTAAGCTATTTTTATCTTTGATTTCTTCTCTCTTTAATTCTCTCTTTAATTCTCTCTTTAATTCTCTCTTTAATTCTATCTTTCATTAATCAATGAACTTTACATGATTCACATGGATTTTGTTGGGTTTTACATGATTAGTGAGTAGTCTCCTTAAGGCTTATGGGTTAGGTAGATTAGGGTGATTTAGGGTGATTCATGGATGCTTAGGGCTAGAGTACTATTGATCCTACCTATTTTATTTGGCTTCGCTGTCCGTATCTTGCTGGCGCGGAAGCTACCGCAGACTTCTCTGTATCCAAATCAGGGGATTACCATGTGCTTAAGGCTATGTTAACCTTGATTAAGTTAGTCTAGATCATTTGGCTTTTATTGCACACAATGTGTTTAATGAAATGCTAGATAGGATCTTTATGGGAATTTACATCTTTTAGCTCATGAAAGTGAATGTCTAAAGTGTTTATTAACTTAAGAGAACTTGAGATTAATGCTTGTCTAGTTTTTATTCACAAATGAGAATTTGGTCTTGATTAAGGATTATACAAAGTAATTAGTAGCAAGATATTCAATTAAATGATTGATTAGTGTTCTCTGCTTAGGATTAGCATCCGTGATGATTGTTTAAGCATCTTTGATAGCTCTTGATCACTCTACTCATTGACCTATACCCATTGGCCTTGCTTTTATTATTGATTTCTAGTATTTGATCATTGTCTGCTTGTTTATCTGCTTGTCTGCTTGATCATCTGTTTAGCTTCTGTTTACTTGTCTGTTTCATTTAATTGCACCTAGGATATTAGAACTATAATCTGAATATTATTTAATTTACTTGTTTGGTATAATGCATTCCTTGTGGCTATTCTCATTCTGATTTGGATTGATACCTCGTGCTACACAATAAACACTTGAGGGATTGATACTCTCTTCAATGAATTATAAAATCTTAGTATAAATTTGGCGCCGTTGCCATTTTGGGATTATGATTAGTCATTTAGATTTCTATTCCTTTTTAGATCAAGCTTTTGGTTACTAATCTTGCTACTTCTTTTTGCTTTGATGATATGTGAATGAACCTTCGCATTAGAGGATCTACAAATCTAGTTGCAAGGATTGAGGATATCAAAGCATACGAAAGAAGGATAGCAAAGGAAAGAAAAGCACAAGAACGAACTGCTCACTTGGGTAGACTTGGGTTAGAACAAGATACTGAGGTTCAGCCAGAGGTTCAGCCAGAGTTTATGGATATTGAGGATCAGGATATGGATCATCAAGAGGAACAAGGTGGTGACCAACAGGGTCATCAAGAGCGTATTCATCTACAATGAGAGGATGCTCGTGATGATCAAGGACAAAGGATACCACTTCATCCTGACAGGCCAGTGAGAGCAATAGGAGAGGGTGATGCTCCGGACACTAATGCCAATAGACAAGGCATCATCCCTCCTCCTGTTGCAAACAACAACTTTGAGATCAAAGCTTGTATCATTAACATTGTACATAACAAGCAGTTTCATGGTATGCCTATGGAGGACCCTCTACAACACCTTGATCAGTTTGACAAGATCTGTCAAACCACTAGGCTCAATGGAGTCTCTGAAGATAGTTTTTAGATGCGTATGTTCTTCTTCTCACTTGCAGACCGAGCTCAGGAATGAGAGCAAAACCTACATGCGGGTTCAATCACTTCTTGGGCTCAACTTAAAAAAAAAATTCTCAAGAAGTTCTTCTCTAGCACCTGCACAGCTAGGTTCAGAAATGAGCTATCCGGTTTAACTCAATAGAACAATGAAAGCTTCAGTGAAGCTTGGGAACGGTTCAAGAGGTTAACAAATGAGTGTACCCATCATGGTTTCACTAAGGAGACACTTCTCAGCAATCTATGCCGCTGTGTTCTCCCCAAAATCAGAATGCTCCTTGATACCGCTAGCAATGGACACTTCTTGGGCAAAGGAGTTGATCAAGCAATAGAGCTGATAGGTTCTAAGTTTTACCCTATTCTAAACTGCAAGTGCACAGTATCGTCAAAGTAGTATATAGGGTTATCGAATCCACAGGGATACTTGGTCTCAATAGAATCAGAAACGTAGAGATTAATACTAGAAATAAGCAGATGGTGAAGTAAATAAATTGCGAAGCAAGAAAGTAAACAGTAGCAAGTTGGTTGTGAAAGCAATAAACTAAAAGCGTCAAGCCTAGGGTATTCCCAGGAAATCAGACAAGCAGACAAGCTAATCAGTCAGGATCAAATTAAACTCAGTTCTAGAACTCAAATCACGGAAATAGAATTAACCAAATCTCTTTGCGAAAACTCTCTAAGTCTAAGTGCAGTAACCCAAATCTCTTTGCAATTACTAACAGATTAAACTAGCATTAAGTTCAAGTTCGATATGTTCACAATTAAACTAAACCAAATCTCTTTGCGAATAATTTAATTGCTCAACCTAAATAGTTCATATTCTAAAACACACTCTCGTGTCGAATTTAGTAACCTAAGATCTAGATTCTAATTGATCAGGTTAGAACTAGCATTAAGCACAATTTAGTTTGAAGAACATTCTAATCATATGAATCCTTAACTGAATTAAACAAGTCTAGCAAGTCATCAAACCCTAATGAGAAACCCTAAACTTAACTATGGATCTACTCAGACATGATTGATGAAAACATAATCATAGAAATAATAGATTGCATATAAGAGAATAAAATATCAAAGGGGTTCGAAATCTTCTCCAAAATAAGTGAATACAGGAAATAGATCAGCCCCAAAAGCTCTAAAAATCTCTTAGCTCTAAGTATCAAAGCGTAAGTAAATTAAACACCAAAATCCTCTATATATAGGCCTAATCTCGGCTGGGGCTTCTGTGTAAATACTGGAACTATTCTGGGCCTCTTTGCAAATCTTCATAACTTGTTAAACCGACGTGTACGGCCCATCTCTCTAGTGTGTCGACCGATGCACAAGGTGTGTCGGTCGATGCTTGATCAATAAATCGGACAGTGAGTTAAGCTCTCGGCCAAAACGTCCCAAAAGTCCCAAAATGCTCCAAATATCTCCAATTAGCTCCAAACCTGATTAAACCTGTAAAAGACTCTAAACGAACACAAAAGACACTAAAAACACATCTATATCATGGTATAAAATGGGTAAAAACCATGATATATCAACTCCCCCACACTTAGCCTTTGCTTGCCCTCAAGCAAAACAGAGAACTAAAATGCAGTGAAGAGGTTTGAAAACTCTTCAGAAACTCATTTTGTCGTAGAAGCAGCAGCATTCAGATTCCCCTTAGTAATCCACATGAAAGAATCAATCCACAGAAATCAAGACCAACATATACTTCCCCCACACTTAGCATTTCCCCACTGGGTATCATTTTATTTTTTTTATCAGTGTTCTTCCCGTTTTGGGGTGTACTTTGGACACATTCCATGGATCACATGAGAGAAAATAGTGTTTGCTACCATTCCCATGACCACTTCGGAGTTACTAACTCATCCGCAGTTTATTATCTTTTTTTTTTTTTTTTACTTTATGGAAGGGGAGAAGGGAACCAAATAGGACAGGTTTACAGGCTGTGTCATAACCAACAAGGGAGTCCGACATAAAGTATACCAAGCCCTTAGGTGAGAAATCTAAAGTCAGGATTAAATTGAAGTCAGTAAAAGATCCTCTGATACCTGAAGCGATGTGGGTGTTCTCAGTAGGTTGATCTGTGATGGGGTTTTCTAATAGTCATAGATAGTCTGCAGCTTCATCCCAATGGTTACTTAAGTTCCTGCAAATGCTGCTAATCTTCTCAAAAAATCATTGTTTCTTACTTAAACAAATTTTGACTCAAAAAAAACAAATTTTTAAAATTTAACTGACTCTAAGAAAACAAAAGAAAGTAATTAGTAGAACCTCCCCCACACTTAAGACACGCTGTCCCTAGTAGTGTCAAGCAAGGGATTGGTTAAAAGAAAGAAAATAAAAATTTGTTAATGGAATGGTTAGTTCTCTCGGGTTTTTACCTCTGTCGCAGTCAGGCATCGATCGTTGCACTAGGTGCACCGACCGTTGCTGTGCGATTTTCGTTGGGGATCGATCGTTGCTCAGGACCGCAACGATCGCTGCAATGCGATTCTTTCGTACTGTGACGATCGACCCAATGGTGTGTCGATCGACGCATTGCGTTTTAATCCGAGACCTGCAAACAAATCTCACCAAAACCAGAAACAAGCGTAAAATCCTATGAAAATACTAAAATCAAAATGCAAAAACAAAAATAGTGGGTTGCCTCCCACTCAGCGCTCTTTTAACGTCAATAGCTTGACGTTTCAGCCGTTCTAGGTGGAGGGTGCATCATCCAGAGGCAGAATCTGACCTTCTGGAATTTCGGCCTTAGCCCAATAATGCTTCACCCTCTGTCCATTCACAGTGAATTCAATACCATCCTTACCAGTTAGAACGACAGCTCCATACGGACGCACCTCTTTGATTGTGAAAGGACCAGACCACCTTGATTTCAGCTTTCCTGGAAATAAATGCAGACGAGAGTTATATAAAAGTACCTGATCATTAGGCTCAAATTGTCTGGAGACAATCTTCTTGTCATGATATGCCTTAGTCCTCTCCTTGTACAGCTTTGAGTTCTCATAAGCTAAATGTCTAATCTCATCCAACTCATTAAGCTGCACTAATCTCCTTTCCGCAGCAGACTTAAGATCAAAATTCATCTGTTTCACAGCCCATGCTGCTTTGTGTTCAAGCTCTACTGGAAGATGACATGCTTTTCCATATAGCAGATGGAATGGAGTGGTCCCAAGTGGCGTCTTGAATGCTGTCATGTAAGCCCATAATGCATCATCCAGCTTTGCTGCCCAATCCTTCCTTGTCTTTCCAACTGTCTTCTCAAGGATCTCTTTGATCTGCTTGTTAGAAACCTCAACTTGTCCACTGGTTTGAGGGTGATAAGGAGTAGCGACTCGGTGATGAACTCCATGCTTTTTTAGCAGCTTCTCGAAGACCTTATTGATAAAATGAGATCCTCCATCACTAATCACTATACGAGGCACTCCAAATCTGGGGAATATGATGGTCTTAAACAGCTTAATGACCACCGAAGAATCATTGGTTGGACTAGCTATTGCTTCAACCCATTTAGACACATAGTCCACAGCAACCAAGATGAATTTATTCCCATAGGATGAGGGAAAAGGACCCATGAAATCTATGCCCCAGCAATCGAAAACCTCAACTTCCAGAATGAAATTCTGAGGCATCTCATGCTTCTTGCTGATTTTCCCTCTCCTCTGACAAACATCACACTGAGAGACGAAAGAATGAGTGTCTCTGAACATTGTAGGCCACCAGAAACCTGCTTGCAGAACTTTAGACACAGTCTTAAATGTAGCAAAATGTCCAGCAGAATCTGATCCATGACAGTGGAAGAGGATGTCTGGAACTTCTGATTCAGCAACGCATCTCCTGTACAGGCCATCTGAGCAGTGCTTGTAGAGATAAGGTTCATCCCAGTAGTACCTTCTAAGCTCTCTAAAGAACCTTTTCTTTTCATAACCCTTCAGATCATCTGGTTCAGTCTCAGCAGCAAGGTAGTTGGCTATATCAGCATACCATGGTCGATCAGAGGTTGCTACAGCAGAGATTTCGAAGTCATAATTCCCAATTCTGATCTTGAAGGACTCTCGGCTCGTATCAGGTATGCATCGATCGTTGCACGTGCATGTGTCGATCGTTGCTTCCCCGATACTTGTATCGACCGTTGCCAGTGTGGCATCGATCGACACAGTGTGACTTTCCCGACAGTTCTGCAACTCTCCTCCCAAATTCATCTGAAAAACTGCACCAATCATGTTGACGTTTTCCTCGGGCAAATAATCGTTTATGGGCACGTCTTCCTCAACTAGCATCCTTGAAAGATGATCGGCAACTCCATTCTCAACTCCCTTCTTGTCCCTCACCTCAATATCAAACTCCTGAAGCAATAGAATCCATCTTAACAATCTTGGCTTAACATCCTTTTTCTACATCAAATACTTCAGGGCTGAATGATCAGTATGAACAATCACCTTGGAGCCAACAAGATAGGGGCGGAATTTCTCGAAAGCAAAGACAACAGCTAACAGTTCCTTTTCTGTGGTTGCATAGTTTCTCTGCGCATCATCTAGTGTCCTACTAGCATAATAGATAGCATGAAGCTTTTTATCCTTCTTCTGTCCTAGAACAGCTCCTACAGCAAAATCACTTGCATCACACATAACCTCAAAAGGTAGATCCAAATCTGGTGGCTGAACTATTGGAGCACTCACTAATGCCTGCTTGATCTGTTCAAATGCAGTCTGACAGTCTGCATTGAACTCAAATTTGGTATCCTTACACAGCAAAGCAGTTAGTGGCCTAGCAATCTTACTGAAGTCTTTGATGAAACGCCTATAGAAACCAGCATGTCCAAGAAAGCTTCTAATAGCTTTAACAGAATCAGGCGCCTGAAGATTTGTCATTACCTCAATCTTAGCGCGGTCCACTTCGATTCCTGCTTCAGATACCTTATGTCCAAGAACAATGCCATCTTTGACCATAAAGTGGCATTTTTCCCAGTTAAGGACCAAGTGTTTTTCTTCGCACCTAGTCAGCACCTTGCACAGATTATCTAGACATTCATTGTAAGATGATCCATAGACTGAGAAATCATCCATGAATACCTCCATAAAGTCCTCAATCATATCAGTGAATATGGACATCATGCATCTCTGAAAAGTGGCATGAGCATTACAGAATCCAAAAGGCATCCTACGGTAAGCGAATGTGCCATATGGACAAGTGAAAGTAGTCTTTCCCTGATCTTCTGGGTGGATAGGAATCTGAAAGAAACCTGAGTATCCATCGAGGAAGCAGTAGTAAGGGTGATTGGCTAACCTCTCCAGCATCTGATCGATGAAAGGCAAGGGAAAGTGATCCTTTCTGGTTGCAGCATTCAGCTTCCTGTAATCTATGCACATCCTGTGTCCCGTTACAGTCCTAGTAGGTATCAGCTCGTTCTTCTCATTCTTCACAACTGTAACTCCACCTTTCTTAGGCACTACATGGACTGGACTTACCCAATCACTGTCTGAAATAGGATAGATGATTCCAGCATCCAGGAGTTTCATAATCTCCTTTTTAACCACTTCCTGCAGATTAGGATTAAGCCTTCTCTGATGCTCAACAGATGTCTTAGACTCATCCTCAAGGTGTATCCGATGCATGCACAGCTCTGGTGAGATACCTGAAATGTCATCAAGAGAATAGCCAAGAGCTTTGCGATGCTTGCGCAGCTTGCTTAGCAGTAAAGTGAGCTCTGCGTTGTTTAAACTAGCGTTTACTATCACTGGATAAGTTGAATTCGGTCCAAGAAATGCGTACCTTAGCCCGGATGGAAGTTGTTTCAACTCTATTTTCGGAGCCTTTTCCTCTGCCCAGTCTGCGTCGCCTTGCAACGACCGATGCTTGGTGCGTGTCGATCGTTGCATCGTCGCGTCAGATACTTCCACCTGCATTGCAACTTCAACAGAATCCATCAATCTTGTATAGCATATTGCTGGCTCGTCCTGCAGGTACTCCAACTCCATTATAGAGCTCAGTAAGGCTCTTTCTAGTGGATCTTTAGCATGGGACTGGTGAAAGTACTCTGCAGCTAATTCACCAAGTGTGTCCACATAGAAAGTATGTCCGTCGATGGTTGGTCTCTTCACCAGCTTGTTCATATCAAAACTCATCTTCAGATCACCCACATTCAGAACTATTTTACCTCTCTGACAGTCAATCATCGCACCAGTTGTAGCTAAGAAAGATCTGCCCAAAATTAGTGGATCCTTTGGTTCCTGTCCATACTGCAGAACCACGAAGTCAGTGGGAATCGCACATTGGCCAATCATTATAGGCACATCCTCCAATACTCCTTCGGGAATCCTGATCGTTCTGTCTGCTAGAACCAGTGATATCCTAGTGGGTCTGAAATCAGTCATACCGAGCCTCTTAGCAACCGAGAGAGGCATAAGATTCACACTGGAACCAAGATCACATAGGGATCTTTCGAACCTCTCTCTGTAGATAGTACAATCTAATACAAAGCTCCCAGGATCCTTTAACTTCTCAGGAGTTCTGCCCTGAATTACTGCACTGCATACCTCACTGATCATCATCACACTCTCTTCATCAGTCCATTTTCCAGCAATCATATCTTTAAGGCATCTCCTCATCATAGGCGAGGTATCCATGGAGTCAAGCAAAGGCACTTCAACTTTCACCTTTTTTATGAACTCTTTGCATTTGGCATACTGCCTCTCGTTCTTAGCCTTCCTGGGATTCTTGGGGTAGGGTATTTTAGGCTTGTAAACTCTTTCGGTCGACTGTTTTGATGTCTCTGGTTTTGAACCCTCAGCAGTCCCCTTGCATCGACCGTCACTGGAATTGTGTCGATCGTTGCTGGGCGACTTCGCGACGACAGTTTCTGTGTTATCGCTTTGCGTCGACCGTTGCTTGGGTGCATCGGCCGATGCATCGCGAATGTCACGAATTTCATCTTCCAATTCTTCAATCTCCACGAGTTCCTCAACGCTTAGCTGCCTGTTTTGTTTAGGTAACAATTCCTTACCACTTCTCAAAGTCACTGCATTGCATTGGTACTTGGGATTAGCGTCAGTTCGTCCTGGGAGATATCCATCTTCCCTCTGAGCATGTCCAGCAATTCTTGCAACCTTAGCATCAAGCTCTTTCACGTGGGTGCTCAGGAATTCAAACTTCCCATTCAGCTTCTCATAGACCTTATCTACCTTTTTGTCGAAGTCTGCAGCACTCTTAATCTGATTCTCCAGCACCTGTTCCAGCATTATCTCTATCTTACTCTTATGAGCAGTGGCTGCAGGAGGAGTCTGATAAGATGAAGGTCCATAGGTTACTTGATTTCCTGTGAAGGTATTCCTTTGTCCTCCACCAGAAAATCTGTTCCCAGACTGATATCCAAACCTGTTTCCTTGGAAACCAGATCCTCCGATGTAATTCACATCTTCTTCCTGAGTGTCCTCCTCAGTCTGAATTACTTCTACTTCTTGAGCAAAGTGGACAGCTTTCTTTTCACCTAGAAGATTGCAGATTTTGTCCATCCTTGATCTCAATTCAGCCATCTCTGAGTTATCAACACTTCCACCAGATTTCTTCCTCCTCTCATCCATAGTCTTGCAACTGTTGCTGCTTATTAGATTCTCAATCAACTGTTTAGCTTGTGTAGGAGTCCTGGTGTTGAAGTTAGCATTACTGTAATTGTCCAGCGCAGACTGATATGGCAGATCTATGCCTCTGAAGAAAATACCTAGCAATGTGACTTCACTGAATCCATGGTGTGGGCAGTCACGCTGATACTTCCTAAATCTCATCCAAGCAGCTTGTAAAGGCTCCACAGCTCCTTGGGAAAATGTGAGAATGTCCTGTCTGGACTGGTCTGAACGCGCATCATCGTAGAAATGTCTCAGGAACTCGCTTTTCAGTGCTGCCTAAGTGGTAAACTGACCAGGTGCCAGTTGCTTCAGCCATGCACTAGCGTCTCCAGCGAGACTGTAAGGAAAGAGCTTAAGGAACAGATAATCTTGGCAAACTCCATCATACTTCATGCCATTGATTATGTCCTCAAACGAATCAATGTGGTCCATAGGCTGCTCTGTTGGATGTCCATGGAAAGCATTCTGTCTCATCAGCGAGTAGTAGATGGTCTTGATCTCAAAATCCTCCCTCTCAAAACCAGGAAGTACTAAGGCTGTTCGGTTTCTATGAAACTCATCTGGTCTGTTGTAGTAAGCCAAAGTCCTTTCATGGACAATCATCTGTCTACCTTGAGCTTGACCTTGGGCTTGCGCATGCGGTTGTAGCTCAGGTGGGTCAGGGATCACGTTCCCTTTAGCATCAACCCGATGCCCAGCAGCATTGTACGGGTTGTTATCTTGGTCCCTCAGGGTACCTTCAGCATCTGGTATCAAGATCAGACGTTCTCGTACCATTCTCTCTCTCTTTTCTCTTCTGATAGTTCTTTCTAGACGTCCAAGTTCCTCTAGTCTGAGATTAACTAAGCTCGAGTTCGGATTACTTCGAGTTTTCTGCGTTGGCATAAACTGTCTGTAATCGTCCAGCAACGATCGATGTTGTCAGTGCAACGATCGATTCAATCTCAAATCGCCTAGTGACGATCGACGCAAGGGATGCAACGATCGACGCAAGGCGAAAGTCGTACCTGCGACAGAAAGAAACAGAGAAAAAGTTAGCAAATTATGAAAAAAAAACAAAAAAAATAATAAAAAAAAAAACAAAAACAAAAACAAAAACAAAAAGAAAAATTTCTAGTAAAAACCCTAAGTTCGGTCCTATCGAAGACTCTAAGAGTCCCCGGCAACGGCGCCAAAAACTTGATAGGTTCTAAGTTTTACCCTATTCTAATCTGCAAGTGCACAGTATCGTCAAAGTAGTATATAGGGTTATCGAATCCACAGGGACACTTGGTCTCAATAGAATCAGAAACGTAGAGATTAATACTAGAAATAAGCAGATGGTGAAGTAAATAAATTGCGAAGCAAGAAAGTAAACAGTAGCAAGTTGGTTGTGAAAGCAATAAACTAAAAGCGTCAAGCCTAGGGTATTCTCAGGAAATCAGACAAGCAGACAAGCTAATCAGTCAGGATCAAATTAAACTCAGTTCTAGAACTCAAATCACGGAAATAGAATTAACCAAATCTCTTTGCGAAAACTCTCTAAGTCTAAGTGCAGTAACCCAAATCTCTTTGCAATTACTAACAGATTAAACTAGCATTAAGTTCAAGTTCGATATGTTCACAATTAAACTAAACCAAATCTCTTTGCGAATAATTTAATTGCTCAACCTAAATAGTTCAGATTCTAAAACACACTCTCGTGTCGAATTTAGTAACCTAAGATCTAGATTCTAATTGATCAGGTTAGAACTAGCATTAAGCACAATTTAGTTTGAAGAACATTCTAATCATATGAATCCTTAACTGAATTAAACAAGTCTAGCAAGTCATCAAACCCTAATGAGAAACCCTAAACTTAACTATGGATCTACTCAGACATGATTGATGAAAACATAATCATAGAAATAATAGATTGCATATAAGAGAATAAAATAATAAAGGGGTTCGAAATCTACTCCAAAATAAGTGAATACAGGAAATAGATCAGCCCCAAAAGCTCTAAAAATCTCTTAGCTCTAAGTATCAAAGCGTAAGTAAATTAAACACCAAAATCCTCTATATATAGGCCTAATCTCGGCTGGGGCTTCTGTGTAAATACTGGAACTATTCTGGGCCTCTTTGCAAATCTTCATAACTTGTTAAACCGACGTGTACGGCCCATCTCGCTAGTGTGTCGACCGATGCACAAGGTGTGTCGGTCGATGCTTGATCAATAAATCGGACAGTGAGTTAAGCTCTCAGCCAAAACGTCCCAAAAATCCCAAAATGCTCCAAATATCTCCAATTAGCTCCAAACCTGATTAAACCTGTAAAAGACTCTAAACGAACACAAAAGACACTAAAAACACATCTATATTATGGTATAAAATGGGTAAAAACCATGATATATCAACTCCCCCACACTTAGCCTTTGCTTGCCCTCAAGCAAAACAGAGAACTAAAATGCAGTGAAGAGGTTTGAAAACTCTTCAGAAACTCATTTTGTCGTAGAAGCAGCAGCATTCAGATTCCCCTTAGTAATCCACATGAAAGAATCAATCCACAGAAATCAAGACCAACATATACTTCCCCCACACTTAGCAACTGTCCTAAGTAAACGCCACAATCACATTCACGCATTCAAATTCTCCCTACTGACTTCTGCATATATTTAAGTGCGGTCTCACCTAAGGGGTATCGATCTAAAGGCACATGGATTCTTACCTTGCCAGCTCTAGACCACCAAATTGTCTTTCTTAAGTCCCTTTCTTCTCTTTCCCTTCCTTAACAACTGATTTTTTTCCCACTGGGTATCATTTTATTTTTTTTATCAGTGTTCTTCCCGTTTTGGGGTGTACTTTGGACACATTCCATGGATCTGAAAGGATGTTTTGGTTGTTAATCCTGATTCAATTCACAGATTCAACAGTTCCTAAACATGCGGATCTAGGTTCTCTTGAATAGAAACTTTATTGATCTCACCTTTTACCTGTTTATGCAGCGGAAAGAGAGAACAGGTCAGAGATCAGAGAGCCACCGAGTGGTAACTCCTCCAGAGGTTCACACACGCACACCAAGCAGGAAGAGAGGCTGCTAGACCGAGCTGAGGAGGCGCAGAGAGAGAGAGAGAGGCGCGGCTGGGGGCTAGGGTTTGGGAAGAAAGAGATTTGGGTTTTAGTTTATAAAACCCTTCTCTTTCCCTTTTGGGCTTTTGGGCCCAAATACCAATCTGATTAAATCCCTTGGATTTAATCAGACCCATTAATCTCTCTCTAAGTACGACAAATGCCTGGCACTTTTACCGTACTTCTGCTAAGCCGTTCCTACACATTTTCCTGTTAGCTTAGGCGTGTGACCCATATGGGATCATATAATAAAGGCAATAAGTCCAAGACTTATAGATCATGAGCGGACTCTAGCAAGCCATCATGACCCCCAGTATTATATGACTTATGTCTGATCATTGACATACTCTTACTTTCTAGAGACAGTACCGAGATTACTGGACACAATTCCAACAATCTCCCACTTGTACTGGAATCTCTGTATTCATAATCCTTTTGTCTCAATATCTCGATTAGTCATAAGGCAAGATTAGTGTCATCCTTATAAAGCCTAATCTTGTTCATCGGACTCTGATTCGATACTGACAATCCAAACGACTCGGGACAGTCCGTTTGAGCATGGCCATGCATTTTCCAGTATTCAAATCTCCGATTGGCCTAGAGATATTCACTCCATTTATATTGGAGGGACAAATTCCGTCTTGTTCCATCACTGTAAACTACTCATTTCATGATGTACCCAAACAAGGTCCTTATAACTATCGCAGAACGACAGTGTTAGACAATGATCAAAGTGCACCAGTCCATGTGCAGTCACATGCATGCGAACTCAGGTCTAAGGACTATACTCTATAGTCGTAGTAAGAATCTCTTATGACACAGATATCCTGAAGAGTTCTTATAAGCGGGTCGCGTCCGGTCGTATGTTCCCAACATACACCTATGTATTGACTTTGATGCCGTGCATCTATGACACCATGAAACTTGGTCATAAGTCACATACCAATCTAGTCTCTCACGGTTGTTGGTGTTCCAATCTCAACAACCTTCGACTAGGGACAAGATGATATAATCCATCCATCAAATATAGGGTCTCATGATCAAGCTAAATGACTTTGATGACTCAAGATCAAGTCACTTACTTCGATGACCTATAAAATGGTTTATATCATTTTGGAACGATTATTTCATCACAGTTAAAATAATCTTGAAATAATAATTTCATTAAACATAAGAATGTTTTACAAGAACATATCAAATAACTAAATAAAAGCCCTCAAACTCCCACTCAAATTTAGATTACATTTCAATGTCTCTAATGCCTACAGCTTCAGTCAAAACTCGAGCTTAGGCCTTGGGAGTGGCTTTGTCAACGGATCAGCGACGTTATCATCTGTCTGAACTCGGCTGATCTTGACTTCCTTTCTATTAATGATGTCACGTATCAAGTGAAATCTTCTTAGAACATGCTTGGATTTCTGGTGTGATCTTGGTTCCTTTGCCTGAGCAATAGCACCATTGTTATCACAAAATAGTGCCAGAGGCTCAGCCGTATCTGGTATCACACCTAGTTCAATAATGAACTTTCGTATCCAAACAGCTTCCTTCGCTGCTTCTGAGGCGGCGATATATTCAGCTTCTGTAGTGGAATCAGCAACGGTGTCTTGCTTGGAGCTTCTCCAACTGATTGCACCGCCATTCAGACAAAAGATATAACCGGACTGTGATCGGAAATCATCTTGGTCTGTCTGGAAACTTGCGTCCGTGAATCCACTGACTTTAAGCACATCACTTCCACCGTACACTAAGAACTTATCCTTAGTATGTCTTAGATACTTCAAGATATTCTTTACGGCAATCCAATGGTTTTCACCTGGATTTGACTGGTATCTACTCGTCATGCTCAATGCATAAGCAACATCAGGACGAGTACAGATCATGGCATACATGACAGATCCTATTGCAGATGCATAAGGAATATTCTTCATGCGCTCAAGCTCAGCAGCCGACGTAGGGCTCTGCTTCTTGCCTAGCGTTGTGCCATGTACCATTGGCGTGAAGCCCTTCTTGGAATCTTTCATGCTGAATCTTTGTAGGACTTTGTCAATGTATGAATCTTGACACAAGCCTATCAGCCTTCTAGATCTATCCCGGTAGATCCTGATTCCAAGAACGTATGCGGCTTCACCCATGTCTTTCATGGAAAAACAACTTCCAAGCCAGTCTTTTACCGACTTCAGCATTGGAATGTCGTTTCCGAGAAGCAGTATGTCATCGACATACAGAATAAGAAATACTATCTTGCTCCCACTAGTTTTCTTATACACGCATTGTTCTTCTTCGTTTCTGATGAAGTCAAATTGCTTGATCGCTTCATCAAAACGAAGATTCCAGCTCCTCGATGCTTGCTTCAATCCATAAATGGATTTATGAAGCTTGCATACTTTCCCAGCATTCTTTGGATCTATGTAACCGTCAGGTTGCGTCATATACACATCCTCTTCCAGAATACCATTCAGGAAGGCGGTTTTCACGTCCATCTGCCAAATTTCATAATCATGAAAAGCTGCAGTTGCTAGTAGAATCCGAATAGATTTCATCATAGCCACTGGTGAATAGGTTTCATCGTAATCCACACCGTGAACTTGTCTGAAACCTTTTGCCACCAACCTGGCTTTATAAATCTGGACATTTCCATCCACGTCAATCTTCTTCTTGAAGATCCATTTGCACTCGATGGCTTTTACACCAGCGGGTAAGTCAACCAACGAAAACACTTGGTTGACCGACATGGAGTCCATTTCGGAATCAGTGGCCTTGCGCCACTTAGAGGAATCTGGGCCCATCATGGCTTGATTGAAGTTCGATGGTTCATCACCATCAATGATCAGAAGATCATGACAGTCAGTCACGAGGAATCCTTGATATCTCTCGGGTTCGTGACGGATCCTCCCGGATCTTCGAACTTCAAGTACTACAGGTTCAGGCTCTACAATTTCTTGTAGGTCCTCCTGCTGCTCTTCCTCATTAGGTTGAGCAGTATCCTGTTCATCTTGAATTTCTTCAAGCAGTACCTTACTCCCACTGTCTTTCTTAGAGAGAAACTCCCTCTCAAGAAAGTTACAATCCCGGGCAACAAAGATCTTGTTCTCGGAACGTAGATAGAAGTAATAAGCCTTGGTTTCCTTCGGATAACCAATGAAGTAGCATTTATCAGACTTTGGTGTAAGCTTGTCTGAGATTAATCTCTTGACATAGGCTTCACAACCCCAAATTCTAAGATAAGACAGCACTGGAGCCACTCCAGTCCATAATTCATATGGTGTCTTTGCTACTGCTTTCGATGGCGCTCTATTTAGAGTGAACACTGCTGTTAGCAGAGCATATCCCCAAAGGGATATTGGAAGGTCTGTGTGACTCATCATAGATCGAACCATATCCAATAAGGTCCGATTTCTCCTCTCAGACACACCATTCCATTGAGGTGTTCCGGGAGGAGTGAGTTGGGATACGATCCCACACTCTCTTAGATGATCACTGAATTCTTGGCTTAAGTATTCTCCTCCTCGGTCGGACCGAGGAGCCTTAATGCTTTTGCCAAGTTGGTTCTGTACTTCATTTTGGAATTCTCTGAACTTTTCAAAAGATTCAGACTTATGTTTCATTAAATAAACATATCCATACCTACTGAAATCATCAGTGAAGGTAATGAAGTACTGATAGTTTCCTCTTGCATTTGTGGACATTGGGCCACACACGTCAGTGTGTATCAGGCCCAATAAGTCACTGGCCCTCTCGTTAGGTTTATTAAAGGGGGCCCGTGTCATTTTGCCCATCATGCAGGATTCGCATTTCTCACATGACTCAAAGTCAAATGAGCCAAGAAGTCCATTCGAATGGAGCCTCTTGATGCGTTTCTCGCTGATGTGCCCTAAACGACAATGCCATAGAAACGTTCGGTTCTCCTCATTAGGTTTGAACCGTTTGGTATTAATGTTATAAATTGGCGCGGATTGATCGAGTATGTAAAGCCCATTCGTAAGAGGGGCAGAACCATAGAACAAATTGTTGCGATTGAAGGAACATAATTTATTCTTAACTGAAAAATCATAACCTTCCAAATCCAACAAAGAAATTGAAATAATATTTCTGCTTATAGCAGGTACAAAATAACAATTATTGAGTTCTAAAATCAATCCCGAAGGTAAAGACAACAAGTATGTGCCTACAGCTAGTGCTGGAACTTTCGCTCCATTCCCAACTCGTAGCTCCACTTGTCCTTGCTTCAGCCTTCTACTGTTGCTGAGTGCCTGCATATTAGTACAAATATGAGCCCCACAACCAGTATCCATAACCCATGAGGTATTATCAGAAGTAGTAGTATTAACTTCTATAACAAAAATACCTGTCGAAGAAGTCTCGAGAGTCTTCTTCTTCAATTCCTTTAGACCTTCTTGGAATTTCTTACATTCTCTCCTCCAATGCCCTGGTTCTTTACAGAACCTGCATATGTCAGTTGGCCCAGCCTTGGACTTGGGCTTGGGCTTTGGCGTGTCCTTGTCCGCGACTTGGACAGCCTTGGCCTTTCCCTTATCCTTAGCAGAGGATTTCTTAAACCCCTTGCCCTTTTGCACCATAAGCACATTGGGGTCCTTGGCGGTTTTCCTCAAGTTGGGCTCTGCAGTCTTGAGCATTCGTGAAGCTCAGGCAATGTCTTACTCAAGCCATGCATGTTAAAGTTCAGAATGAACTGATCATAGCTTGCAGGTAATGACTGCAGAATGATGTCGCAGGCAAGTTCCTGGCTGATAGGGCAGTCGAGTTTCTGAAGATGATCGAGATAACCCATCATCTTCAAGACATGAGGACTCACTGCCGCATTTGCAGCCAACTTACAGTCTAAGAGGTTCTTAACTGTCTGAAACCTCTCAGTCCTTGCTTGCTCCTGAAAAAGCGATTTCAGGCTTGCCATTATCTCAATTGGTGACAACACACTCTCGAACTGCATTTGCAGCTCAGCAGTCATTGTCGCCAACATAAGGCAATACACATCATTTTCATCTGACGAATGCTTTTCCCAAGCATTATGCAGAGTCCTGGCGGCATTGTTAGCAGGCCTCTCGGGGAGAGGATCACGAAGGACATAATCCTTCTTCTCCTGCTTGAGGACCAGCCTCAAGTTCCTTGACCACGTCAGGAAGTTCGTTCCAGTCAGCTTCTCCTTCTCGAGAACAGACCGGATTGAGAATGTGTTTTGAGTGCTTGTAGTAGTCATAGCTGAAATATATATAAATAAAAAGGTTATTAGTTAATATGTTCAATATGATTAATCTTATATTATACTTAATATGATCAATCATGCATTATATTCAATAACCTAAGTTACCCTCAATAGAATATAATGATTCCAAGATCCACATATAACTAAGATCAAAGTGGGCCACTGGCCGTCACCCAACCTTAGCTTATATCGGTAAGCCCTATGTCGGCTAATTATATCCGTGATATAACTCTTGGTTGTGAATCTGGGCCCGAGGCCCAATTCACTCTGATGTCTCAAGGCCCGGGACTCCCGATGGCCTAGTCAAGAAAACCAGACTATACAGTCATGTAATCATTAATGTCTGGGACTCCCAATGACATTTATGAATCACAAACCGTCTTATCCACGCAAAAGTAGACACCCTCACACTGTAAGGCCATGAATACAATTGAATGGGCTTCGACAGCTGACATAGCCTGGACAAGACATCCAACGCTTGATATTATTTGAGGTTCGTAGGTTTATTAAAATTTCATTCCCAAAATAGAAGATTACTATTTCGGGAAACTTTCTATTTTTGGAAACCTACTATTTTTGGAAACTTTCTAAAATTGGAAACTTTCTAAAACCGGAAACTTTCTAACTTTAGAAATTTCTTAAAATCCAAAACCCGCAAATCCAGAAACTTCTATTTTAAGAAACTTTCTAATTTCAAAATTTCGGAAAATTTAATTTAAAATCGATTTATAATTTTATAAAATAAATTTTAAATTAAATCTGAAGAAAGACTCAAATAATTGGCCCAATTGTTTTAACTTCTTGGCCCGAGGCCCAAGAATTGGTCCATGTCCAAGACATGACCCAATTGTCCAATTAAATGACATAACCGGTCTGGTTCATTAAAATTGGTCTAACCAAATTTTAATTACTACGATGACCACAATTGTCAACCGGTTATTTACTAAACCGGATTTTTCTCAATTTATTTGGTCCAACCAAATCAAATTAGAAAATCCTGGTTTAGGCACAAAATCCAATTTTTCGACTTTGGATTTTCATATCCCGGTTTAACCAGAACTTAATAAAATTATTAATTCTGTTTATTAAACCGTGACGTTTTGATTTTAATCAAGTTTTTAAACCGAACCGAAAACCGAACCGAAATTGTCATGAACCAATTATGGTTGTGACCTAGCTCCACGATCACCATGCCCAGCCGCAAAACCGTGCGCCAACGATCCGAGATCGAGACGATGCCCAGCTGCGGACGGGACGATCGGGACGCGGACGGTACGATCGGGACGATCCGAACGTGCGGGACGGGTGCAGCATCCACGCGACGGGACGAGCCGCGATCGGGACGCGATCCATCCGACGATCGGGACGAGCCGCGATCAGGATGCGATCCATCCGACGATCGGGACGAGACCACGCAACACGATCGTTCGTCGATCGGTTCGTGCGTCCTTTCCGATCGTCGCGATCTGACCCAACCGGCCAACTCTCGGCCGATCACAAAAACGAGTCATATAGCTCAGTTTTGCGATTTCAAAAATGTTTGTTCAGGATTCAATTCATGTTTCTTAAGTGTTTTGCTCTTATCAGTAGGTTGATTCAAAAACACACTTTAAACAATCCTAAACTTGAATCTAAACAAGAAAAACACAGAACCAATAGCTCTGATACCACTGAAAGGATGTTTTGGTTGTTAATCCTGATTCAATTCACAGATTCAACAGTTCCTAAACATGCGGATCTAGGTTCTCTTGAATAGAAACTTTATTGATCTCACCTTTTACCTGTTTATGCAGCGGAAAGAGAGAACAGGTCAGAGATCAGAGAGCCACCGAGTGGTAACTCCTCCAGAGGTTCACACACGCACACCAAGCAGGAAGAGAGGCTGCTAGACCGAGCTGAGGAGGCGCAGAGAGAGAGAGAGAGGCGCGGCTGGGGGCTAGGGTTTGGGAAGAAAGAGATTTGGGTTTTAGTTTATAAAACCCTTCTCTTTCCCTTTTGGGCTTTTGGGCCCAAATACCAATCTGATTAAATCCCTTGGATTTAATCAGACCCATTAATCTCTCTCTAAGTACGACAAATGCCTGGCACTTTTACCGTACTTCTGCTAAGCCGTTCCTACACATTTTCCTGTTAGCTTAGGCGTGTGACCCATATGGGATCATATAATAAAGGCAATAAGTCCAAGACTTATAGATCATGAGCGGACTCTAGCAAGCCATCATGACCCCCAGTATTATATGACTTATGTCTGATCATTGACATACTCTTACTTTCTAGAGACAGTACCGAGATTACTGGACACAATTCCAACAGGATCACATGAGAGAAAATAGTGTTTGCTACCATTCCCATGACCACTTCGGAGTTACTAACTCATCCGCAGTTTATTATCTTTTTTTTTTTACTTTATGGAAGGGGAGAAGGGAACCAAATAGGACAGGTTTACAGGCTGTGTCATAACCAACAAGGGAGTCCGACATAAAGTATACCAAGCCCTTAGGTGAGAAATCTAAAGTCAGGATTAAATTGAAGTCAGTAAAAGATCCTCTGATACCTGAAGCGATGTGGGTGTTCTCAGTAGGTTGATCTGTGATGGGGTTTTCTAATAGTCATAGATAGTCTGCAGCTTCATCCCTATTTTAGCGTTAGGTTTCAGGATGTTCTCAGGAGATCAGGAACACAAGCAATCAGTCAATCAGGATCTAATCAATAACTGTTCTAGAACTCAAACACGGATATAGAATTAACCAAATCTCTTTGCGAAAACTCTCTAAGTCTAAGTGCAGTAACCCAAATCTCTTTGCAATTACTAACAGATTAAACTAGCATTAAGTTCAAGTTCGATATGTTCACAATTAAACTAAACCAAATCTCTTTGCGAATAATTTAATTGCTCACCCTAAATAGTTCAGATTCTAAAACACACTCTCGTGTCGAATTTAGTAACCTAAGATCTAGATTCTAATTGATCAGGTTATAACTAGCATTAAGCACAATTTAGTTTGAAGAACATTCTAATCATATGAATCCTTAACTGAATTAAACAAGTCTAGCAAGTCATCAAACCCTAATGAGAAACTCTAAACTTAACTATGGATCTACTCAGACATGATTGATGAAAACATAATCATAGAAATAATAGATTGCATATAAGAGAATAAAATATCAAAGGGGTTCGAAATCTTCTCCAAAATAAGTGAATACAGGAAGTAGATCAGCCCCAAAAGCTCTAAAAATCTCTTAGCTCTAAGTATCAAAGAGTAAGTAAATTAAACACCAAAATCCTCTATATATAGGCCTAATCTCGGCTGGGGCTTCTGTGTAAATACTGGAACTATTCTGGGCCTCTTTGCAAATCTTCATAACTTGTTAAACCGACGTGTACGGCCCATCTCGCTAGTGTATCGACCGATGCACAAGGTGTGTTGGTCGATGCTTGATCAATAAATCGGACAGTGAGTTAAGCTCTCGGCCAAAACGTCCCAAAAGTCCCAAAATGCTCCAATTAGCTCCAAACCTGATTAAACCTGTAAAAGACTATAAACGAACACAAAAGACACTAAAAACACATCTATATCATGGTATAAAATGGGTAAAAACCATGATATATCAAGAGCTGACTGAAAATTTAGCTACAAGTGATGGGAAATATAATGAAGATTATGATCGAACCAATAGAGTCTCTTCTTCACTTGAGGAGAAGTATGAAAAGGAGATCAAATCACTCCATGAGAAGATGGATAAGATGATCCAAACTACACAAAAACCAGTCCACTTTGTTGGGAATGATGGAACTTCGAGCCAATTCTACCGTATTCAGAATCCTCGCGAGTTCCAGATAGCCTAGGATATAGGGTCTAGTTAATTGAATCAAGGATCTGATCTCGTGTTTACCTTGTTCTGGCAGCGGAATAGGGTCAGGTAAACGAGATCTCTGGAGCGCCTCAGATGTTGCGCCTCTACTGATAGTCCACACGCACACAAGCTGGAATCTGCCGGGATGCTAGTACCGGGGCTCGGATCTCCTTGGAACTCAGTTTCTAGAGGTTTCTGTGTTTTCTCTCTGAGAAAATACTCACTGGACGGCGCACCCATACTTAGGTCGAGATATAAGATCACTTATATACGGACCTCGACATAAACCGAAACATCAGTTTCGGTTTCGGCCTTGTGTCGACCGACACACTTAGTGGTGTCGATCGACACACGTCTTGTGTCGACCGACGCACTTATCAGTGTCGATCGACACACCTCATCAAAACTATATTCGATGTGTATCCAATACACATCGACCAGACCATTTGCCAATGATCAATCCCATATGGACTATGTCCAACTTGCTTAGGTGTGTGACCCTGTAGGTTCACACGATACTGGAAATGAGTCACAACTCATTTGTCATAAGCGGTTTCTAGCAAAACATTATGACTACCCAGTATCACATGAATTGTCCGATCTCGACAATACAACTATCTCTTAGAGTGAGTACAATGTGATTTCAGGACATAATCCCAACAATCTCCCACTTGTACTGGAATCATCTATTCCTATAATCCCTTCGTCTCTAAATCTCGATATGGCATAAGGCAAGAGACTGTGTCATCCTTATTATAGTCAATATCATGTTCATCGAACTTCTGATCTATACTGATTAAAACAAACGACTGACAATCACCTCGTTTGAGCACGGCCATGCATTTTCTCAGTATCAAATCTTCGATGGGCCCTGAGATATTTATCTCCCGTTACACAGGAGGGACAAATCCCATCTTGTTCCATCCCTGTTTCTACACATACTCCATGATACGCCTAAGCAATGCCGTTATAGTCGCCAGTTACGGAACGACGTTTGACAAGGTCAAAACGCACCAATTCATATGCTAGGAAGCATGATGAACTCAGGTCTAAGGACTATACTCTATAGTCGTAATGAGAACCTCCAATGACACTGATATAACTATCCTGTGGAGTTCTCATTAGTGGGTCATGTCCGATCATATGTTCACCAACATATATCTATGTGACTGACTGTGATAATCATATCATTGACTCCATGAAACTTAGTCCAACAGTCACCTCACATGCTAGTCTCGCGCGGTTGTTAGTGTCCCATTTTAACAACCTTGACTAGGGACAATCATAATTTATGTCATCTTTTACTTATAGGGTTTCATGATCAAGTCCTCAACTTGATGACCTATAAGATGAACATAAAATACTTTTGGGACTATTACTTAATTATCCAATAGTTAAATAATACTGATGTCTGTTTAACTTTCATAAACACTACCATAGCATGTCTATGTAAAGATTATAACATAACTAGAATTACTCCCACTAGAATCAAGATCATCTCTTCAGATATCTTATACCTACAGCAACAGAAAAATCTGGTGCTTAGGTTGTGGGAGAGACTGCGGTGTTTTGTTTGAAACAATTCCAACAAACCACACCGCCATTCAGATAAAAGCACTATTCTACGGTCCACTGCTTGGAGCCTTTCCAACAGATAGCACCGCTATTCAGACAAAGAGACATAACCAGGTGGGAACCGGGAATCGTCTTTGTCCGTCTAACTACTTTCAACTGGTTCGTCACTTCCTCAGTTCACCACGAACCTATCCTTAGTGTTTCTCAAATACTTGGGATATTTCTGGTAACTGTTCAGTGACTATTACCGGAACATATTGGTATTTTCTCGTCATGCTATATGCGTAAGCTGCATCTAGACGAGCGCAAAATATGGCATTCATGATGGATTCTATTGCAGCAGCATTAGCAATCACACTCATTAATAATAGCTCAGCTAGTGTCCAAAAATACTTCATCTTGCTAAGATTATTACCATAAGACCTTTGGTATGAAGTCATTCTTGGAATCATGCATATTGGAACAGTCCAATACCTTATCAACATAAGGATTTTGACACGACCCAATTAGCCTTTCTGATCCATTCCAATGGATCTTTATTCCAAGAACTTTTACAGCCTTCTCCCATGTCTATCGTTAAACTTGACTTCCGACCCAAATCTTGACAAGACTTTAGCGTCGGAACGTCGTTTATGAGATTAAGTATGTTATCTACATACAGTGTGTGAATTGCAATTACGCTCCCTCTAGTCTTCTTGTAAACGCATGGTTTCTATTCTTTCTGATCAAGTCAAAACTTTTGACCACATTATCAGAATGTTGATTCCAACTCCAAGATGTTTGCTTCAATCCAGAAATGGATCGGTGAAGCTAACATGCATACCCAGCCAATTTTCGGAGTTGGGGCTCACCATCGCTTCTTTGAATTTCGCATGCTCGTCACTTTTCAATGATCAATAGATCACGACAATTTGTTACGAGAAATCACTCTCGAGTTAGTGACGCATCCTTTCGGATCTGCGAATTTCAGGCTCCACAGGTGCAGATCCTACAGCACTTTGTAGATCTCACCGCTGCTCTCTCTCAACAGGTTGAGCAGCCTCCTGTGTTTATCGAATTTCTTCGATGTGTACTTTTACTCCCACTGTTCCTTTTGAAAGTACGATCTTTCTCAAAAGACACAGTTCCGAACAACAATACTTTGTCCTCGGATTGGTTACAAAAGTAGCAAGCCTTGGTTTCCTTAGGACAACCAGCGAGGTAAACCTTATCAGATATGGGTTCAAGTTTGTTTGTTGACTACTGTCTTACACAAACCTTGCATTCCCAATTAATCAGAAAAACAAATTTGGAAATCACCCAGTCCACATCCAATGTGGTGTTTTTCACTGATTCTGATAGAAACTTATTTAGCGTAAACATAGACATTTTAGAACGTATTCTTAAATGATTATGGAAAATTCATGTGACTCATCATTAATCGGAGCATATCTAATAAGATCCGATTCATTCTGTTAGATGATCACCCAATTCTTGACTCAAGTATTTTCCTCCGCGATTCAATCGAGGATCTCAATACTTCTGTCAAACTGGTTCTTCACTTCATCTTGGAACTCCTCAAGGGATTCCTGCTCGTGTCTCATCAAATGAACACAGCCATACTTATTGATGCCATCAATAAGGTAATGAAGTACAGAAGATTTCCTTTGGCACTAATGCTCATCGGGCCGCATACATCAGTATGTGTAAGGCCCAATAAGCCTCTGGCCCGTTTCTTTTAGCTCTGCAAAAAGGGCCTTAGTCATTTGGTCCAGTGAACAGAATTCATATCTCAAATGATTAATAATCAGATGAGTCCAAAACTATGGAGCTTCTGAATCCTCTTCACTCTTTATGGTTAAACGACTATGCCAAGGAAAAGTCGAGTTCGAGTCATCAGACTTAAACCTTTAGTATTAGTGTTATATTCTAACTTTCGCTGGTTTAAGATATAAAACTCATTCTAAACGGGGTGCTACCATATGATATTTCATTAAGATCTAAAGAACAAAATTTGTCTTTTATCAAAATGAAAAACATCCAAATTCTTTACAAGAAAATGAAAGACATTTCTGCACAAGGCAGATACATAGTAGCAATTACTTAATTTCTAAAACCAAGTATGAAAGGCTCCTACAAGTGGAGAATCTCTACGGCTCATGCAGCAACCATTGCTTCATACCAGACACGCAGTTCCACTTGCCCTTTCTTCAACGTTCTACTGTCGCTTAGGTCCTGCATATTTCAAAAAATATCAGTACCACAACTAGTATCCAATACTTACGTAGAACTTGAATTAATAACACAATACCTGAAGAAGAAGTACCATACATCTCCTTCATCTCTTGTGAATCTTCCAAGAATTTATTGCAATCTCTCTTCCAATGCCCTGACTCATCGCAGTAGAAGCACTTTCTAACACCAGATGGGCCTGACTTGGGCTTATGAGATGACACAGGCTTATCCTGATTCCAAATCTGGACGGCCCTGCCTCTGCCCTTGCCAGCACAAGATTTCTCAAATCTTTTACCCTTTATGATGTCTTGCTCTACTGTTTTGAGCATGCCATGCAGCTCAGTCAACGTCTTCGTCAAACCTTTCTTGATATAGTCCTTAATGAACTTATCATAGCTTGACGGCAGTGACTGCAGAATGATGTCAATGGCCAACTCTAAGCTGACAGAACATTCCAGTTTCCCCAGGTTATCAATGTAACCCATCAGTTTAATGACATGAGGACTTACTGGAGCATCCTCTGGTAGCTTGCACTCAGTTAGAGACTTCACCATCTGGAATCTCTCAACTCGTGCCAGATCCTGAAACTTCAGTTTCAGGCTGGTGATCATCTCTATTGGCGACTCCATGTTCTCGTATTGACTCTTCAAGTCCGAGTTCATGGTAGCCAACATCAGGTCACGCACATCTACCACATCAATATAATGCTTATTCCAAGCATTATATGCTGCATGCGAGCGATTGGTCTCAAGCCTTTCTGGAAGAGCCTTTTCAAGGACATAGTCCTTGCTCTCCTGCTTGAGAATGAATCTCAGATTCCGATACCAATCCAGGAAGTTGGATCCATTTAACTTGTCCTTCTCAAGGACGGATCGCAACGAGAAAGTAGTCATAGACATAAGCTGAAATCCAAGAAAAACAAAGATTTAGTTATGTATATGATGAGAAATCTTATCTAATAAGAAAACTCGCATTATATTCGAACAATGTTTCCTCTATGAATATAATGATCCAAGATCCATCCTTCACTAAAATCTGAGTGGACGACTCGTCATCACTCAAAATTTAGTTATTTAGGTAAGCAAATCATTGCTAATTGTACCCAGTACAACTCTTGGTCGCAGATAAGACAATCCATGTCTCATCTACTCTGATGTCTCTGGGCCCAGAACTTCTGATAGCCCATTCAAGTAAAACGATCTCTTCTGTCTTGTGATCTTTGACAGTCGCACTGCGAGTCTATCAATGAACACTTGCAAGATCAGATCACTGTGGATACCAAGGACTCCAAGACTATCCAACAATGAACCGAGCCTTGACAGTAGACGAGATTGGGCAAGACATCAAGGTCACTTGATGTTTAGTTGAGGAAACTAAACTCTGAAAGGTTAGCAAATCAATCTATTAGGTCATGTAATTGTTGATGTCAAGCACCGCAAGTCCATCAACATAATTACCTGCCTTACTCACCTAATTGTGGACACCAAGCTCTTGGCTAGACCATCACACAATGAAACGAGTCTTGACAGTTGACCATATTGAAGCTAAGCTTTGATCAAGGTTTAGGTCTAGTTTGGTTTCTGTACATTCAAGGTTCAATAACCAGAATTTCGAGCACTGTGTCGATCGACGTAGACTCTGTCTGTCGATCGACACCACCAAACAAAACCGGACTTCAATAACCGGTTAATCCAATTAACCTGGTTCATCGAACCGGTCATGTCGATCGACACAACCCGTGTGTGACGGTCGACATAGACCTTAACCGAAGATAGTTTTGATAACCGGTTCAATCCAATTGAACCGACTTACCAGATTAAACTGATCTTAACCATTCAAATCAGTTTATTCTAATTGTGATAATTGGTTCAATCCAATTGAATCAATTCATCCGATTTAAACCTTTTTAACCAGTTTCAACTAATTGCGATAACCGGTCCAAATCCATTGAACCGTATTATCCAATCAAACTGATTCAAACCATCGGTTTATGCTAATTGAGATAATCAGTTCAATCCAATTGAACCAATTCATCCAATTTAAACCGATCTATTCAGTCTTAACCAAGCATGATAACCGGTTCAATCCAATTGAACCGATTAACCATTCGCTGGGTCTGTGTCGACCGACACTAACCTGTGTCGATCGACACTGTGCCGAATCTGCTCTGTGTCGACCGATACACAACCTGTGTCGATCGACACAGTAGGCTTTCGGTTTTTCTTCGCGAAAAACCCTAGCCGCCGATTCTGTCGAATTCGCCACTCTGTGTCGACCGACACACCTAGTGTGTCGATCGACACTGTGCGAAAACACAGACTCGATTTTGATCGAAAGTGATCTAACCTGTTCTAACCAAACAACCTAGTTTGCGAATCTAAATCATCAAATTCAATGAACAGGTTTGATTCAATGATAAAACCCTAAGGCTCTGATACCACTGATGGAACTTCGAGCCAATTCTACCGTATTCAGAATCCTCGCGAGTTCCAGATAGCCTAGGATCTAGGGTCTAGTTAATTGAATCAAGGATATGATCTCGTGTTTACCTTGTTTTGGCAGCGGAATAGGGTCAGGTAAACGAGATCTCTGGAGCGCCTCAGATGCTGCGCCTCTACTGATAGTCCACACGCACACAAGCTGGAATCTGCCGGGATGCTAGTACCGGGGCTCAGATCTCCTTGGAACTCAGTTTCTAGAGGTTTCTGTGTTTTCTCTCTGAGAAAATACTCACTGGACGGCGCACCCATACTTAGGTCGAGATATAAGATCACTTATATACGGACCTCGACATAAACCGAAACATCAGTTTCGGTTTCGGCCTTGTGTCGACCGACATACTTAGTGGTGTCGATCGACACACGTCTTGTGTCGACCGACGCACTTATCAGTGTCGATCGACACACCTCATCAAAACTATATTCGATGTGTATCCAATACACATCGACCAGACCATTTGCCAATGATCAATCCCATATGGACTATGTCCAACTTGCTTAGGTGTGTGACCCTGTAGGTTCACACGATACTGGAAATGAGTCACAACTCATTTGTCATAAGCGGTTTCTAGCAAAACATTATGACTACCCAGTATCACATGAATTGTCCGATCTCGACAATACAACTATCTCTTAGAGTGAGTACAATGTGATTTCAGGACATAATCCCAACAGGGAACTATGATGATAGCCATTGAGTGTTGAGGATGATATGACACAAGAGGAGGTGAACTTTTTGGATTGACAAGGAGGTTACAACAAGGGCATTAACCAAAACTATAGGAACCATCCAAATTTCTCATATAGGAACCCCAAAGTTGCTAACCCACAAGACCAAGTCTATCCTTAACAACAAGGTCAAGAGCAACAACAAGGCTTTGCTCAATCCAATCAACCAAAGCGTTTTGTTACCTACAATAACCAAAAAGGATTTGTCTCTAAGCCTCCATTCCAAGGGCAGCAAGGAGGATTTTTGCCTAAGCAACATTTTATCCACTCGGTTTTGCACCTCAACATCAACAAGCTTCTACTTCTTCTACTATGGATTCGGAACTCAATAGTATGATACAACAGCTCCTACAAGGACAAGCTTCAGGGGCTATGGAAGTAAGGGACTTGAAGTGTGAGTTGCAAAACTTGACATCTAGGGTCACCAACATGGAGAACAAGAATGCTTATACTTATAGAGCTCATGGAACTTTGCCCGGTAAAGCTGAAAAAAATCCTAAGGAATACATCAATGCTATCACCTTGAGGAGTGGAAAAGAGTTACAACCAAGACAACTTCCCAGAACTGTGTTGCCTTCTAATCTCAATGAGAACATTGAGAAACAAGTTGGGGGCGGTGAATTGAGACAATTCTGATTTTGCCAAAGTGGATGATAGTGAAGTTGTAAGGAAGAATGGAAAGGCTACAACTGAGCAAAGGGTTGAAGATTCTCCTAAGAATAAGGATGGTTTGTTTGTGACACCACCTTATGAGCCTAAATTACCCTTCCCGGAAAAATTCAAGAAACAACTCCTAGAGAAGTACAAGGCTCTATTTGAATGACAAATGAAAAATGGGGTTACTTTGCCTTTGATTGATGCCTTCTTGTTGGTTCCTCAATACAAAAAGTTTCTCAAGGAAGCAATCACAGAAAGTACTAAGGAAGTAAAAGGGATGGTTGTGCTCTCTTATATATGTAGTGCAATCATACAAAAGAAGCTTATGCCCAAGAAACTTGAAGATCCGGGCAGTTTCACCCTTCCATGCGCCATAGGACCTCTTCGCTTTGACAGTTGCTTGTGTGATCTTGGATCTAGTGTCAGCTTGATGCCATTTTCAGTTGCTAAGAGGCTCGGTTTCTCTACCTACAAGGGATGTAGGATCTCATTGGTGCTTGCAGACAGATTGGTTAGGTTTCCTATTCGACTTCTTGAGGATCTCCCAGTCAGAATTGGAGGATTTGAGGTCCCCACTGATTTTATAGTACTTGAGATGGATGAGGAACCTAAAGTTCCTCTCATCTTTGGTAGACCTTCCTTGCAACTGCTGGAGCAATAATTGATATAAGAAAAGGAAAGATTGACCTTCATCTTGGAAAGGATCTTACTCAAATTTGATATCAAGAATGTGATGAAGAAACCTACCATTCAAGGTCAAGCTTTCTACATAGAGACCATGGATGAATTGGCTGATGAGCTCCTAGCGGAACTGAATATGGAAGATCCTTTGCAAGTTTCTTTGTCTAAGGAGTGTGGAGAATATGGTTATCTTCCAAAGGAGAGCTTGGCTTACAAGAAGGCACATGATTCACATAGACCATTTCTTGGGGATGTTGAGTATGCTGAGCTATAGGTTTGTGCCTTGGATATGGGAGCTAATGGACATGTGTTTGTTAGCAAGGATCAGCTTGTGGAGGATGACTGGAGCAAGCTTAAGGTATCTAAGGTTGAACTAAAGCCAATTCCGCTTCGGTATGTTTTCTTATGACCCAACTCCACATATCCTGTCATAGTCAATGAATTGATGAATGGGAATGAATTGATTGCATTGACTGATGAGTTGAAGAAATATAGAAGAGCTCTAGGATATTCCTTATATGACATTAATTAAAGGACTTTCACCTAACTTGTGCACTCATAGAATTCATCTAAAAAAATGAGTCATTGTCATCAATTGAGCACCAAAGGAGATTGAATCCTAACTTGAAAGAAGTTTTTAAGAAAGAGATCTTGAAATTGTTAGATGCATGAATTATTTACCCAATATCGGATTGCACGTGGGTTTCTCCTGTGCATTGTGTCCCTAAGAAAGGGGGAATCACTGTCATTAAGAATGATAATGATGAGTTGATTCCCACTAGGACGATAACGGGTCATAGGATGTGCATTGACTATAGTAAATTGAACGCTACATCTAGAAAGGACCATTTTCCCTTGCCATTCATTGATCAGATGCTAGAATGTTTAGCTAATCATCCATATTATTGCTTCTTGGACAGGTACAACGGATTCTTTCAAATCCCTATTCATCTGAATGATCAGGAGAAGACGACCTTCACATGTCCGTATGGTACCTTTGCTTATCGAAAGATGCCATTCGGATTGTGTAATGCACCCGCTACATTTCAGCGGTGTATGATGTTTATCTTCTCTGATTTGATTGAGGATATTGTTGAGGTGTTTATGACTTTTCTGTCTATGATTCTTCCTTTTTTTCTTGTCTTGTCAACTTGTGCAGAGTGCTTAAGAGGTGCGAGGAGACCAACTTAGTCTTCAACTGGGAGAAATGTCACTTCATGGTGACAGAAGGGATAGTTCTGGGATACAAGATATCTTAGAATGGAATTGAGATAGACAAGGCCAAGATTGAGGTGATGATGAGTCTACAGCCGCCGAACTCGGTTAAAGGGATTACGAGCTTTTTGGGACATGTTGGGTTCTACAGGAAGTTCATCAAATACTTCTCAAAGATCGCAAGACGGCTTACACATCTGTTGTGCAAGGAGACATAGATTGTATTTGATGATGAGTATCTGTCTGCCTTCAATCAGATCAAGAAGGCTTTGATCAATGCTCTTATTGTTCAAGCACCGGATTGGAAGTTGCCCTTTGAGATTATGTGTGATACTAGTGATTATGCATTTGGGCAGTTCTTAGATAGAGGAAAGATAAGAAGCTTCATGTGATCTACTATGCAAATAGGACTTTGGATGATGCTCAAGGGAGATATGCTACTACAGAGAAGAAGCTATTGGTTGTGGTTTTTGCTTTTGAGAAGTTCATGTATTATTTGGTTGGGTTTAAGGTGATTGTCTACATGGATCATGCTGCTCTTAGGTATCTTCTTGCGAACAAGGATGCAAAGCCGAGGCTTCTGAGGTGGATTTTGCTGCTGCAAGAGTTTGATCTTGAGATCAAGGATAAGAAAAGAATTGATAATGGTGTATATGATCATCTCTCAGGGCTGAGAATTGAAGATAAAGTTCCTTTGGATGATTCTCTACCGGAGGAACAACTTATGGTGGTTAGAGCTGTAATAGAAGCCCACAACACTAGCAAGAAGCTTGAGGAAGTTGGGTCTATTGAGGATAAGGAGCCATGGTATGCTGACATTGTGAACTTCTTGTCTTGTGGAAAGGAGCCACCGGGTTTGGATAGCTATCAAAGAAAGAAATTTTTCAGAGATGTCAACCGGTACTATTGGGATGAGCCATATCTTTATACTCTTTGTAATGATAAGCTCTATAGGAGATGTGTGGCTGATGAAGAAGTGAATGGGATACTTATGCACTGTCATGGTTCAGTTTATGGAGGTCATGTTGGGATTATGTCCTGAAATCACATTGTACTCACTCTAGAGATAGTTGTATTGTCGAGATCGGACAATTCATGTGATACTGGGTAGTCATAATGTTTTGCTAGAAACCGCTTATGACAAATGAGTTGTAACTCATTTCCAGTATCGTGTGAACCTACAGGGTCACACACCTAAGCAAGTTGGACATAGTTCGTATGGGATTGATCATTGGCATATGGTCTGGTCGATGTGTATTGGATACACATCGAATATGAGTTTTAATGAGGTGTGTCGATCGACACCATTGGGTGCATCGGTCGATACAAGATGTGTGTCGATCGACACCACTAAGTGTGTCGGTCGACGCAAGGCCGAAACCGAAACTGATGTTTCGGTTTATGTCGAGGTCGATATATAAATGGATTTGTAGATTCGACCTAGACAGACGTGCGCCGCCCAGACAGTTTTTCTCGCAGAGAAAACACAGAAACCTCTAGAAACTTAGTTCCCAGGAGATCCGAGCACCGGTACTAGCATCCCGGCGGATTCCAGCTTGTGTGCGTGTGGACTACAGTAGAGGCGCAGCATCTGAGGCGCTGGAGATCTTGTTTATCTGACCATCTTCCGCTGCTAATCTCCAGGTAAACAGAGATCAGATCCTTGATTCAATTAACTAGACCCTAGATCCTAGGCTATCGGGAACCTGACAGCAATTCTGAATATGGTAGAATTGGCTCGAAGTTCCATCAGTGGTATCAGAGCCTTAGGGTTTTATCATTGAATCAGACCTGTTTATTGAATTTAATGATTTAGATTCACAAACTAGGTTGTTTGGTTAGAACAGGTCAGATCGATTTCGATCAAGATCGAGTCTGTGTTTTCGCACAGTGTCGATCGACACACTAGGTGTGTCGGTCGACACAGAGTGGCGAATTCGACAGAATCGGCGGCTAGGGTTTTTCGCGAAGAAAAACCGAAAGCCTACTGTGTCGATCGATACAGGTTGTGTATCGGTCGACATAGAGCAGATTCGGCACAGTGTCGATCGACACAGGTTAGTGTCGGTCGACACAGACCCAGCGAATGGTTAATCGGTTCAATTGGATTGAACCGGTTATCATGCTTGGTTAAGTCCGAATAGATCGGTTTAAATTGGATGAATTGGTTCCATTGGATTCTCCACTTGTAGGAGCCTTTCATACTTGGTTTTTGAAATTAAGTAATTGCTACTATGTATCTGCCTTGTGCAGAAATGTCTTTCATCTTCTTGTAAAGAATTTGGATGTTTTTCATTTTGATAAAAGACAAGTTTTGTTCTTTAGATCTTAATGAAATATCATATGGTAGCACCCCATTTGGAATGGGTTTTATATCTTGAACCAATGTACGCTTGTACACATAACATAAATACCAAACACTTTAAGTCTGATGACTTGAAGTCGATTTTTCCTTAGCATAGTCATTTAACCACACAAAGTGAAGCGGATTCAGAAGTTCCATAGTTTTGGACTCATTTGATTATTAATCATTTGAGATATGAATTCTGCTCACTGGGCCAAATGACTGAGGCCCTTTTAGCAGAGCTAAAGGAAACGGGCCAGAGGCTTATTGGGCCTTACACATACTGATGTATGCGGCCCGATGAGCATTAGTGCAAAAGGAAATCTTCTGTACTTTATTACCTTATTGATAACATCAATAAGTATGGCTGTGTTCATTTGATGAGACACGAGCAGGAACCCCTTGAGGAATTCCAAGATGAAGTGTAGAACCGATTTGACAGAAGTATTGAGATCCTCGATTGAATCGCGGAGGAAAATACTTGAGTCAAGAATTGGGTGATCATCTAACAGAATGAATCGGATCTTATTAGATATGCTCCGATTAATGATGAGTCACAGGAATCTTCCATAATCATTTAAGAATACGTTCTAAAATGTCTATGTTTACGCTAAATAAGTTTCTATCAGAATCAGTGAAAAACACCACATTGGATGTGGACTGGGTGATTTCCAAATTTGTTTTTCTGATTAATTGGGATTGCAAGGTTTGTGTAAGACAGTAGTCAACAAACAAACTTGAACCCATATCTGATAAGTTCTACCTCGCTGGTTGTCCTAGGGAAACCGAGGCTTACTGCTTTTATGACCAATCCGAGGACAAAGTTTTATTGTTCGGAACTGTGTCTTTTAAGAAAGATCATACTTTCCAAAAGGAACAGTGGGAGTAAAAGTACACATCGAAGAAATTCGATAAACACAGGAGGCTTCTCAACCTGTTGAGGGAGAGCAGTGGTGAGATCTACAAAGTGCTGTAGGACCTACACCTGTGGAGCCTGAAAATCGCAGATCCGAAAGGATCCGTCACTAACTCGAGAGTGATTTCTCGTAGCCGATTGTCGTGATCTATTGATCATTGAAAAGTGACGAGCATGCGAAATTCAAAGAAGCGATGGTGAGCCCCAACTCCGAAAATTGGCTGGGTATGCATGTTAGCTTCACCGATCTATTTCTGGATTGAAGCAAACATCTTGGAGTTGGAATCAACATTCTGATAATGTGGTCAAAAGTTTTGACTTGATCAGAAAGAAATGAAACCATGCGTTTACAAGAAGACTAGTGGGAGCGTAATTGCAATTCTCACACTGTATGTAGACAACATACTTAATCTCATAAACGACATTCCAACGCCAAAGTCTTATCAAGATTTGGGTCGGAATTCAAATATAACGATGGACATGGGAGAAGGCCGTGAAAGTTCTTGAAATAAGGATCCATTGGAATGGATCAGAAAGGCTAATTGGATCATGTCAAAATCCTTATGTTGATAAGGTATTGGACAGTTCATATGTGCTTAATTCCATGAAAGGCTTCATACCAAAGGTCTTATGGCAATGATCTAAGCGAGATGAAGTGTCTTGGACACTGGCTGAGCTAGTAAAATATTAGCAAGATGAAGTGTTTTTGAACACTGGCTGAACTAGTATTAATGAGTATGGTTACTAATGCTGCTGCAATAGAATCCATCATGAATGCCATAGTTTGCGCTCGTCTAGATGCAGCTTACGCATAAAGCATGACGAGAAAATACCAATATGTTCCGGTAAAAGTCGCTGAACAGTTGCCAGAAATGTCCCAAGTGTTTGAGAAACACTAAGGATAGGTTCGTGGTGAACTGAGGAAGTGACGAACCAGTTGAAAGTAGTTAGACGGACAAAGAAGATTCCCGGTTCCCACCTGGCACATCTTTTTATCTGAATAGCGGTGCTATCTGTTTGAAAGGTTCCAAGCAGTGGACCGTAGTATAGTGCTTTTATCTGAATGGCGGTGTGGTTTGTTGGAATTGTTTCAAGCAATAACACCGCAGTCTCTCCCACAACCTAAGCACGAAATTCATTCTGTTGCTGTAGGTATAAGATATCTGAAGAGATGATCTTGATTCTAGTGGGAGTTATTTTAGTTATGTTATAATCTTTACATAGACATGCTATGGCAGTGTTGGTGTAAGTTAAAACTGACATCGGTGTTATTTAATTATTGGATAATTAAGTAATGGTCCCAAAGTATTTTATAGTCATCATATAGGTCATCAAGTTGAGGACTTGATCATGAAACCCTATAAGTAAAAGATGACATAAATTACGATTGTCCCTAGTCAAGGTTGTTAAAATGGGACACTAACAACCGCGCGAGACTAGCATGTGAGGTGACTGTTGGACTAAGTTTCATGGAGTCAATGATATGATTATCACAGTCAGTCACATAGATATATGTTGATGAACATATGATCGGACATGACCCGCTAATGAGAACTCCACAGGATAGTTATATCAGTGTCATGGGAGGTTCTCATTATTACTATAGAGTATACTCCTTAGACCTGAGTTCATCATGCTTTCTAGCATATGAATTGGTGCGTTTTGACCTTGTCAAACGTTGTTCCGTAACTGGCGGCTATAACGGCATTGCTTATGCGTATCATGAAGTATGTGTAGAAACAGGGATGGAACAAGATGGGATTTGTCCCTCCTATAACGGGATATAAATATCTCAGGGCCCATCGAAGATTTGATACTGAGAAAATGCATGGCCGTGCTCAAACGAGGTGATTGTCATTCGTTTGTTTTATCAGTATAGATCAGGAATTCGATGAACATGATGTTGGCTATAATAAGGATGACACAGTCTCTTGCCTTATGCCATATCGAGATATAGAGACGAAGGGATTATAGGAATAGGTGATTCCAGTACAAGTGGGAGATTGTTGGGATTATGTCCTGAAATCACATTGTACTCACTCTAGAGATAGTTGTATTGTCGAGATCGGACAATTCATGTGATATTGGGTAGTCATAATGTTTTTCTAGAAACCGCTTATGACAAATGAGTTGTAACTCATTTCCAGTATCGTGTGAACCTACAGGGTCACACACCTAAGCAAGTTGGACATAGTTCGTATGGGATTGATCATTGGCATATGGTCTGGTCGATGTATTGGATACACATCGAATATGAGTTTTAATGAGGTGTGTCGATCGACACCATTGGGTGCATCGGTCGATACAAGATGTGTGTCGATCGACACCACTAAGTGTGTCGGTCGACGCAAGGCCGAAACCGAAACTGATGTTTTGGTTTATGTCGAGGTCGATATATAAATGGATTTGTAGATTCGACCTAGACAGACGTGCGCCGCCCAGACAGTTTTTCTCGCAGAGAAAACACAGAAACCTCTAGAAACTTAGTTCCCAGGAGATCCGAGCACCGGTACTAGCATCCCGGTGGATTCCAGCTTGTGTGCGTGTGGACTACAGTAGAGGCGCAGCATCTGAGGCGCTGGAGATCTTGTTTATCTGACCATCTTCCGCTGCTAATCTCCAGGTAAACAGAGATCAGATCCTTGATTCAATTAACTAGACCCTAGATCCTAGTCTATCGGGAACCTGACAGAAATTCTGAATATGGTAGAATTGGCTCGAAGTTCCATCAGGTCATGTTGCCAACTTCAAAACGGTTCAAAAAGTCTTACAAGCTGGTTTTTGGTGGCCTAGTATGTTCAAGGATGCACATGAGTTCATTGCTAAGTGTGATCCATGCCAAAGGAAGGGTAATATCAGCAGGAGGAATGAGATGCCCCAAAATCCTATTTTAGAGACGTTTGGAGAATAGACTTCATGGGATCTTTCCCATCTTCATATGGCAATATCTATATCCTTGTGGCTGTTGACTATGCATCTAAGTGGGTGAAAGTTATCGCAAACCCTACAAATGATTCTAAGGTGGTCCTTAAGCTGTTTAAGAGCATAATAATCCAAGGTTTGGGATTCCTAGAGTTGTAATAAGTGATGGAGTTTCCCACTTTATCAACAAGCTATTTGAAAACCTCTTGAAGAAGTATGGGGTTACGCATAAGGTAGCCACTCCCTATCGCCTTAATCTAGTGGCCAAGTGGAGGTGTCAAATAGGTAAATCAAAGTCAAACTTTAGAAAACAGTTGGAGCATCAAGGAAGGATTGGTCTATGAAGTTTGATGATGCATACCATAAATTCAAAGAGGAGGCATAACCTCTCACTCCATAAATATGATATGAGGAGACATAGTCTACCATGTGAGCATGATAGTGGAGGTGTAGCCTACCAGAACGATAAGGAGGAGGCTTAACCTACTACTCCGTAAATATGATCTGAGGAGACATAGTCTACCATATGATCATGATCGTGGAGGTATAGCCTACCATAACGATAAGGAGGAGGCTTAACCTACCACTCCATAAATATGATCTGAGAAGACATAGTCTACCATATGATCATGATCGTAGAGGCATAGCCTACCATAACGATAAGGAGGATTCTTAACCTACCACTCCATAAATATGATCTGAGGAGACATAGTTTACCATATGATCATGATCGTGGAGGCATAGCCTACCATAACGATCGGTTCGGAGAAGGGAATGCATATCTTTCCGAAATAATATATAAACAGAAATATAAAAGACATAGTTTTTTCCGTAAAATAAATTGGTCATAATTAAACCTCATATCTAATCCAAACGTATGAACTGAGAGTCGATCGTGCTGATAACGTGTTGTGAAATCAGAACTTCAAGTAAAATATTTGAAATAATAGCTTTTAGAGAGATAAACTAGAGAGAAGTTAGAGATATGGTAGAGAGATAAAGTTCTCTTCAATTCCATACTTCTTTTATGTTTACAAACTGGGTGAATTGCACAGGTTGTATCTTTTTATCTTTTTGTGCACTTTAGTACCTTTTAATGTTTCATATCATTCTCGTATCTTTTGGCAAGTTATTATGTGGTTGTTGGACCAGTTTACCCCCATGGATAGAACAAAACATTCAAATACCTCTTTTGATGGATAGGCGTCACAATTTCCCTTCTATCTGTATATTTTTTATTTTATTTTTTTCTTTCCCTTCACTCTCTCTCTCTCTTACTTTACATTTCTTTGACCCTTTTTTTACGGTGGATACGATGGCGGAGTTGAGGTTTCCGGCCATATAAACCACCGGGATGGAGATATAATCGGTCGATGTACCGGAATTCAAAAAAAAAAAAATTGGGTTTAATACGAAAATTTTGAATAGACAGTTTAGACTATGTGTCAACAATATATGCAATTTGTGGACACTACTGCGATCATATCACATGCAAGTCGCTTACCATGGATAGGAGGTGGCAAAGCGAAAAATGTTGCTTTTGGATGGATAGGGGTCCACACGTATTTTGGATCCAAAGATTTACAAATCATGTAAACTCTTGTCCCCTTATGTTCATTAAAAGCATATAGCATGTGATATAATTGTGGTAGTGTCCACGAATATTCGATACATAGTATAACTCTTCACCACCTTCTGTTCATCAGAAGCGTCTAGCATGTGATATAACTGTGGTAGTGTTTATTGACCACCTTTTGTTCATTAGAAGCGTCTAGCATGTGATATAATCGTGGTAGTGTCCACGAATAGTCGATACATAGTAAAACTCAATTTTTAATATTTTCGATCGTACTTTGTGTCCACAGATTCACAATCATGTGAACTCTTGGCTACCTTATGTTCATCCGAAACGTCTAGCATGTGATGCAATCGTGGTAGTGTCCACGAATAGTCGATATATGGTAAAACTCTTGACCATCTTCTGTTCATCAGAAGCGTATAGCATGTGATATAATTGTGGTAGTGTTCACGAATAGTCGATACATAGTAAACACAGTTTTTAATATTTTCGATCGTACTTTGTGTCCACAGATTCACAATCATATGAACTCTTGACTACATTATGTTAATCAGAAGCATCTAGCATGTGATATAATCGTGGTAGTGTCCACGAATCTTCGATACATGTTATAACTCTTGACCACCTTCTTTTCATCAGAAGCGTCTAACATGAGATATAATCGTGGTAGTATCCAGGAATAGTCGATAGATAGTAAAATTCTTGACCATCTTCTGTTCATCAGAAGCGTCTGGCATGTGATATAATCATGGTAGTGTCCATGAATAGTCGATACATAGTAAACGTCTTGCATGTTATATGATTGTGGTAGTATCCATGAGTATCCGATATTGTGGACACGTAATCTAACTGTCCATTCAAAATTTCTGTATTAAGCCCGAATTTTTTATTTTTTGAATTTTGGTACATCGTCCGATTATATCTCCATTTCGAAGGTTATATGGCCGGAAACCTCAACTTCATTATCGTATCCACCGTCAAAAAATGAAGAATGAAAAATAAATGAAAATGAAGAAAAAAAAAGGAAAAAAAAAAGAAAAAAATAATGATAATAAAAAATATGGATAGGAGGGAATAGTGTACTATTCATGTCCATTCAGAACTATTATTATCTATGGGGGTAAATACAGTTTTTTTACACTGAACTCTACAAAAAAATACAAAAATGCAACTAAACATGGAAAGATACAAAGTTGCTATTAAAAACATAAAAAATACTATCATCGCAATATTTCTTTACAAACTTCTATATAAATAGAAGAAATAATAATAAAATATTTTAATAGATAAACAATATCCAAATATCATAATGGATAAACATCATCTAAATCTATAAATGGATAGCTATGTTTGATATTATCTAAATCTATTAATGAATAAATATGTTTGATATTATTCAAATATATTAATGGATAATCATTAATAGTATTATATCACACCATTTCAGTTATATTTGAAAGTCGGGTAAAATTTTGTGTTATTTTAGACCGTACAAAAGTTTGTATTTTTTTTGGTGATTCGTTCAAAAGTTGAGGTTTTTTTGGCCAACTTCTCAAAACATTTTGTCGCTTTCTTCTTCACTTGACCTTATTGGCGATTTGACAATTTCATAAATCAACGGTTATGCGTCTCTCCGCGGCAACTTCCCTCGGCTCAATAGCCGGAGAGTCACAACCAAAGAAAAGTTCAAATCCAACAGTAGCGTCATCTTCTTCTTCCTCTCTGCTAATACTACTCCCAGAAGATATCACTCTGAATATCTTAGCACGCGTACCAAGACGTTACTACCCATGGATCTCACTCGTCTCCAAAACCTTAAACCGACTCGTCTCTTCACGGGAGATCTACATCGAACGGTCAGTAACTCACCGCACTGAACACGTGCTTTACGTCGTTCTCAGACCTTATGCTAACGAAACTCCTCTGTGGTTCACTCTCGAGATCGGAAATGGGAATGGCAACAGGCATACATTAGTTCCGATTCCTTCGTTTCCTTCGATTCCTTGCTGGGGAATGTCGATAATCGCTATAGAATCTGAGATCTACATCCTCGGCGGTGGCGGCAGTAACAAGGAATTAGTCAGCACTGCGTTCGTCGTAGAAGCTGGATCCAACACGTGTCGGTATCTTCCGAATATGAAGGAGCCACGTGGGTGCGCAGCCGCGGGAATCATCGACAAGAAACTATATGTGATCGGAGGTTGTAATCCGTCATCTGAGAATTGGATCGAAGCGTTTGATCTCGAGATGCAAATTTGGGAAACAGTAACGATTGATAAAAACAATGTGGAGATGTACGAGAAGACGATTCGAAGTTTTGTGATGGATGATAAGATTTACATAATGGATAGGAATAAAAGTTTTGTGTATGATCCGAAGGCAGGAAGATTGGAGACAAATGATTTGGTTAATTTACATTGGAGGATTGGTTCTTGTGTGATTGATGATAGATTGTATAGTTTTGGTAATTGCTATACGGAGAATGAGAAGATTAGGGTGTTTGATCCGATTTCGCAGGTTTGGACTAGTGTCAAGGGATTGGAAGAAATACCTAGGAATTGTTCGGGAATGGCGAATCGCAGTGGGAGACTTGTGGTTTTTACTGATGTTGACATTTTTTCCAAGGAGATTTGGTGTGCGGAGATTGAATTGGAAAGAAGACAAGGAGAGATTTGGGGTAAGATTTTATGGTCCAGTCTTGTTTTTACTTTGAAAGATTCTTGCTCCATTGTGCGATCTTTAGTTGTAACTATGTAAAATGATCACTACCTTTATGTTGTAGTTTGAAACTTGGTGTGATCAAGATGTAGTAAGCTATAAACTATCTCAATATTTGGTATCGACTCATGTAGGAACTCATCGATTGGTATTGATATATATGAACTCATCAATTGGTTTATTTTCTATATTATTTCACTTTCAAATTCTGTTTCTAATCAGCAACACAGAGATTATACAACATAACAATCAAAAGAACGAAAAAGAAGCCAAAAAAAGCAGCAAATCGCCTTTGAGAACAGATTACGCAGGAAATACAGTATTCCACCACCGCCGCTCCAGCCAAAGCAGCTTAAGTCAGTAATTGGACACACAATCAACTCGGCTTAAACATCAATTAATATGAGGTTTATGAGTTTGAACTTCCGAAGAATACTAAATTTTTTTATTTGTCGGAAACTAAACATAACTATTTATTTACTCAGAAGTTTTACGAGAATTTTGATTAGGATAAATTATACACTTTTTTTTTGTCATCAGATAAATTATACACAGTAGAATCAAATGGGACAAGTAGAGGACTAACTTTTATATTATGATGACCATGTTCTAAAAAGCGGTGCCTATGACCGTTTAATCGCCGGAAAATCGTCAGTCGGAGTAGAGCCGCCGTGCTTAACCTAAAATCGGCCAAAAAATCGGATCCTAAAAAAAAACTCAGTTTTTGTCGATTTCATTATTAACATTAAAGTTTATTTCACAGATTTACCAATAGTTGCTATAGATCTAACAAAAATATAAAGAAAAAAAAAATTGCAGCCACCATAGATTAGTTGCAGAATACGACGTTGAAGAAGAAGATGAGATAAAAAGACATTTTTACCCTTCATTAAACTTTTTTGCCGTAACAGAAAATTTTGATTAAGCCCAATAGGCATATCAGGTAGTTCAAGGCCGAAGGATAAAATAAAGTACAAGCATAGTGGGCTAAGGCCCAATACACAAAATGATCGGATAAAGATGGTTGGAATAATCTCGAACAACTCGTGTCACTCTAGCGCGGCCACATGTCAAGCAAGGATGAATCCGGTACATGCAACAGTTCCGACGAGTTGTCCAGTCATCAGCTATATGCTTCCACCGTCGTCAGCCTTGACTTCCTGCCAACCTTTTCCAACCATTTCATCACCATATCGCCGCGTATGAAATCATATTCTTCATCAGTAGCTTCACGGTCACCTAATCCATGCACTTCATAGAGGGTTAATCACGAACTAGATTAAACCAAACTTGGATTAAGAATCTGTCAAGCCAGTTCAACTCGATCGGGCCAAGGGACATACGACACAAAGTGCGAAGTAATGCGGAAGAAATGAGGAAGGGTTAAATCGACGCCGTGATGGGGAGCACCGTGAAGAAGAATGGTTATTTCGGGAATCAATCCGGAAGAGAACCCCGAAAAAGATCGGAGGAAAAAACGGGCATCAAGCCCAGAAGTATTCAGCCGATCGGAAAACAAAAGAACCCATCCCTATAACACAAAGAAAATTGGAAATGGGAGCAAAAACGAAAAGAAACTAAGATTCAAAAGTAACACGATCGTTCTTTGGCTTGACGAAATCGTCACCACCGACGACCGGAGACGGGAAAACACAAAAGAACTGCTTATTCGTAGAGAGACGCGAGAGAAGGAGAGAGAAGCTTAAATTTTACCCTTCATTAAACCTAAAGTTGGAAAAAGACTAAAAATACTCATAATGGAGACTCGAACCCACGAGAGAAGGTTAATACGGGAGTCTCAGCCGCTAGACTAACTTAACTTATTATGTTTTCTGTTACGTTATATATAATATATATAAAAACTATATAAAAAGAAAAAAATTTGGGTCCCGAGTACTCTCCATTTAATATATGATTTTTGCATTAGGCACTATGTCCAGAACAGCCGCGCGGATAGTAGCTAGCGCAATTTCGAACATGAACTAATAATAAATCATAAATCTTCAATTAAAATATTAGCTTTAAAATATATATATATATTATTAAAATAAAAGACCATTTTAGAAACTAACATTTATCTAACGTATTATTTACATGATATGCCATTATAAACTAAAATTTTATTAAGGGTAATAATGTAAAAGTAACATCTAACTAATTTATTTATAATCTCTTTTAATATCTTTATTTATTTTAAAATATATATATTTCCTTTTTAATATAGTATAATCTAAGAAAAATCTTTTAATTGATTTTATTTCTAAATAATTAAATAATTTCGTAATTATTTTAAAAAAATATCATAAAAATTAATTTAATTAAATTTTGATTTACAAAACAACAAAAGATATGTTTATATATATATATAGTTAAATTTATACTATTAAAACAGAAGACCATTTTAGAAACTAAACTTTATCTAACGTGTTATTTACATGATATGCCATTACAAATTAAAATTTCATTAATTGTAATAATGTAAAAGTAACATCTAACTAATTTATTCATAATATTTTCAATATCTTTATTTTTATAAAATAAATGTGTATTTCCTTTTTCAATATTGTAGAATCTAAGAAAAATCTTTTAATTGATTTTATTTTAAAATAATTGAACAATTTCGTGATTATTTAAAAATATCATAAAAAATAAATTTAATTAAATTTTGATTTACAAAACAACAAAAGATATGTTTATATATATGTTAATAAATAAAATTAAATGAATTAATACATCAATAATATTCATAAATTATAGAATAAAACTTAAGAGTTATAGGAATCTCTTTTGAAAAAAATATTATAACCCAATAAATCTATCAAGTATACACATAGGGTAATACAAATTTATATATTTACATATTTTACTTTTTAAAAATAAATATTATAAAATATTCAAATTAATATTATTTAAACTTGAATTATAAATAAAAAATTTAAAAGCTAAAATGTTAACGTAGATATTGTTTTAGCTTGATTAAAATGTAATATCAAAATTAGTTAATATTTATATTGAATAAAATATGACGAATCGATGATTCTACAATTTTAGTCTTTTGTGAGTTGTTATATTAAAATATAAAATATATATATATATATATATATTGTTACAAGATGAATTAACGATAGATTAACAAATTTAACCACTACAATACAAGTTAAAGGAATATATTAACTTATTTAAATTATTAGAACATTGAAATGAAAATTAAAACATGTTTATAAATGGATTAATTTTTGCTATTAACAATTTCCTAAAATTTTAAACCAATAGCATTTCAATGAATTTAACTAAATTTTTGAAGTGTACAACTCATTAACATTAATTATTTAATAACAATGCATAAAAACGTAAAACATCTATCTTTATGAAATGAAAAAATTTAAAAATATTTCTTTTAGAAATGTGGAGAGTATATTATAACAAAGTCTTATAAAATATTGTTAATTTTCGTTTCTTAAGAAATTTTTTTATTAAATCTGTATGTATTATTATAATTTATTATAAATAGTTTTAATTACATTTTGATTTATTAAAAGAATATTAAATCTTCATATTTAGACAATTACAAGAAGCGTTAAAATAGATTAAACAAATTCAATTATAATTTTTTTTTAAAACAAAATTGCCTATTCGAAGACAAGGTAAAAGTATGGATTAGTCAATTTTAATTGATATATTCTTAGTTTGATAAAAATATTAAAATTATCTAATATTTATATTATTTGAATATATAATAGGTTAGACTACATTTTATGTTTTACGATCACAATTTTTAACGGGTTATTTTATCAAATTTTAAAAATATTTAAACAACTATAAGATATGTTGAAAATGGCTTAATCTGTTTCAATTATAAAATATTCTAAAAGTTTTTGTTCATTGGAAATTGGAAGATAAGTTAAAAAGATGAATTAATATATTTTGTTATAGAAACATTAAAATAAACTTAAACCAATACAAAAATGTTAAACGAACGGATTATCATTTTCCGACTTTCATAAATCTATAATTATATTTATATAAAATTATAGATTTAATATTAAAATATTAAAATACAAATAAATTCTAAATATGAACATGTAATGTTTAATAAAAAAAATTTAAAATCAAAATAATACATATTAAACTTATTATCAAAAAAATTTATAATGATTATTTTATTAAAAATATGATTAAATAATTTTCAAATAAGTTTATTTAATGCATTGTTGCATTAAACACTGCTAGTTTTGGACTTTACATAACAAAATCCGGCACATAAGAAAAAAGGCCCAATCCATAAGTTGAAGATTGGGACAGAGGTTTCAATGAAATATCAAAAGGAATCCATTCAAAAACTTTAGTTCGATGAACTATCAAAAAGAATCCGGCCAAAGATTGAATTGAATGAGAAGATATTCACAAATAACTGGTTAAGAGTTTAGTATTCTCACGTATCTCGGAATTATGTGACATAAGCTAAGTAAATGCTTAGTTGTTGGAGAGAGAAAAGCGGAGCAGAAACCAAGAAGATGGAAGTATAAAAGGATTAAGCTCATTCAAAGAAGATCATTTAAACCATGTTTTGTATACTCTCGATCCTATTGATCCTATCGTTGTATAAATTTATTTCGACATTCATTATTAAATAAATCCTTAATTCATAGAAACTCTTTTCTGTATATTATAAGTCTAAATCCACAATCCATATAATTTGCGGTGTGAATATTCTTTTTAACTTGTATGAGAAATGATCTTTCATTTTTTCTTTAACAAAAACCTGTATAAATGTATATATAAAATTATAAATTATTAAAATAAAATAGTAAGTCAAAGAAAATTTTAAAAACTAAACCTTTTCGCTAAATTTAAAAAAAAATAATAATAATAATAATAATAACCAAAACAAAGAGTAAGACGATCAATTAATGACTGGAATAAAAGAATATCCGAAATGTAAAAGAATCTGGGAAATTGGAAATCCAACATATAGCTTGTTGGGATCAAATGAAATTAAAACTTTTCACAATTCATACAAGAATGAGGCGTCTTGGATTTCACAACTTGAATCAACAAAGAACAAGGAGGATAATTACTTCTTCTTCTTCTTCAACCCCTCTTCCTCATCTTGCAACATCATTTCAAGAAACCATTCTCTCATCCCAAAATCCAAAACCCAATACAGATCTTCCAAGCAGTTTTAGCTTCCTCCGAGAATCAAACTCATCGATTTCTTGCCCGGTACGTTTCTATGACTTCTTCAGAAAACTTATAAGGTCTACGTTTAATTTTCTCAGTGTACTCATGTTGTGAAAACAGAGGAATCAAGTTTCAGATTCCGTGAACAGAATTAAGCTACGAGATGGTAGATTCCTAGCTTACAAAGAGAGAGGTGTTCCAAAGGATGAAGCCAAATACAAGATCATTCTTATTCATGGGTTTGGCAGCTCCAAAGAAATGAACTTCTCTGCTTCAAAAGTAGATTCTTTTGGTCTTTTTTATAGGTTTTTGTGAAGTTGACTATTATCTCACCCTGATTTAGTATTCTTTAGGAGTTGATAGAAGAGCTAGGCGTATATTTTCTGCTCTATGACCGTGCCGGATATGGAGATTCTGATCCAAACCCAAAACGTTCGTTGCAAAGCGAAGCACTCGACATAGAAGAACTTGCTCATAACTTGCAGATAGGACCCAAGTTTTACTTAATTGGAGTTTCCATGGGATCATATCCCACTTGGAGTTGCCTTAAACACATACCTCACAGGTATAAATTATCCCCTAAATAGAAGATATCGCTTGATCATAACATTCATTATTTAAACTTGATCGTTTCATATGTTAATGGTTACATGACACTCCTAAAACAATTAAATAAATTAAAATTGTGTGCAAATGTCTAAAGAATACTCAGCTGAAGTGGTTGTTCCTAACTTAATGATACCCATTGACACCCTCTCAAGTCAATTTTTAATTGATTTATGTCTTTTCTTTTGAAATTTATAGTATTTTTTACACTAAAATATAAATTGTCAGTATTTCTTATTTATTTATTTTTAATGTTTAATTTTATATAAAAATAAATCAATATATATTACTACCCTCATAAAATATACTTTCTGGATCCAAGACTGATTTGAGCATACATGTGAATTTTGTTGAATAAGTTGCAATCGAAAATTCTTAAATTTTGGAAAAATGACATTGTTGAACATTGCCTAAGAAGTCAGCGACATCGTTTAGAGAGAGAGAGAGAGAGAGAGAGAGAGAGAGAGAGAGAGAGAGAGAGAGAGAGAGAGAGAGAGAGAGAGAGAGAGAGAGAGAGAGAGATGCCCTAAGAGGAGCTCCAACCGTCGTCAAGGTAAGACCAGATCGTGCTCCGCCGCTACTCTCTTCCACCTTGCGCAAGCCCATGCTTCCTTCTCCTACGATGTCGTCGTCGTAGGAGCCCTCCAATCCTTCTCCTCCAGCAAAACCCCCAGATTCGAACTTCGCCACATCCTTGTTGTATGAACCTTTGGCCCCTCATGTTCCTCCATAACCTCTGTCGGTGGTTGCATTCCCCTCCTCGCTAGCCTCTGGTTCACACATCGCAGTCGGCCCTTCTGGCTTCTCTCCTCCGTCTGCCGCCCTTCAGCACCTCTTGACCTTCTTTCTTGATGTTTCGATGGCCTCTACAAGCTGTAGATCTTGTTCGTGTCTGTTTGTAGCTTCTCCATTACCGGAGGTCTTCTTCGTCTCCACCTCGGCCCTTGTTTGCTCAGTGGATGTGGACTGCTCTCTCGGTGGGAATGTCTCCACAGTCAATGTATCTTATCATTATCAGTCCTCCCTCCTCAACAAGACTTGAGTACGGTGTGGTTTCAGCTCGTTTTGGTCGTTCCCTGACTTTCCTGCATCTCTCCATTTGCAGCTGCTCCAGGTTTACCGCTCCTTTCCTCTTACTGTCTTTACTAGTATGAAACTTTACTGGTCAGTAATGGATTTTTTGGTGCTGGTAGATTTGTCTTTGAGTTGTGCTCCAAGCCTCCAATATCGATTGGATTAATATTGACTGGTTTTACTCCTATAGCAAGATTAGTTCTCTTTAGGCTTAAATTTTTGTCTTCCAATTTACCTCTTTATGAGGATGCTAGACTTGTTCTTAGCCCCCCCCCCCCCCCCCCCCCCCCCCCCCCCCGCCCTTTACCTCTTCATGAAGATGTTATCCAATTACCTTTTCATGAAGATGTTACCCAATTACCTCTTCATGGGGATGTTACCCAACTACCTCTTTACAAGGATGTTACATTCTTTCTTTCCGCTAATCGGGTCATTTTGGTACTAGTTGTCTGTTTTTCTCCATTTCGGAGATGTCTTTCCTCCCTTGTTCATCTCTTGATTTGAGTGAGTTTGGTGCAGTGAGTGTTCTATTGAAGATTTCAGAGGCTTTGGTCTCGAGTTTAATCAAAGGCTTTGCAACCGCTTTGTAGATTGTTAATTGTGCACTTGTTGCTGTTTCAATCTTGGGTGATAGATGGCTAAATGTGTTCTCCAATCCCCATGGCTTCGTCTCACTTACCAACTCGATCGTCGTTGAGTTCAGAGGACTTCTTCACGACTTTTATTTTTTCAAGTGTTTTGTTGCTCATATCTTCCATGTTATTTTCTTTGTTTTGATTTAGCTTTTGTTTATATTGCCAAGAAGACCTTGTATCTTGAGAACATTTACTGCTCTTATGGAGATTAACCATTTATAAAATGTATGTTGACCAAAAAAAAAGCTGCAAACGCAAACAAACTCCTAAGACCTAAGTACTGGATTTCCCGCAGGCTAGCTGGAGTGGCATTTGTAGCTCCGGTAGTGAATTACGGGTGGCCGTCGCTTTCTAAGAAGCTTATAAAGAAAGATTACAGGAGAAGGCTTATAAAATGGTGTTTTCGGATCTCAAAATATGCACCCGGACTGTTACACTGGTGGATCAGTCAGAAACTCTTCCCATCAACTACTTCAGTCCTTGAAAGCAATCAGCTCTATTTCAACAGCAGTGACATTGAGGTACTCCAGAGAAGTCCCGGCTTTCCTATGCTTACTAAGGTAATCCATAACTTATATCATAGCATATTTTCTAGTACCGTTAATTCAATTTTAATATGTATTTTAGCTAGAAATGTGAACTCTTGCTTACTCTGAATGATGTTCTGCTTATTTGGTATAAGACTAAAATTTAGTTTGGTTTGGTTTCGCTGTAAGAAATTTCGATTCGGTTTGGTTCAAATGAATTTATGCACAGTCGTAAAAGAAATGTGGTCTTGTTTGCCATTTTAGAATAAACTACAGGAAAGGAATGTATTTGATACTCTAAGAGACGATTTCTTGGCCGGGTTCGGGCAATGGGACTTTGATCCAGTAGATGTAAGAATGAATGGAGAGAGCTCTGTTCATTTATGGCATGGAAAGGAAGACAAAGTGGTTCCGTTTCAACTTCATCGATGCATCTTGAAGAAATTACCTTGGATCAATTACCATGAGATACCTCAAGGGGGACATTTGATCGTACACTATGATGGTATTTGCGATGCCGTTCTCAGGGCCCTATTGCTCGGGGAAGAACAAAAATTGTATCAACCCGTACAAAATATTTAAAACTTTCTTGTGTGTTGAAACTTACGATTTGGAGTTGTTAACTATCATGATTTCATATAAGAACTATCATACAACCGCAAATCTGTATGAAACTCACACACACAGACATACACACACACAAATGTATTTAGAATATTTGACACATATTCTAAGTATTTTATAACGTTTTAAAAATGTGAAATTTTGATTTCACTATTTTACCGCTTGCTTATATTTTTGAGTGTCTTAGACATAATTCAGAGATAAAATGTGTTTTCAGAATTTTATGATTAGCTAAATAAACTTTATTTATCGCAAGTTTTTTATTTCTTGAGATATAGGTATTATGTTATTTAACTATTCATCTAACCTACAAGTTAAACCAATTGCTTCTTCTACAAGGGTTTAACCCATTTTACAGGCAAATGAGCAAATAGGTGAACAATAGAAGATGTATTATGAATTTATTAGATGAGGTATGTGTTTAGTATATATATATAGGTTATATTGTAGTGGAGAATATGAAAGAGAGAGACGTGAAACAAGTTCTTCTTGTTATTATTGTGTTCGTGTGTCTGAGAGTTGATACAAAGGAGGGTATTTATAGTTAACATCACCGACTACTATAGTCAGTTTACATAAGATATTTACAATATAATATATATATTTATTATTTTAACACTTTCCCTTAAATATTTATTTTATATTACGTACTGTCTCGTTAAAAACTTTATCATGAAAAAATCCACTGAGATAAAAATCATGACAAGGAAAAAAGAGTATTGTTACGTAAACTCCCCCTGGTGAATAGATATGATATTTTCTTCACAAATCTTGCAAATGGCGCATTCCTATGATTTGAATATGTTTCCTGAATTTTATAGTAGGAAGCGCTTTCGTGAATAGATCTGCGGCGTTGTCCACTTTTTGATTTTTCTCGAGCTCTTGAATATAGGAGAAAAATCTTGGGAGAATATCTTTTGTTATGTCGCTCTTGGTCACTCTTGACATAGCCTTCCTTGAGTTAATTAAGCAGCACATGCAGAATTGTCTTCAAATACTATCGTTGGTTCTTTGTTCGTAATTATTCCACTGGCTTCATGTATATGATGAGTCATAGATCTCAACCATATACATTCTCGACATGCTTCATGAAGCGCAATCGTCTCCGCATAATTTGAAGAAGTGGCGACTAGATTTTGCTTTTGTGAATGCCACGAGATCGCAGATCCTCCTATTGTGAAAACGTATCCGGTTTGTGATCGAGCTTTATGTGGATCAGATAAATATCATGCATCTGCAAAAACAACAAAACCAAGTGCAGGATTTCGAGGATAATATAATCCCAAGTCTATCGTACCTCGGAGTAGCGAAGAATATGTTTTATCCCGGTCCAATGTCTCTGCGCAGGAGACGAACTGTATCTTGCAAGCAGATTAGTAGCAAATGCTATATTTGGTCTGGTACAATTTGCAAGATACATGAGTGCACCTATAGCGCTCATATCAGGTATTTCTGAACCCAGCATTTCCTCCTTATCTTCACAAGGTCGAAATGGATCCTTGTCAACATTAAGCGATCTATTGACCATTAGAGTACTCAAAGGATTTGTTTTATCCATATTAAAACGTTTTAATTAACACCCTTGTAGTGTAATTTGATTGATGCACAAATATACCATATTGGAAATGCTCTATTTGGAGCCCAAGACAAAAAAATTTCTTTCCAACATCTTTCATCTCAAACTCTCCTTTCATATGAGTTCTTACATCATCAACTTCCTTTTGAGTTCCAATGATGTTCAGGTCATCAACATAAACAGCAATGATCACAAATCCAGATGTGGATTTCCTTATAAATACGCAAGGGCATATCGCATTGTTGATAAATCCTTTCCTCAACAAAAATTCGCTTAAGTGATTATACCACATGCGTCCGGATTGTTTTAATCCGTAAAGTGATCGTTGTAATTTGACCGCACAAATTTTCTCAGATTCCTTTGGAATCTTCGACCCTTCTGGGATCTTAAATCCTTCTCTAGTGATCCATATAGATATGCAGTCACAACATCCATAAGGTACATTTCTGAATTTTTCGATGTCGTCAGGCTCATTAAGTACCTGAACGTGATTGCATCCATTACCGGGGAATATGTTTCATCATAATCAATTTTCGGTCTTTGAGAAAACCCTTGTGCCACAAGTCGAGCTTTATATCTGGTGACTTCATTGTTTTCATTTCTTTTTTTCACAAAGACTCATTTACATCCAACTGGTATTACATCTGCAACTGTAATACCAACTGGTCCGAAAACATTTCGCTTATTAAGGGAGAGTAATTCATTTCTCATGGCTTCTTTCCACTTCTCTCAATCGGACCTTTTCTGGCACTCCGTTATGGATCTTGGATTTGGATAATCATTATCATTATCAATGTCTTTGGAGATGAAAAAGGACAATGTTCCATCTACATCTTTAATTTCATATTTAATCCATAATTTTCCGTCATGGACGTAGTTAATGGAAATCTCACACTTTTCTTCATCATGCTCGACTTCAAGGTTTTTCTCTTCACCAGGTTCTTCATGAACCTTTTCATTAATGTCTTCTGGACATTTTTCATCATTCGGCTCCTCTTGAACCTTTTCATTTTGTTCTCCCAACTTCTTTTTCTTTCGAGGATTTTTATCTTTAGAGCCCAATGGCCTCCCCCTTTTCAACTGAACCTTGGGTTCATTAGCAATGCTTCTATCACCTCATTCTTTTGGAATTTTCATTCTAGATAGAGCATTTGCAGCGGGTATATATGATTTTGTTACCCTCCTTTGTATCTGTAAAAGCACCTGTAATTGATTTGCCAAACTTTGTAAATGTATAATTTTCTGAAATTCCAACTCGCGCTGATTGGTAGGAGGATCAAGATAAGCCAAAGATTTTGTAAACCATGTGATATCTTTTGGTGATTCTCTCAATCCTCCCCCTAACACGGGGAATTCATATTCATTAAAATGGCAATCAGCAAACCGTGTTGTAAACATATCACTGGTTTGTGGTTCCAGATACCTTATTATACTTGGTGATGTATACCCGATATATATCTCTAATCTCCGTTGCGGCCCCATTTTTGTTCTTTGCGGTTGTGCTTAGAAACATAAACTGCACACCCAAAATCTCGGAGATGGGATATATTAGGTTCCTGACAAGATGTCAACTGTAATAGGGAAAATTTATTATATGCACTTGGTCTTATCTGGACCAATGCGGCCGCATGCAATATAGCATGTCCCCATACAGAAATTTGGAGTTTTGTTCTCAAAACCAGTGGTCTTGCAATCCATTGAAATCGTATTATTAAACTTTCGGTCATACAATTTTGTGTATGCACATGGGGTACTGGATGCTCAACATCGATTCCCATTGACATACAATAATTACCGAAAGCTTGTGAAGTGAATTCACCAACGTTATTGATAGGTCTAAAGTTTTACCCTATACTAACTGCAAGTGCACAGTATATCAATGTAGTACTTAGGGATCGAATCCACGAGGACTCTAGGAAACGATAGGATTAAGAACTTAAAGAGATTTAAACTAGGAGAAAGCAAAAAGCAAATTGTATTAAATTAACTGAAAGCAAGCAAGAAAGTAAACAAGTAGCAGATTGTTGTTGTAAGCAATAAACTAAGGGCGCTAAGTCTAGGGCGTTCTCAGGAAGTCAGACAAGCAGATAAATCATTCAGTCAGGATCTAATTAAACACAGTTCTAGAACTCAGACACGGATATAGAATTAACCAACTGCCGTTGCGAGAATTCTCTAAGTCTAAGTGCAGCAATCCAAATTTATTTGCAATTACTAACAGTTTAAACCAACTTTAATTCCAAGTTCGATATGTTCACAATCTAATTAAACCAAATTCCTTTGCGAGTAATTAAATTGCTCAACCTAAATAGTTCAGATTCTAAACCACACTGTCATGTCGTATTTAGAAACCTAAGATCTAGGTTCTAATTGATCAGGTTAGAACTAGCATTAAACACAATTTAGTTTGAAGAACATCTATTGATGTGAATCCTTAACTGAATTAATTATATCTAGCAAGTCATGAAATCCCTATGAGAAACCCTAAACCTAACTATGAAACTACTCAGACATAGATGATGTAAACATAATCAATGAATTAATAGAAATCATAAAAGAGATTAGAATATAAAAGGGGTTCGAAAACTTCTCCAAAACGAATGTAGTACAGGATCAGATCAGCCCCAAAAGCTCTAAAAACTCTCTGCTCTAAGTTGTGATAGCGTATGTAAAACTGAAACTAAAAACCTAATTAAATAGCTAAAACACGACTTGGGGCTTCTGTGTAAATATCTGGAACTTATGGCCATCTTTGCAATATTGGCATTCTTCATTAAGCCGCCGAGAATCTGGCCCAACTCGCTGTGCATCGATCGATGCAGGTGTGCAACGATCGACACAATACTCTGTTTCGGACAGTGAACACAACCTCTCGGGTCAAATCTCCAAAGTGCTCCAATTAGCTCCATAATCTCCACTTTTGCTCCAAACGTACGTGTACCTAATAAGACCTGCAAAAGACTCTAAAGAAACACTAATAGACTCTAAAACAGACGTATATCATGGCATAAAACCGGTGAAAACCATGATATATCAACTCCCCCACACTTAGCCTTTGCTTGTCCTCAAGCAAAACAAAGAACTAGACATGGTGAAGAGGTTTGAAAACTTTCAGAAACTCTTTTTGTCCTAGAAATAACAACACTCAGATTCCCCTTAGTAAACCACTGAAAGAATCACCTGCAAGACATCAAGACCAACATATACTTCCCCCACACTTAGCAACTGTCCTAAGTAAACTCCACAATCACATTCATGCATTCAAATTCACCCTACTGACTTCTGCAAGTATTTAAGTGCGGTCTCACCTAAGGAGTTTCGATCAAAGGGCACATGGACTCTTACCTTGCCAGCTCTAGACCACCATACTATCTTTCTCTAGTCCCTTTCTTCTCTTTTCCCTTCCTTAGCATTCTGATTTTTCCCCATTGGGTATCATTTTATTTTTTTTATCAGTGCTCTTCCCGTTAAGGGGTGTACTTTGGACACATTCCATGGATGCACAGGATATGATAGTTGTAGCTACCACTCCCAGAGACCACTTAGGAGTTACTACCTCATCCTCACTTTATTATTCTTTTTTTTATGGAAGGGGAGAAGAGAACCAAATAGGACAGGTTTACAGGCTGTGTCAGAACTAACAAGGGAATCCGACACAAGGTATACCAAGCCCTTAGGTGAGAAAATTAAGTCAGTATTAAGGTGAAGTCAGTAAAAGGATCCTCTGATACCTGAAGTGATGTGGGTGTCCTCAGTAGGTTGATCTGTGTCTGGGTTTCCTAATAGTCAAAGATTGATCTGCAACTTCATCCCAGTTGTAACGCCCCTTTCCCATTCTCCGCTGACCGTCGAGCTGACCGGTCAACAATCAAACAAGAACATAACCGATCGAACCCGAGCAAGTCGAACAGGAAAAGTTCGTCACAGGACGAAGTCAGAGACAGATCGGTTTGAGACAAAGGCTCGCACTAATCCATCTTTGACCTCGCTATCCTCACTTCCGTAATACAAGTTGTACACCTTGTACCACTTCGGTGAGTTGTGTCGGTTCGGACGAAACCTCATATCAGGGAAACAATTTCATTTCTGAGTAACCAAACGTTCAGCACAACGTTTAATAGAATTTTTACAAACAATCGTCAATTCAAAACACATAAATAAATCAAACACATAAAATGGCGTCAAAGCCGAACCGAAAATAAAACATCAAAACCCCGAATCAAATCCCGTCACAAGCCATCCCAAAACTACACCGAGGCCTCCCGCGTCCGTCGCTGCTAAACCTGAAAAACACAAAAAGAGTCTAATGAGCAATCTAAGATCACCCAGTGAATCGGCTCCCCACTAAAGGCTTCTAGTCTATCTAGAACTACAGATTCCCGCCCCAAAACCCAAAATAACAATCAACAGAAATCAATAGTCGATCACGCACTACCACGTCGTGTCAACCCACACACAATCAAGCAATAGCCAAAAAAGAGAATTAAGGAAATCGAAGGCACTGCGGCACATGTCCTCGATTGGACTCGATCTATCTATCGCGCAACGAAAGAAAGATAACAAAACAAACATTGGGCCCTACGAACTTGGTGACTTCCACGGGTTTCCACTGTCCCCGATATGGCAACTAACCCACATGACTCCTAGCCGTCCACAAAACGACTAGGACACCGTTCTCTGTCCATCGATACGCGGCGACTCCGGTTACCCCCGGCAACCCGAGCTTCCATGCAGTCCGGCCCTAGGACGCGACCCCGTATTCTCCGGACTACACCCTACAGACGTCACTCCATAGGTTCACACCCGCCAGGCTAAGCTGACCAGGTTCTCAATTCCCGAGGATCCAATCGGGATGGAAGTACCAGAACGTAAACAAAACCTAGGCTTGCGGAAACTAACGCACCCTAGAGTCCTAGTGCAGAAATATAAACACGCAGACTCGCTGGGACTCTAGCACAGATCACGCAATCAATATCAATAATAAATCCCCAACCATTCCGCAAGCCTCTACACTACCACCGCTCTGACTAGGTAAGATACCTAGTCAGCACCACTAACTTACCCGGTCCCGTGACCGGAGTAAGTGTCCGCAATAACTGCTCGGCCCAACACCGAGCAGTCTAACAAGCCTGCACACAAAGCTCACAACAACAGCAATACAATCACGCAATCACAATCAATCACACAGTCACAACCAATCACACAATCTCAATCAACCACACAATCACATAATCACACAATCACACACAAGCAGGCTTATTAGGGTTTCTAAGTCTTTTAATCCATTTCACGCCCGCTACCTTGGGTTAACCGCTTGTTAACCCGTAGACGGTTCACCAACCATCACACTTCTTATTTCTTAACCAAACCTAGTCATCATTCATTAACTCCCCGATCCGTCGGTTTAGAGTTAGTAAACTTACTAACTCCCCGACGTCTCATTATTAACTTGACTTTATTCATTACCCAATCCCGCTACTAAACCTAAACCCCAATCCCGTTACAATATTCTATAAGTTCGTTTAGGTTTAACTCGTATTTTAGTGTCGTCTGAATTCCCGTAGATAGATTCATTAATTATCGTTCTTATACATATATGTGCATATACAGTCCTAAACAAACGGTCTATATGAATGCATCACCCAATCGATACTAACAACCTAGCGGCACACAATTGATTTACCGTTTAATTCTTTAACCCTAGCGTGCTTATCTGATCCTAACCGGTTTATCATTAACGTCCAATTATTTATTAATTACTATTCATTTTAATTAACGGGTATGCAACCTAACACTACGGTTTAGTAATTCTCGGTCTATATGTAACTAAGGGTTTGTGAGCCGACTCACAGTGAGATAGGCGCGGAATGACGGTCTGACGCGGTATGAATCCCGAGACCTCCGAACTGAAACCCGAACTTCCCGCACGTACGAACACGAACCCCGAGGCTTCCCGAACACCCTGACATGAACCGCAAGCTAGGAATGGTCGGAGTCAACGCGTTGACCGGCGTTGACCACGGCGTTGACTTTGACCGGCGTTGACCGTTGACTTTGACCGTTGACCAAGGGTTGACCGTTGACTTTGACTGAACCGGTTGACCACCCAATTGAACCGGCTGAACCAACTGAACCATCTGAACCAACTGAATCGGTCTAATTAAAACCGGTTAGGTTAAACAGGTTTGGTCAAACATTGACCGGTTTGACCTAACCGTTGACCAAGGCTGAACCAGCCCTAAACCAAACCCAATCTTGAACCCAACCATGCTGACCCAACCACTGAAGAACCGGCTTCAATCTGACGGCGGCGAAGCTTCTCCGGTGACCGGCTCCGGCGTTGACCGGCGGTGGTCCGGCGTTGACCGACCGGTTCACCCCTTTTTCCGGTGACTCAGAAGAAGATCCACCTATCAAACTGACCGCAAAGAAGAGATCTAGCCACCCATGGCTTCAAAACATTCAGATCTGGTGAAGGAAGAGAGATATCCACCAAACCCTAATCCGCGGATTCTTTCCGGCCAGTTTCCGGCCAGCTCCGGCGACGGCGGTCATGACTGGATGAATGGCGGTTGTAGAGGAGGGAGAGAGGAAGCTATAGCACTTTGCAGAAGTTGATTTGGGTTTATATTGAGAGAGATATGGTATTTTTGGTGAAAGTAGGTCTTATGAACACTCAAGAACACTTTGAATGTTCTTGAGGTTCTATGAAGATTCAAAGGCTTTTTCTGGGTTTTCTGGGCAAGTGGGATGAATGTAGAGAGAGAGGAGAGAGAGCTCGTGGGTGTGAGGTAGAGAGAGGTTTTCCATGCAAAAAGATGCATGAACCACCATGCATTGACACCTAACCATGAGATGTGGCGACCCTGGGGAATTGACACTTGTCCTTCTGAGTGTTTTGAGTCCAAAAATCCTTCCCTAAACCGGTCTTGACCAACATTAAACCCCTCTTAACCCGTTGCTTCGATTTCCTCGATTGTGCGAATATTGTTTTAGAAAATACCAACTTATTCCTATAAATCCCCAAACCTCCACAATCAGATTCTCTATGCTATTAGATGAATTTAGCATTTTGAATCACTTCAATTGGAGTTTTCTAGCTCCCGTTATGATTTTCCGAAGTTTTCTCGGTTTTATCGGTTTCCATTCACGACAAGCCGAAAAACCCGTTTCTGCTCCGTTCCTTCCAACTCTGGTCTTGTAAATGTTCTCTATACTTTAAAAAGAGAACATTTGGCCCGTCACGTCTTACATCTCGAACTTTGGCAAAATTACCATTTTACCCCCAACTTTGGTAAAATGACAATTTTGCCCCCAGTTGACTTTCTGCTGCCCGTTGACCGTATTTTGGATACGGGGTATCACATTCTTCCCCACTTACAGGAATTCGGTCCCCGAATTTTCCGTCACTAACAGACTTCGAATCGGTTCTGAACCCTGCAAGTTGCTTCATCACTCCACTCCGACGCTTCTATACTCGAACACTGCTCCATTCTGTTGTCGCTGCTCCGGGTCTCCAGGCTCCACATCCAAGTCAAAACCAAATGGTAGCGGGCTCATCAAATAGTCCTCCATATGAAGTGGCAGAGGAAACTCGGGTTCCTCAAGAATCGGTGCCTGATACATCGGTGGTACGTCTGCTGCTGCAAGTATCTGTGGTACATCCGGCTCTGGCCACTGTGGTGGTAACTGTAACTCCGCATCTGCTCCTCCCAAGAATCACATCATCCCTGAAACTGAACCAACTGACCCTGCTGCGAACCAACTGATCCCTGCGGACTCATGCTGCTCAACAGTAACTACTCCACGCACACACACACCGACACCTCCACTCCACCCAGGACACACTGCTGTAAGACTGCAACCAAAACTCGAAGATAAGTTAGTGCACATAATACGAAAATGCTACTCCCCATCCCAACCCCGGGTTCAACGGACGCGGCTCGGTTTCCTAATGGATGCTTGTGTGACACATTTGACTCGATAAAACGCGGAAAACACTCATAAACGAAATGTTTCGAAACCCATGCAGAACCATGCTCTGATACCTGTTGGGAATGTCCTGAAATCTACTGTGCTATCTCTAGAAAGTATGATAAGTGTCGAGATCAGACATAAGTCATAAATACTGGGTGGTCATGATGACTTGCTAGAGCCGCTCTTGATCTATAAGTTTAGTACTTATTACCAGTATTGTATGATCCCTAAGGGTCACACACCATAGCTAACAGGAAAGTTAAAAGGAATTAATACAGTAAGATGCAAGACATTTACTGTATTTGTACAGAGAATTGGGCCAGACAAAATACAGTCTTTTGTCTGATTTGGGCCTTGGGCCCAAAATCCCAATAGGCCATTAGGTTAATTCCTTGGGCTTATATATGAGGAAGGGGCGCAGCTTAGGGAATGCTCCTGCGATTTTTCCAGACCCAGCCGTCCTCCTCTCTCTCTGTTGTTCCAGCTTGGTCTAGCAGCCTGATCCAGTAGCTTGTAAGCGTGTGGATACCTAGGAGGAGCCGGTAATCATCAGCTCTTGCAGATCTCGATATTCCCTTGATCAATCCGCTGCAATCATAAGGTAATGATCCTGATCTGTTTATGATTCATCTGCAAATCACCTAGATCCTAGTTGATTATGTTAGGTTGTAATCTGATAATTAAACCTATGAACACACATAATCCAACAGTGGTATCAGAGCCAGGTCGTTAGGTTTTTGCTGTTTGGATCATATTTAGGTTGTTTTAATGTTTAGAATCGAATTTGAGTTAAGAAATTTGATTAGAAAACTTGAAAACCTAAAAAGTAAATCGCATGATCCGATTGAAACCCATCGGTATGCGATGTGATCGCCCGTATCGATCGACGAGGGAGCGAGATATCGATCGATATCATATCGGATCGATTGCTTCTCGCTGTCCCGATGACCCGATCGCAACGAGCTGATGCACGCGAGTATCGATCGACGCAGGAGCGTCATATCGATCGATATGCCGGCGAGGCATACGCTCCGCGAGTAGCCAATCGGTTCAGCCGAGCTTCGCGGTTCGTTCTTCCCAAACCCGCGACAATGAACCGATCAAACCGATTGTGGTTCATTGTCAGCTTTAGCTAAAACCGCAAGTTAGGTCAAAATTGGCTAAAACACAAGGTGTTTGTTCCCGGTTTTTGGACTTAACCGAACCGATCCAATTTAATTGGTGGTTCAAGCGGTTAACCCAAATCGCGGTTTGCTGGAAATTATTTAATACAATTGGTATTATTTAATTTCTGGTTAAACCGGATTTAAATTCAAAATTGAATTTTAACCTAAACCGAAGGCTGGTCTAAGTTTGATTTGGTTGGACCAAATAATTTAGAGCTGGTCTGGTTTAGTAAATAACCAGTTGGATTTAGTAGTTAATTTGGTCTTGGACCAGAATTAATGAACCGACTCGGTTGTGTCAAATTATTGGGCCAATTGGAATTTTGTGGTCTTGGGCCAAGAATTGGGCCTATAATTTGTGACCCAACCGAAAACTTTAATAAATATTAAATTAGAAATTTCTATTTTTAGCATGTTTCTAGATTTAGAAAGTTTCTAAAATAAGTAAGTTTCCAAAAATAGTAATCTTCTAATTTTGGAAAGAAAACCTAAAATCCTCAAAACCAATATCAAGCTTGGATGTCTTGCCCAATCTTGTCAGCTACTTAACGCTTATTCAATTACAGATATGGCTTACAGTGTGAGGTGTCTGTTTTTGCGTAAATAAAGTAGTATATAGTCACTAATTTCATTGGGAGTCCCAGACTTTAGTGATTATTTGGCTGTAAGAGATTGGTTTCCTTGACTGGGCCATCGGGAGTCCCGGGCCTTGAGACATCTGGTGAATTGGGCCTTGGGCCCAATCCACAACCGAGAGTTATATGGATATAACTAGCTGTGTGCATGCTTACCAAGTAAAGCTAATTCCGGGTGACGGCCAGTGGCCCACTTTAGTTTTAGTTGAACATGGGTCTCGGAATCATTGCATTCTTATGAGGTTAAACAAATAAATTTTGAATGCAATGCGAGTTTTCTTATAAGTTATTAAAATTACTCTTTTATGAACTAAATAACTAAAACTCTATTTATCTCTAAATTTCAGTTATGACTAGCACAAACAATCAAAACACTTTCTCGATCCGGTCTGTCCTTGAAATGGACAAACTGAACGGATCAAATTTCTTGACTTGGTCGCGGAACCTGAGGCTAGTCCTCAGGCAGGAGAGAAAGGACTATGTCCTTGAGAGAGCTCTCCCCGTGAGGATCGGGTCCAATGCCTCTCATGCAGTATATGATGCTTGGAATAAGCATTATAATGATGCGGTAGATGTGCGTGGTCTGATATTGGCTACCATGGACTCAGATTTGCTTAAGCAATATGAGAACATGGAGTCGCCAATAGAGATGATCAGCAGCCTGAAATTGAAATTTCAGGAGCAGGTAAGAGTGGAGAGATACCAGTTGGTTAAGTCTCTCACTAGCTGCAAGCTACCAAATGATCATCCAGTGAGTCCTCATGTCAGTAAAATGATGGGTTACATTGATAACCTGAGGAAACTGGATTATCCAGTTAGCCAAGAATTGGCAACTGAGATCATTCTGCAGTCACTGCCGTCAAGCTATGATAAGTTCAAAAGGAACTATATCAAGAAAGGCTTAACGAAGACGCTGACTGAACTGCATGATATGCTCAAGACAGTTGAGCCAAACGTGAAGAGTACCCTGTATAATCTCATAATGGAGAAGGGTAGGTTTACTAAACCTAGTGCTGACAAGGGTGAAGACAAAGTTGTCCAGATTTTGAATCATGGCAAGCCTGTGTCTTCTGAGCCCGAGTCAGATACATCTTACGTTGGTAAGTGCTGCTACTGTAAAGAGGATCGGCATTGGAAGAGAGATTGCATTAAATTCATGGAAGATTATGAGGAGTTGAAGATGATGTATGAGACTACTTCCTCAGGTATTCATATTGTTACTTCAAGTTCTACCTTATAGGTATTGGATACTGGTTGTGGCACTGATATTTGTTATAATATGCAGAGCCTAAGCAGCAGTAGAACGTTGAAGAAAGGGCAAGTGGAACTGCGTGTCTGGAAGGAGCTATGGATGCTGCCTCAGCCGTAGGGTTTTCACTTGTAGATGCCTTTGAGGCTTGGTTTTATTAAGTAATTGCTATAATGTACCTGCTTTAAGCAGAGTTGTCTTTCATTTTCTTGTAAGAATTTGAATGTTTTTCATTTTGATAAAAGACAAGTTTTGTTCTTTTGATCTTAATGAAATATTAATTGTAGCACCCTATTCAAGGAATGGGTTTTATATCTTAAACCAAAGAGTGCCTAAATGTAACATAAATACCGAATTGGTTTAAATCTGATGAATTAAACCTGATTTTTCTTGGCATAAATGTTTTGGTCACATAGAGTGAGTCGGATTCAGAAATCCCATAGTTATGGACTTTTGGGCTCATTTGATCGGATATCTTATGAGACTTGAATTCTGCTTACTGGACCAAAAGACAAAGGGCCCATCTTAGCCGAGCTAGAGAAAGGCCCAAAGGCTTATTGGACCTTGAACATACTCATGTATGTGGCCCGATGAGCAGTAATGCCAGAGAAAATTCCTGTACTTCATTATCTTTACTGATTACTTCAGTGAGTATGACTGTGTTCATTTGATGAGACACGAGTCGGAATTCTTTGAAATGGTCGAAAGAGTTCCAGAATGAGGTATAGAATTTGAGTGACAGAAGTATTGAGACTCTGGATTAGATCACGAGTGAGAATACTTAAGTCATTGATGGTGTGATCATCTGAATGAGTGTGAAGTCGTTTCACAGCTCATTTCTCCTGAAAACATGGAGGTGTTTCTGTGAGAAAGAATCAGATCTTATTAGAAATGATTAAAGATGAGTCACACGAATCTTCCATGATATTCCTTAAGAATAACGCTCTAGAAATATCTAAGTTTACGCTGAAATAGTTCCACCAATATCAGTTGAAAGACACCACATAAATGTGGACTGGAAATGATCCAAATTCGTCTTTACTGAGTATTTGTAGTTGTGCTACTTCGCTGGTTGTCCTAGGGAAACCAAGGCTTGTTACTTTTTACGTCAATTCCGAAAACAAAGTTAGGTTGTTCGGAATTCTGTTTTCTAAAAGGAAAAGTTTCTTTCCAAGAAGAACAGTGGGAGTAAAAGTATAACTCGAAGAAATTCGAGAAATACAAGAGGCTGCTCAACCTGTTGAGGGAGAGCAGCGGATGGATTTACAGATTTCTGTAGAATCTACACCTGTAGAGCCTGAAGTTCGCAGATCTGAATGAATCCGTCACTAATCCGAGAGTGATTTCTCGTGATTAATTGCCATGATCTGATGATCATTGAAAGTGACGAACCTGCGAAATTCACAGAAGCGAAAGTGAGCCCGGACTCCGAAAAATTATACTGTATGTAAGTAAGCTTCATCGATCCATTCATGGATAGAAGCAAGCATATCGGAGTTAGTATCTTCGTTATGTTGAAGTAGTCAAGGTTTTGACTTGAACAGGAACGAAGTGGAACTGTGCGTTCACTAATAGATAAGTGGGAGCGATGTTGCATTTCTCATAGTGTATGTCGATAACATACTGATTCTCGGAAATTACGTTCCAATGCTGCAGTCGGTAAAGGACTGGCTTGAGAGTCGTTTTTATGATTGACATGGGTAAAGCCACATATGTTCTTGGATTTTGGATCTAAAGATAAAGATCCAAAAGAGCTGATAGGACAAAGTCAGGATTCTTATATTGACAAAGTCCTACACGTTTTCAGCATTCCAAGAAGGGTTTTATGCCAATGTCACATGGCATTACGTTAAGCAAGAAACAGTGTCCTACGATATCTGCTGATCTTGAATGCATGGATGAGATTCCATATGCGTCGGCAATTGGATCTATCATGTATGCCATGACACGTACTTGTTTTGATGTTGATTTAATATTAAGCAAGACAAGTAAAGACCAGTCAAATCCAGCAAAGAATCACTGGATAGACGTAATGAATATCCTCAAGTATTTGGAAAACACTTAGGATAAGTTCTTGATTTACGGAGAAAGTGAGGTGCTGAAAGTCGGTAGAGTCTGAAAGGCGAGTTTCCAACAGACAAAGATGATTTCCGGTCACAGTCCGGTTATATCTTGTGTCTGTCTGGCGGTGCAAGGCACTGTTGCTGACTCCATGACTTAAGCTGAACATTTCGCAGCTTGGGTAGCGGCGAAAGAGGTTGTTTGGAAAGAAGAATTCATCCTCTCCCTTGATGTGATTCCTGGCATAGATGAGGCTAGCTGCACATCAGAGGTCCAAACACCTTGAGGGTAGGTATAACCTATTCCGTGAGATAAATAACAGAGGTGTTAAGTAGATCAGCAAGTTTCAACGGATGAGAACGTTGCTAATCTATTAACGAAGCCACTCCTTAGGCCTAAGCACGAGTCGCGGACTGTAGCTGTAGGATAAGTGAAATTAAGATGTAGTCTTAATTTCAGTGGGAGTTTGTAAAGGGCTTTATTTAGTTGTTTTGAAAGGTTCATGTAAACATAATATTTTATGTTTATGAAATTTATGATTTCTGGATTATTTTAACTGTGATATAAATAATCGTTCCAAAATGATTCATGTCATTATATATGGGCCATCGAAGTACATGAGTAGACTTGATCCTGAAACCCCATGTTTAACGAAATGACATAAATCATACACTACAAGAAATTTGAGTATATATAGCAATAGAATATAGCGTTTCAACATAGTCTGCTATAGTAAATACGAACCTTTTTTATTATAGCGTTTTCAAAAAAAAAACGCTATGTATAGGTTTTCTTAATTTTTATTTTGGTTACGCTTTTGGGTAACTTTGTTTACATAGCATTTTTATCCTCGAAAACGCTATGCATTCTTTTGGCGGAGAAAACTAAAAATTGCCCGCTACTTAGACAAATTTTGGCTCTCTTTTTTTCGCTTTATCCTTTTGGGTAACTTTGTTTACATAGCACTTTTACAAAGAAGATGCGTACAAATTAAGACATAACAAATTTAAAACGCTATAAAATTTTATAAAACGCTATGTATAACTGACGCTGGAAAATGAGCGCCCAAAAGTTCTACTTCCCTCCCTTGTTTTTAGCTTCCCTCTCTCTACTTTTTGTTCCCTCCAATTTTTTTAGTTTCCCTCTCTCTACTTTGTTACCTCCAACTTTTTTTTTTCTTTAACAAAATAAGATTTATGTTTTTCCCTTTAATATTAACAAAAAAAATTAATATTTTTATATAAATTAATGAGTATTTAATTATATACAAATGTAAAAAAAATTGAAAAAAAAAATATAATTATTTTTTAAATCTTAATCTAAACCTAAACTCTAAAACCTTAACTCTATACCCTAAAGACAAACCCTAAACCCTAATTAAACTTTTAATCTTAATCATATACACTATATTTTAAACTCTAAAACCTTAACTCTATACCCTAAACTCTAAAGTTTTAATCTTTAATCATAAACACTATATTTTAAAACTCTAAAACCTTAACTCTATACCCTAAACACAAACCCTAAACCCTAAACTTTTAATCTTAATCATAAACACTATATTTTAAACTCTAAAACCTTAACTCTATACCCTAAACCCTAAAGTTTTAATCTTTAATCATAAACACTATATTTTAAAACTCTACAACCTTAACTCTATACCCTAAACACAAACCCTAAACCCTAAACTTTTAATCTTAATCATAAACACTATATTTTAAACTCTAAAACCTTAACTCTATACCCTAAACCCTAAAGTTTTAATCTTTAATCATAAACACTACATTTTAAAACTCTAAAATATTAACTCTATACCCTAAACACAAACCCTAAACCCTAAACTTTTAATCTTAATCATAAACACTATATTTTAAACTCTAAAACCTTAACTCTTTACCCTAAAGTTTTAATCTTTAATCATACACACTACATTTTAAAACTCTAAAATATTAACTCTATACCCTAAACACAAACCCTAAACCCTAAACTTTTAATCTTAATCATAAACACTATATTTTAAACTCTAAAACCTTAACTCTTTACCCTAAAGTTTTAATCTTTAATCATAAACACTACATTTTAAAAATCTAAAATATTAATTCTATACCCTAAACACAAACCCTAAACCCTAAACATTTAATCTTTAATCATAAACACTATATTTTAAACTCTAACTCTAAACACAACCAAAACTCTATTTCATAATTTTTAAATACTATAACATATCCAAAACTATATTCAACACTTATAAAGGAAAAACATTTAAAAACATTTTCATATATACTTTATATAAAATTAAGTAAAAATATTTTAAACAATAGTAAATTAAAAATTCATATGAAAATTTAAAAATCATGTAAACAAAAATTAAAATTAAATTTAATCATTTATTATTTTTTAGTCGTTTTATATATTATAAATACTCATTTTATTAGTTTTATTTTCATATAATTTTAAAATTATTAACACTTTTAATTTTGTTTAGGTTTTACACTTAAAAAAAATTCATTCTGAGAAAACGAAATAAATAGTATAATATGATGTTTGGCAAAAAAAAGGAAAGATTTTGATTGGCTAAAGGTGAGGAGACAAGGATTGATGTTTTTGTATCATCCACCGTTGATTAATTAGATCTAACGGTGGACATCTTCAGTTTTGTTTTTCCTCTTCTCCTCTTTTTTTTTTGTGTCGTCTCTCTTCTCCTCCTTTCTCTCCAAAGATCGAGCAAATCAGTCTCCATTCTTCCTCTACTCTTTCTTTCTTCTCTTTTCATTTTCTTCTTCTGTAAAGCAATTGTAAAACCATCGTTGCAAGCTAAATTATTCTTCATCACCACATCATCTACTATGTGATTTCGATGGCAGCTCATCATCACAAACCAGGTTTTTCTTTTTCTTTTAACTTTTTAGATCTACAAAATTTTGGGGAAAATCTGGTGATAAACAATGTTTAGTGTGAAAGCTTAGACCAAAACTGCGTTCTTATTTCGTTGATGCAGGTCTTTTGCTTTGAAGTCTGGTGATAGACAGAAGACGTGGTGCATTGAAGCTGCGGAGGACGCGGCTTCGGGTCTCGGAAGAGCTGGGATGAAGACGAATGGATTCAATCATTAATTCCCATTTTGTACATTATTTTTGTTTATAATGTGTTGTATTTTTCTGGAAAAATGTAATTGTATATTCAATTTTAATTTAATTAATTATTTATATAATTTTTTTATTATTTTTTTAATTTTTTTTTTTATTTTTTTTTTCACGTAGTGTTAAGTCATAACAGAATTAAAACGCTATAAAAGATATATATGAAATATACAATGACGGAAATAAAATGCTATTACATTATTTATTATTGCATTAACATGAGCGCTGTTTTAAATATTACAATAATAGCATAATGAAAAACTGTTATGTAAAGTGTCTAACCTATTATAACGGCCGCAGATAGAGCGTTTAACAAACCGCTATGATAGTAATAAATAGCGTTTTTCGGACGCTATATATACTCAAATTTCTTGTAGTGATAGTGTCCATAGTCGAAGGTTGTTGAAATTGGAACACCAACAACCACTTGAGACTAGAGTGTGTTGAGACTTATGACCAAGTTTCGAGGGGTCATAGATGCGCGGCATCAAAGTCGACACATAGGTATATGTAGGGGAGCATATGACCGGACATGGCCCGCTGATGAGAACTCTACAAGATATTAATATCTGTGTCATGAGAGGTTCTCATATACGACTATAGAGTATAGTCCTTAGACCTGAGTTCGCATGCATGTGGCTGCACATGGATTGATGCGCTTTGATCATTGTCTAACGTTGTTTCGTAACTGGGAGCTATAAGGACCTTGGTTGGGTGTATTATAAAGTGTGTAGTTCATAGTGATGGAACAAGATGGGATTTGTCCCTGCCGTTTAACGGAGGTAATATCTCTAGGCCAATCGGAGACTTGAATAGCTGGTAAGAGAGTGGCCACTCCCAAACGGACTTGCCCAAGTCGTTTGCATTGTCAGTATCAAATCTGGTCCGATGAACATGGTCTGGCTATATAAGGATGACACGCATCTTGCCTTATGCCAGATCGAGATATTGAGACAAAAGGATTAGGGAATGTAGGATTCCAGTACAAGTGGGAGATTGTTGGGAATGTCCTGAAATCTACTGTGCTATCTCTAGAAAGTATGATAAGTGTCGAGATCAGACATAAGTCATAAATACTGGGTGGTCATGATGACTTGCTAGAGCCCGCTCTTGATCTATAAGTTTAGTACTTATTACCAGTATTGTATGATCCCTAAGGGTCACACACCATAGCTAACGGGAAAGTTAAAAGGAATTAATACAGTAAGATGCAAGACATTTACTGTATTTGTACAGAGAATTGGGCCAGACAAAATACAGTCTTTTGTCTGATTTGGGCCTTGGGCCCAAAATCCCAATAGGCCATTAGGTTAATTCCTTGGGCTTATATATGAGGAAGGGGCGCAGCTTAGGGAATGCTCCTGCGATTTTTCCAGACCCAGCCGTCCTCCTCTCTCTCTGTTGTTCCAGCTTGGTCTAGCAGCCTGATCCAGTAGCTTGTAAGCGTGTGGATACCTAGGAGGAGCCGGTAATCATCAGCTCTTGCAGATCTCGATATTCCCTTGATCAATCCGCTGCAATCATAAGGTAATGATCCTGATCTGTTTATGATTCATCTGCAAATCACCTAGATCCTAGTTGATTATGTTAGGTTGTAATCTGATAATTAAACCTATGAACACACATAATCCAACAATACCACCTTTCTGTAACGCCCCTTTCCCATTCTCCGCTGACCGTCGAGCTGACCGGTCAACAATCAAACAAGAACATAACCGATCGAACCCGAGCAAGTCGAACAGGAAATGTTCGTCACAGGACGAAGTCAGAGACAGATCGGTTTGAGACAAAGGCTCGCACTAATCCATCTTTGACCTCGCTATCCTCACTTCCGTAATACAAGTTGTACACCTTGTACCACTTCGGTGAGTTGTGTCGGTTCGGACGAAACCTCATATCAGGGAAACAATTTCAGTTCTGAGTAACCAAACGTTCAGCACAACGTTTAATAGAATTTTTACAAACAATCGTCAATTCAAAACACATAAATAAATCAAACACATAAAATGGCGTCAAAGCCGAACCGAAAATAAAACATCAAAACCCCGAATCAAATCCCGTCACAAGCCATCCCGAAACTACACCGAGGCCTCCCGCGTCCGTCGCTGCTAAACCTTAAAAACACAAAAAGAGTCTAATGAGCGATCTAAGATCACCCAGTGAATCGGCTCCCCACTAAAGGCTTCTAGTCTATCTAGAACTACAGATTCCCGCCCCAAAACCCAAAATAACAATCAACAGAAATCAATAGTCGATCACGCACTACCACGTCGTGTCAACCCACACACAATCAAGCAATAGCCAAAACAAGAGAATTAAGGAAATCGAAGGCACTGCGGCACATGTCCTCGATTGGACTCGATCTATCTATCGCGCAACGAAAGAAAGATAACAAAACAAACACTGGGCCCTACGAACTTGGTGACTTCCACGGGTTTCCACTGTCCCCGATATGGCAACTAACCCACATGACTCCTAGCCGTCCACAAAACGACTAGGACACCGTTCTCTGTCCATCGATACGCGGCGACTCCGGTTACCCCCGGCAACCCGAGCTTCCATGCAGTCCGGCCCTAGGACGCGACCCCGTATTCTCTGGACTACACCCTACAGACGTCACTCCATAGGTTCACACCCGCCAGGCTAAGCTGACCAGGTTCTCAATTCCCGAGGATCCAATCGGGATGGAAGTACTAGAACGTAAACAAAACCTAGGCTTGCGGAAACTAACGCACCCTAGAGTCCTAGTGCAGAAATATAAACACGCAGACTCGCTGGGACTCTAGCACAGATCACGCAATCAATATCAATAATAAATCCCCAACCATTCCGCAAGCCTCTACACTACCACCGCTCTGACTAGGTAAGATACCTAGTCAGCACCACTAACTTACCCGGTCCCGTGACCGGAGTAAGTGTCCGCAATAACTGCTCGGCCCAACACCGAGCAGTCTAACAAGCCTGCACACAAAGCTCACAACAACATCAATACAATCACGCAATCACAATCAATCACACAGTCACAACCAATCACACAATCTCAATCAACCACACAATCACACACAAGCAGGCTTATTAGGGTTTCTAAGTCTTTTAATCCATTTCACGCCCGCTACCTTGGGTTAACCGCTTGTTAACCCGTAGACGGTTCACCAACCATCACACTTCTTATTTCTTAACCAAACCTAGTCATCATTCATTAACTCCCCGATCTGTCGGTTTAGAGTTAGTAAACTTACTAACTCCCCGACGTCTCATTATTAACTTGACTTTATTCATTACCCAATCCCGCTACTAAACCTAAACCCCAATCCCGTTACAATATTCTATAAGTTCGTTTAGGTTTAACTCGTATTTTAGTGTCGTCTGAATTCCCGTAGATAGATTCATTAATTATCGTTCTTATACATATATGTGCATATACAGTCCTAAACAAACGGTCTATATGAATGCATCACCCAATCGATACTAACAACCTAGCGGCACACAATTGATTTACCGTTTAATTCTTTAACCCTAGCGTGCTTATCTGATCCTAACCGGTTTATCATTAACGTCCAATTATTTATTAATTACTATTCATTTTAATTAACGGGTATGCAACCTAACACTACGGTTTAGTAATTCTCGGTCTATATGTAACTAAGGGTTTGTGAGCCGACTCACAGTGAGATAGGCGCGGAATGATGGTCTGACGCGGTATGAATCCCGAGACCTCCGAACTGAAACCCGAACTTCCCGCACGTACGAACACGAACCCCGAGGCTTCCCGAACACCCTGACATGAACCGCAAGCTAGGAATGGTCGGAGTCAACGCGTTGACCGGCGTTGACCACGGCGTTGACTTTGACCGGCGTTGACCGTTGACTTTGACCGTTGACCAAGGGTTGACCGTTGACTTTGACTGAACCGGTTGACCACCCAATTGAACCGGCTGAACCAACTGAACCATCTGAACCAACTGAACCGGTCTAATTAAAACCGGTTAGGTTAAACAGGTTTGGTCAAACATTGACCGGTTTGACCTAACCGTTGACCAAGGCTGAACTAGCCCTAAACCAAACCCAATCTTGAACCCAACCATGCTGACCCAACCACTGAAGAACCGGCTTCAATCTGACGGCGGCGAAGCTTCTCCGGTGACCGGCTCCGGCGTTGACCGGCGGTGGTCCGGCGTTGACCGACCGGTTCACCCCTTTTTCCGGTGACTCAGAAGAAGATCCACCTATCAAACTGACCGCAAAGAAGAGATCTAGCCACCCATGGCTTCAAAACATTCAGATCTGGTGAAGGAAGAGAGATATCCACCAAACCCTAATCCGCGGATTCTTTCCGGCAAGTTTCCGGCCAGCTCCGGCGACGGCGGTCATGACTGGCTGAATGGCGGTTGTAGAGGAGGGAGAGAGGAAGCTATAGCACTTTGCAGAAGTTGATTTGGGTTTATATTGAGAGAGATATGGTATTTTTGGTGAAAGTAGGTCTTATGAACACTCAAGAACACTTTGAATATTCGTGAGGTTCTATGAAGATTCAAAGGCTTTTTCTGGGTTTTCTGGGAAAGTGGGATGAATGTAGAGAGAGAGGAGAGAGAGCTCGTGGGTGTGAGGTAGAGAGAGGTTTTCCATGCAAAAAGATGCATGAACCACCATGCATTCGCACCTAACCATGAGATGTGGCGACCCTGGGGAATTGACACTTGTCCTTCTGAGTGTTTTGAGTCCAAAAATCCTTCCCTAAACCGGCCTTGACCAACATTAAACCCCTCTTAACTCGTTGCTTCGATTTCTTCGATTGTGCGAATATTATTTTAGAAAATACCAACTTATTCCTATAAATCCCCAAACCTCCACAATCAGATTCTCTATGCTATTAGATGAATTTAGCATTTTGAATCACCTCAATTGGAGTTTTCTAGCTCCCGTTATGATTTTCTGAAGTTTTCTCGGTTTTATCGGTTTCCATTCCCGACAAGCCGAAAAACCCGTTTCTGCTCCGTTCCTTCCAACTCTGGTCTTGTAAATGTTCTCTATACTTTAAAAAGAGAACATTTGGCCCGTCACGTCTTACATCTCGAACTTTGGCAAAATTACCATTTTACCCCCAACTTTGGTAAAATGACAATTTTGCCCCCAGTTGACTTTCTGCTGCCCGTTGACCGTATTTTGGATACGGGGTATCACACCAGTGGTCACTTAAGTTCCTGCAAGATATTGTTAACTCCTCCAAAATTCATTGTTTCTTACTTAAACTGGTTTTGACTCAAAATTTTTTTTTTTTTGAAAACTAGACTGACTCTAAGAAAACAGAAAGATAAAGTCAGTAGCACCTCCCCCACACTTAAGACACACTGTCCCCAGTAGAGTCAAGCTAAGGGTTGGTAAAAAGAAAAGAAAAATGTTAATGGACGTGTTGAGTTCTGTCTGATTTTTACCTCTGTCGCACAGGCATCGATCGCTGCATAAATGCATCGACCGTTGCTAGGCGATTTTTCGTCGTGTGTCGATCGTTGCTCTGGACCGCAACGATCGCTGCAATGCGATTTCTTTCGTGTTGTGACGATCGACACAAGGTGTGTCGATCGACGCACTGCGATTTTGGCCGAGACCTGCAGACAAAAATTCACCAAAACCAGAAACAAAATGTAAAATCCTACAAAACACCAAAAATCAAAATGCAAAAATGAAACAGTGGGTTGCCTCCCACTCAGCGCTCTTTTAACGTCAATAGTTTGACGTTTCAGCTGATCTAGGCAGAGGGTGCATCATCCAGAGGCAGAATCTGACCTACTGGAATCTCGGCCTTAGCCCAATAGTGTTTCACCCTCTGTCCATTCACAGTGAATTCATTACCTTTCTTACTGATTAGAACAATAGCTCCGTAGGGACGCACCTCTTTGATCTTGAAAGGACCCGACCACCTTGATTTCAGCTTACCTGGAAACAAATGCAAACGTGAGTTATACAAAAGTACCTGATCGTTGGGTACAAATTGTCTAGAGACAATCTTTTTGTCATGATAGGCCTTAGTCTTCTCTTTGTACAACTTTGAGTTCTCATAGGCAAGATGTCTAATCTCATCCAACTCATTAAGCTGCACCAATCTCCTTTCTGCAGCAGACTTAAGATCAAAATTCATCTGTTTTACAGCCCATGCTGCTTTATGCTCAAGCTCCACTGGCAGATGACATGCTTTTCCATATAGAAGATGGAATGGAGTAGTCCCAAGAGGTGTCTTAAATGCAGTCCTGTAAGCCCATAGTGCATCATCTAGCTTTGCAGCCCAATCCTTCCTTGTCTTCCCAACTGTCTTTTCTAAGATCTCCTTGATCTGTCTATTAGAGACCTCGACTTTTCCACTAGTCTGAGGGTGATAAGGAGTAGAAACTCGGTGATGAACTCCATGCTTTCTTAGGAGCTTCTCGAAGACCTTGTTAATAAAGTGGGATCCTCCATCACTAATCACAATCCGAGGTACTCCAAATATAGGGAATATGATGGTCTTAAACAGCTTAATAACCACCAAAGAATCATTGGTTGGACTAGCTATTGCTTCTACCCACTTAGATACATAGTCCACAACAACCAAGATAAACTTATTCCCATAGGATGAGGGAAAAGGACCCATAAAGTCTATGCCCCAGCAATCAAAAACTTCAACCTCAAGAATGAAATTCTGAGGCATCTCATGCCGCTTACTGATTTTCCCTCTCCTTTGATAGACATCACATTGAGAGACAAAAGACTGTGTGTCTTTAAACATCGTAGGCCACCAGAAACCTGCTTGCAGAACCTTAGACACAGTCTTGAAAGTAGCAAAATGTCCAGCATAATCTGATCCATGACACTGGAATAGCATGTCTGGAACCTCTGATTCAGCAACGCATCTCCTGTAAAGACCATCCGAATAGTGTTTGTAGAGATGAAGCTCATCCCAGTAGTATCGTCTGAGCTCCCTAAAGAACTTCTTCTTTGCATATCCCTTTAAATCATCCGGTTCAGTCTCTGCGGCCAGGTAATTAGCTATATCTGCGTACTAGGGTTGATCAGTGGTTGCGACATCACCTACCTCGAAGACATAGTCTCTAATTTGAACCGTGAAAGGTTCTGGTTCTATTTCCGCATTGAAACGATCGTCGCATAAGGTTGCATCGATCGTCGCATCCTCGACACCTGCATCGATCGTCACAGATGTGGCATCGATCGACGCAGTGCGATTTATCCGACAGTTTTGCAGATTTTTGCCCAAATCCGTCTGAAACACTGTCGTGACCATATTGACGTTTTCCTCAGGCAAGTAATCATTAATAGGTACGTCTTCCTCAACCAGCATCCTTGAAAGATGATCAGCAACTCCATTCTCAACCCCCTTCTTGTCCCTCACTTCAATGTCAAACTCCTAAAGCAACAGAATCCATCTCAACAATCTTGGTTTAGCATCCTTCTTCTGCATCAGATACTTCAAGGTTGAATGATCAATGTGCACAATCACCTTGGAGCCAACAAGATAGGGGCGGAATTTCTCAAATGCAAAGACAACAGCCAACAGCTCCTTCTCTGTAGTGGCATAGTTTCTCTGTGCATCATCTAGTGTCCTACGAGCATAATAGATAGCATGAAGCTTTCTATCCTTCTTCTGCCCCAGAACAGTTACTACAGCATAGTCACTTGCATCACACATAACCTCAAAAGGTAGATCCCAATCTGGTGGCTGAACTATTGGAGCACTCACTAATGCCTGCTTAATCTGCTCAAATGCAGTCTGACAATCTGCATTGAACTCAAATTTGGTGTCCTTACACAGCAAAGCAGTTAGTGGCCTAGCAATCTTACTGAAGTCCTTGATGAACCGTCTATAGAAACCAGCATGTCCAAGAAAGCTTCTTATAGACTTTACAGAATCAGGCGCCTGAAGGCTGGTCATTACCTCAATCTTAGCGCGATCTACTTCAATCTCTGCTTCAGACACTTTATGTCCAAGTACAATGCCATCTCTGACCATGAAATGGCATTTTTCCCAATTAAGGACCAAGTGCTTCTCTTCGCATCTAGTCAGTACCTTGCATAGATTATCTAAGCACTCATTATAAGATGATCCATAGACTGAGAAGTCATCCATAAATACCTCCATAAAGTCCTCAACCATATCAGTGAATATGGACATCATGCATCTTTGGAAAGTAGATGGTGCATTGCAGAGTCCAAAAGGCATCCTACGGTAAGCAAATGTGCCATATGGACAAGTGAAGGTGGTCTTTCCCTGATCCTCTGGGTGGATAGGAATCTGAAAGAAACCTGAATATCCATCGAGGAAGCAATAGTAAGGGTGATTTGCTAACCTCTCCAGCATCTGATCAATGAAGGGTAAAGGGAAATGATCCTTCCTTGTTGCAGCATTGAGTTTCCTGTAATCTATGCACATCCTGTGTTCAGTCACAGTCCTAGTAGGGATCAACTCATTCTTCTCATTCTTCACAACTGTAACTCCGCCTTTCTTAGGCACCACATGGACTGGACTCACCAATCACTGTCTGAAATAGGATAGATAATCCCAGCATCTAGGAGTTTCATAATCTCCTTCTTAACCACTTCCTGTAGAGTATGATTAAGCCTTCTCTGATGCTCAACAGATGTCTTAGACTCATCCTCAAGATGTATCCGATGCATGCACAGCTCCGGAGAGATACCTGAAATGTCATCAAGAGAATAGCCAAGAGCTTTGCGATGCTTGCGCAGCTTGCTTAGCAGTAAAGTGAGCTCTACGTTGTTCAAACTAGCGTTAACAATCACTGGATAAGTTGAATTAGGTCCAAGAAACGCGTACCTTAGCCCCGATGGAAGTTGTTTCAGTTCAATTTTCGGAGCCTTTTCCTCTGCCCAATCTCTGTCGACTTGCAACGATCGATGCTTAGTCTGTGTCGATCGATGCTTAGTCTGTGTCGATCGATGCAAAGTCGCGGCAGACACTTCCAACTTCATCACTTGCTCAGCAGAATCCATCAGTCTTGCATAGCAGATTGCATGCTCGTCTTGCAGGTGTTCCAGCTCCATTATAGAGCTCAGTAAAGCTCTTTCTAGTGGATCTTCAGCATGTGACTTGTGAAAGTACTCTGCAGCCAAATCACCCAGTGTGTCCACATAGAAGGTATGTCCGTCAATGGTTGGTCTCTTCACCAGTTTGTCCATATCAAAACTTATTTTCAGATCACCCACATTCAGAATTATTCTACCTCCTTGGCAGTCGATCATCGCACCAGCAGTAGCTAAGAAAGGCCTACCTAAAATTAGTGGATCCTTCGGTTCCTCTCCATACTGCAGAACCACAAAATCAGTAGGTGTCACACATTTACCAATCATTATAGGCACATCTTCTAATACTCCTTCAGGGGTTCTAATTGTTCTGTCTGCTAAGACTAGTGAGATCCTTGTTGGCAAGAAATCAGTCATTCCAAGTCTCTTAGCTACAGAGAAGGGCATAAGATTCACACTAGAACCAAGATCACATAGGGATCTTTCAAACCTTTCCCTGTAGATGGCACAATCCAACAAAAAGCTCCCTGGATCTTTCAGCTTCTCAGGAATTCTGCCCTGAACTACCGCACTACATACCTCCGTGATCATCATTACACTCTCCTCATCAGACCACTTACCAACAAGCAAGTCCTTAAGACATCTCCTCATCACAGGAGAAGTCTCCACAGAGTCAATCAAAGGCACTTCGACTTTCACCTTTTTAATGATCTTCTTGCATTTGGTATACTGTCTATCATTCCTAGCTTTCCTGGAATTTTTGGGAAAAGGTACTTTAGGTTTGTAAACCCTTTCACGTGACTGCTTCGGTTTCTCTGGTTTTGAACTCTATGCAGTCGCCTTGCGTCGATCGTCGCTGGAGTTGTGTCGATCGTTGCTGGGCGACTTTGTTACGACATGTTCTTCGTTTTTGCTTTGCATCGACCATTGCTGAGTAGCGTCGATCGATGCATTGCGAATATCACGGATCCCATCTTCCAATTCTTCAATTTTCACGAGTTCTTCAACACTTAACTGCTTTTTCTGGCCAGGAGACAGCTCCTTACCACTTCTCAAAGTTACTGCATTGCATTGATACTTGGGATTAGCATCAGTTCGCCCTGGGAGATATCCATCTTCCCTCTTAACATATTCAACAGTCTGTGCAACTTGAGCATCAAGCCTTTTCACATGTGAGTTCAAGGATTCGAATTTCCCATTCAGATCATCATACACCCAATCCAGTTTCTTGTTGACATCCACAGAAATCTTGGTTTGTCCCTTTAGCAGCTTCTCCATCATTGCCTCCATCTTACTCTCATGAGTAGTGACTACAGGAGGTGCTTGGTAGGAGGAAGATCCATAAGTCCTCTGATTACCTTGTTGGAAAGGTTTCTGAAATCCACTAGTTTGTCCAAATCCAGAAGAGTTTTGGTTACTGTTTAAAGCACTCTTTTGTCCTCCATTGAAGAACCTATTACCAGACTGATTACCAAACCTGTTTCCTTGGAAACCAGATCCTCCGATGTAATTCACATCCTCCTCCTGATCATCTCCTTCATCATTGATCATCTCAACATCTTGAGCAAAGTGGACAGCTTTCTTCCCAGCTAGAAGATTGCATACAGTGTCCAACTTAGATCTAATATCAGCTATCTCAGAATTCTCTATCTTCCCACCGGACTTCTTCCTTCTCTCATCAGTAGTCTTGCAGCTATTACTGCTTACCAGATTATCTATCAACTGCTTAGCTTGAGCAGGAGTCCTAGTGTTAAAGTTGGCATTGCTAGAATTGTCCAACGCAGTCTGATATGGAAGATCTATTCCTCTAAAGAAGATGCCTAAAAGTGTTACCTCAGTGAATCCATGGTGCGGGCAGTCACGTTGGTACTGTTGGGATTATGTCCTGAAATCACATTGTACTTACTCTAAAGATAGTTGTATTGTCGAGATCGGACAATTCATGTGATACTGGGTAGTCATAATGTTTTGCTAGAAACCGCTTATGACAAATGAGTTGTAACTCATTTCTAGTATCGTGTGAACCTACAGGGTCACACACCTAAGCAAGCTGGATACACTTAGTATGGGATTGATCATTGGCATATGATCCGATCAATGTGTATCGGATACACATTGAATTCGTGTTTTAAGAGGTGTGTCGATTGATGCCATTGGCGCGTCGATCGATACAAGAGGTGTGTCGATCGTTGCCATTGGGTGCAACGATCTACACAAGGTCGATACCATAACTGATGTTACGGTTTGTAAACCGTGGGCCTATTTATAGGGGCCAGGTTACACGACCTAAGTGTGAGCCGTCGCAGACAGTTTTTCATTGACAGAAAAACAGAACCTCTTCCTCAAAAAACGCGCAGAGAATCCCAGGAGATCCGATCACCGGTACTAGCATCCCGGCGGATTCCAGCTTGTGCGCGTGTGGACTACGATAGAGGCGCAGCGATTGAGGCGCTTCAGATCTCGTTTACCTGCTCCAATTTCCGCTGCCAATCTCCAGGTAATCACGAGGTCAGTTCTTAAATTCAATCACCTAGACCCTGGATCCTAGGGATTCCAACAGTGGTATCAGAGCCGTAGGGTTTAATCGATTGAATCAGTAGCCTAGAATTCGATTAAAATGGTATTTGATTGAATTGATGCTAGCTAGGATTCGTTTTGATAATAAGAATCTCGGATTTGTTAATATCGAAAACGAAGAACTGTGTTTTCGCACAGTGTCGATCGACACAAGTTTGTGTCGATCGACACACCGCGAAAACGATGAAAATATTTTAGGGTTTTCGCACAGCATCGATCGATACACTGGGTGTGTCGATCGATGCAGCGCGAAAATACAAAAGGATATTGTGTTTTCGCATAGCGTCGATCGACACAAGTTTGTGTCGATCGATGCATCGCGAATTCGCCTATTAAAGGATTGGGTTTCGATTTAGAAATCGCACTGTGTCGATCGACACACTGGGTGCATCGATCGACACAGGTTGTGCGAAAGGATAGATCGGTTCAATTGGATTGAACCGGTTATCTCGCATGGTTTTGTCGGTTTAATTCGATTAAAATTCCCTAATACCCTGCTGTATCGATCGACACAGGTTTAGTGTCGGTCGACACAGGCCTTGCGATTGGTTGATCGGTTCAATCGGATTGAATTGGTTATCATGCTTGGTTAAGGTATATCAGATCGGTTTAAATTGGATGAATTGATTCAATTGGATTGAATTGGTTATATCAATTGGAATAAACCGATTTGATTGGTCAAGATCAGTTTGATTGGATAAGTCGGTTCAATTAGATTGGACTGGTTATCGCAATTGGTCTAAGACCGGTTATAGGGTTGGTAAATGTTGCATATCAAATGTCGACCAAGTGTGTCAGTCGATGCGCATGGTGACGATGCGAACCGTAATCGTTTGGTTTTGAACCAGATGATTGAAAAACCGAACCAAATGACCTAACCCACTTAAATTAGAGCAAGTAAAACTTAATTGAAATTGAAAGTAAAACATGTTCTAAATCTATCTGGTACACATTGGATGTGTATTAGATCAAAAGTTTAGTTTTCAATATGGTCAACTGTCAAGACTCATTTGGTTGTAGTGATAGTCTTGCCAAGAGCTTGGTGTCCACAATTACGTGAGTAAGGCAGGAAGTAGTGTTGATGGTCTTGCAGTGCTTGACATCAACAATTACATGGCCTAAGAGATTGAATTACTAACTTTTGAGTTCCGTTTCCTCAACTAAATATCAAGTGATCTTGATGTCTTGCCCGATCTTGTCTACTGTCAAGACTCGTTTCGTTGTTGGATAGTCTTGGAGTCCTTGGTACCCACAATTACATGAGTAAGGCAGGTGATCATTGATAGACTTGCAGTGCGACTGTCAATGATCACAAGACTGAAGAGATTGGTTCACTTGACTGGGCTATCAGAAGTTCTGGGCCCAGAGATATCAGAGTGGATGAGACATGGATTGTCTTATCTGCGACCAAGAATTGTATTGGGTACAATTAGCAATGATTTGCTTACCTAGATAACTAAACTTTGGGTGATGACGAGTCGTCCACTCAGATTTTAGTGATGTATGGGTCTTGGATCATTATATTCATAGAGGAAACATTGTTTGAATATAATGCGAGTTTTCTTATTAGATAAGATTTCTCATTCCCTGAACTTCATAACTAAAATTTTCTTTTATTAAAAAATTTTTCAGCCTATGTCTAAAACTACTTTCTCATTACGATCTGTCCTTGAGAAGGACAAGTTAAATGGATCAAATTTCCTGGATTGGTATCGCAATTTGAGATTAATCCTCAAGCAGGAGAGTAAGGACTATGTCCTTGAGAAAGCTCTTCCAGAAAGGCTTGGGACCAATCGCTCGAATGCAGTATATGATGCTTGGAATAAGCATTATATTGATGTGGTAGATGTGCGTGGTCTGATGTTGGCTACCAAGGTATCGGACTTGAAGAGTCAATACGAGAACATGGAGTCGCCAATAGAGATGATCACCAGCCTGAAACTGAAATTTCAGGATCTGGCACGAGTTGAGAGATTCCAGATGGTGAAGTCTCTCACTGGGTGCAAGCTACCAGAGGATGCTCCAGTGAGTCCTCATGTCATTAAAATGATGGGTTACATTGATAACCTGGGGAAACTGGAATGTCCTGTCAGCTTAGAGTTGGCCACTGACATCATTCTGCAGTCACTGCCGTCTAGTTATGATAAGTTTATCAAAAGCTATATCAAGAATAACTTGACGAAGACGTTGACTGAGCTGCATGGCATGCTCAAAACAGCAGAGCAAGGCATCAAAAGGGGTAAAAGATTTGAGAAATCTTGTGTTAACAAGGGTAGAGGCAGGGCCGTCCAGATTTGGAATCAGGATAAGCCAGTGTCATCTTATAAACCCAAGTCCGGCCCATCTGGTGTTAAAAAGTGCTTCTACTGTGATGAGTCAGGGCATTGGAAGAGAGATTGCATTAAATTCTTGGAAGATTCACAAGAGATGAAGGAGATGTATGGTACTTCTTCTTCAGGTATTGTGTTATTACTTCAAGTTCTACATATGTATTGGATACTGGTTGTGGTACTGATATTTTGGAAATATGCAGGGCCTAAGCAACAGTAGAACGTTGAGGAAAGGACAAGTGGAACTGCGTGTCTGGTATGAAGCAATGGTTGCTACATAAGCCGTAGAGATTCTCCACTTGTAGGAGCCTTTCAAGCTTGGTTTTAAATTTAGTAATTGCTACTATGTACCTGCTTTATGCGGAGATGTCTTTCAATTTCTTGTAAGAATTTGAATGTTTTTTTTCATTTTGATAAAAGACAAGTTTTGCTCTTTTGATCTTAATGAAATATTATATGGTAGCACCCCTTTTTGATAAATGGGTTTTATGTCTTAAACCAATATACTCTTGAATATAACATAAATACCAAACGGTTTAAGTCTGATGACTTGAACTCGATTTTTCCTTAGCACAGTCGTTTTGACCACATAGAGTGAAGCGGATTCAGAAGTTCCATGGTTATGGGCTTCAGGCTCATTTAATTGTAAATCATTTGAGACATGAATTCTGCTTGATGGGCCAAATGACTGAGGCTTCTTTAGCAGAGCTAAAGAAAAGGGCCAGAGGCTTATTCGGCCTTACACGTACTGATGTATGTGGCCCGATGAGCATTAATGCCAAAGGAAATCTTCAGTACTTCATTAACTTATTGATGGCGTCAGTAAGTATGGGTGTGTTCTTATGATGAGACACGAGTAGGAATCTTTTAAGGAGTTCCAAAATGAAGTATAGAACCGATTTGACAGAAGTGTTCAGATCCTTGATTAGATCGCGGAGGAAAATACTTAAGTCAAGAATTGGGTGATCATCCGAGTGAGTGTGAAGTCATACCACAGCTCTTTTCTCATGGAAAGCCTAATTGGTGTTTCTGAGAGAATGGAATCGGATCTTATTGGATATGCTCCGATTAATGATGAGTCACATGAATTTTCCATTATTCTTTTAAAATATGCTCTAAAATGAATAAGTTTACGCAAATTATGTTTCTATCAGAATCAGTTGAAAGACACCACATTGGATGTGGACTGGGTGATTTCCAAGTATGTTTTACTGATTAATTGGGATTGCAAGGTTTGTGTAAGGCAGTTGTCAACAAACAAACTTGAATCCAAATCTGATAAGGGCTACTTCGCCGGTTGTCCTAAGGAAACCGAGGCCTAGTACTTTTGCAACCAATCCGAGAACAAAGTTTTGTTGTTCGGAACCATGTTTTTCCAAGAAAACAGTGGGAGTAAAAGTACAGCTCGAAGAAATTCGAGAAACACAGGAGGCTGTTAAACCTGTTGAGGAAGAGCAGCGGTTGGATCTACAGAGTGTTGTAGGATCTGAACCTGTGGAGCCAGAATTTCGCTGATCCTGATGGATCCGTCACTAAACCGAGGGTGATTCCTCATGACCGATTGCCGTGATCTGATGATCATTGAAAAGTGACGAGCATGCGAAATTCAAAGAAGCGATGGTGAGCCCCAACTCCAAAAATTTGCTAGGTATGCATGTTAGCTTCACCGATCTATTTATAGATTGAAGCAAACATCTTGGAGTTGGAATCTATGTTCTGTTAAAACGGTCAAAGGCTTTGACTCGATCAGGAATGAATAGAAACTGTGCGTTTACAAGTAAACAAGTGGGAGCGTAGTTGCAATTCTCAAAACTGTATGTTTATAACACACTTAATCTCATAAACGACGTTCCGACGCTGAAGTCTAGTCAAGGTTTGGGTCGGAAGTCAAATTCAATAATAGACGTGGGAGAAGCCGCGAAAGTTCTTGGAATATGGATCCATTGAGATGGATCAGAAGAGCTAATTGGATCGTGTCAGAATCCTTATGATTTTAAGGTACTGGACAGTTCAAATATGCATGACTCCAAGAACAGCTTCATACCAAAGGTCTTATGGCAATAATCTTAGCAAGATGAAGTGTCTTGGACACTGGCTGAGCTAGTATCTATGAGTGTGATTCCTTATGCTTCAGCAATAGAATCCATAATAAATACCATATTTAGCGCTCGTATAGATGCAGTTTATGCATATAGCATGACGAGAAGATACCAATATGTTCCGGTAGGAGTCACTGGACAGTTGTAAGGAATATCCCCAAGTGTTTGAGAAACACTAAGGATAGGTTCTTGTACAACTGAGGAAATGACGAATCTGTTAAGAGTAGTTAGACAGACAAAGATGATTCACGGTTCCAACTTGTTTATGTCTCTTTGTCTGTGTAGCGGGGCTATCTGTTGGAAAAGTCTCCAAGCAGTGGACCGCAGAATAGTGCTTATTAAAGAACAGCAGTGTGGTTTGTTGGAATGGCTCCAAGCAAGAACACCGCAGCATCTCTCACAACCTAAGCATGAGTTTCATGATGTTGTTGTAGGTACTAGATATCTGAAGACGTGGTCTAGATTCTAGTGGGAGTTATGTTAGTTATGATGTTCAGATAGACATGATGTAGTCATGATTATGAAAAACTGACATCAGCATTATTTGATCATTGGATGATTAAATAATGGTCCCAAGTATTTTATGTTCATGTTATAGGACATCAAGTTGAGGACTTGATCATGAAACCCTATAAGTAAAAAGATGACATAAATTATGATTGTCCCTAGTCGAGATTGTCAAAGTGGGACACTGGTAATCGCGAGAGACTAGCTTGTGAGGTGATTGTTGACTAAGTTTCATGGAGTCAATGATATGAGTATCACAGTCAGTCACATAGATATATGTTGGTGAACATATGATCGGACATGACCCACTAATGAGAACTCTACAGGATAGTTATATCTGTGTCATGAGAGTTTCTCATTACGACTATAGAGTATAGTCCTTAGACCTGATTCATCATGTTTTCGAGTATATGAATTGGTGCACTTTGACCTTGTCAAACGTCGATCCGTAAATGGCGGCTATAAAGACATTGCTTAGGTGTATCATGAAGTATATGTAGAAACATGGATGGAACAAGAAGGGATTTGTCCCTCCTATATAACAGGGGATAAATATCTCAGGGCCCATCGAAAATTTGATACTGAGAAAATGCATGGCCGTGCTCAAACGAGGTGATTGTCAGTCGTTTGTTTTATCAGTATAGATCAGAAGTTCGATGAACATGATGTTGGCTATAATAAGGATGACACAGTTTCTTGCCTTATGCCATATCGAGATATAGCGACAAAGGAATTATGGGAATAGATGATTCCAGTACAAGTGGGAGATTGTTGGGATTATGTCCTGAAATCACATTGTACTTACTCTAAAGATAGTTGTATTGTCGAGATCAGACAATTCATGTGATACTGGGTAGTCATAATGTTTTGCTAGAAACCGCTTATGACAAATGAGTTGTAACTCATTTCTAGTATCGTGTGAACCTACAGGGTCACACACCTAAGCAAGTTGGATACACTTAGTATGGGATTGATCATTGTCATATGATCCGATCAATGTGTATCGGATACACATTGAATTCGTGTTTTAAGAGGTGTGTCGATCGATGCCATTGGTGCGTCGATCGATACAAGAGGTGTGTCGATCGTTGCCATTGGGTGCAACGATCGACACAAGGTCGATACCGTAACTGATGTTACGGTTTGTAAATCTTGGGCCTATTTATAGGGGCCAGGTTACACGACCTAAGTGTGAGCCGTCGCAGACAGTTTTTCATTGACAGAAAAACAGACCTTCTTCCTCGAAAAACGCGCAGAGAATCCCAGGAGATCCGATCACCGGTACTAGCATCCCGGCGGATTCCAGCTTGTGCGCGTGTGGACTACGATAGAGGCGCAGCGATTGAGGCGCTTCAGATCTCGTTTACCTGCTCCAATTTCCACTGCCAATCTCCAGGTAATCACGAGGTCAGTTCTTAGATTCAATCATCTAGACCCTGGATCCTAGGGATTCCAACAGGTACTTCTTAAACCTCATCCAGGATGTCTTAAGAGGCTCTGTCGGACCTTGGGTGAAGGTGAGAATGTCCTGTCTGGACTGGTCTGAGCGGGCATCATCATAGAAATGACGCAGGAACTCACTCTTCAGAGCGGACCAAGTAACAAACGTCCCAGATGGAAGTTGTTTCAGCCAGGCTGCAGCATCTCCAGCCAGAGAGTAGGGAAAAGATTGAGGAACAGATAGTCTTGGTTAACTCCATCGTACTTTATTCCAGTGACTATGCCCTCAAACTCATATATGTGATCCATCGGCTGCTCACTTGGAGAGCCATGGAAGGCTTTCTGCCTCAGGAGAGAGTAGTAGACGGTTTTGATTTCAAAATTATTCCTCTCAAATTCAGGAAGTACAAGAGCTGACCGGTTAGCATGAAACTCATCCGGACGGTTATAGTCAGCTAAAGTCCTTTCATGGACAACCATCTGTCTACCTTGGCCTTGTCCTTGACCTTGGTTCTTCTCTTGCTGCGGTTGTGGTTGCTCTGGAGGATCAGGGATGACATTCCCTTCAGCATCTATCGGTTCTCCAGCAGCATTGTAAGGATTGTTGTGTCGGTCCCTGGGGGTACCTTGAGCATCAGGCTTTATGATCACACGTTCAACAACCATCCTTGTTCTTCTAAGTCTCCTGTTGGTCCTCTCTAGTCTTGCAAGCTCTTCAAGTTGGAGGTTTACGAGATTAGTGTTCGGATTACTTCTGGTATCACGCGTCTGCATAAACCGTCTGTAATCGCCAAGCAACGATCGATGCTAGAAGTGCAACGATCGATTCAACTCCAATCGCCTAGTGTCGATCGACACAAAAAGTGCAACAGTCGATGCTATGCGATTTCGAAACCCTATGCTACAGAGAGAAAATAGAGAAAAATAAAAAAAAAAATCAGTAAACAAAAATAAAAATAAAAATCCTAGTAAAAACTCTAAGTTTGAAGCTATCGAAGACTCTAAGAGTCCCCGGCAACGGCACCAAAAACTTGATAGGTCTAAAGTTTTACCCTATACTAACTGCAAGTGCACAGTATATCAATGTAGTACTTAGGGATCGAATCCACGAGGACTCTAGGCAATGATAGGATTAAGAACTTAAAGATATTTAAACTAGGAGAAAGCAAAAAGCAAATTGTATTGAATTAACTGCAAGCAAGAAAGTAAACAAGTAGCAGGTTGTTGTTGTAAGCAATAAACTAAGGGCGCTAAGTCTAGGGCGTTCTCAGGAAGTCAGACAAGCAGATAAATCATTCAGTCAGGATCTAATTAAACACAGTTCTAGAACTCAAACACGGATATAGAATTAACCAACTGTCGTTGCGAGAATTCTCTAAGTCTAAGTGCAGCAATCCAAATCCCGTGCAATTACTAACAGTTTAAACCAGCTTTAATTCCAAGTTCGATATGTTCACAATCTAATTAAATCAAATTCCTTTGCGAGTAATTAAATTGCTCAACAGTTTAAATCAGATTCTAAAGCACACTGTCGTGTTGTATTTAGCAACCTAAGATCTAGGTTCTAATTGATCAGGTTAGAACTAGCATTACACACAATTTAGTTTGAAGAACATCTATTGATGTGAATCCTTAACTGAATTAATTATATCTAGCAAGTCATGAAATCCCTATGAGAAACCCTAAACCTAACTATGAAACTACTCAAACATAGATGATATAAACATAATCAATGAATTAATAGAAATCATAAAAGAGATTAGAATATAAAAGGGGTTCGAAAACTTCTCCAAAACGAATGTAGTACAGGATCAGATCAGCCCCAAAAGCTCTAAAAACTCTCTGCTCTAAGTTATGATAGCGTATGTAAAACTGAAACTAAAAACCTAATTAAATAGCTAAAACACGACTTGGGGCTTCTGTGTAAATATCTGAAACTTCTGGGCATCTTTGCAATATTGGCATTCTTCATTAAGCCGCCGAGAATCTGGCCCAACTCGATGTGCATCGATCGATGCAGGTGTACAACGATCGACACAGTACTCTGTTTCGGACAGTGAACACAACCTCTCGGGTCAAATCTCCAAAGTGCTCCAATTAGCTCCATAATCTCCACTTTTGCTCCAAACGTACGTGTACCTAATAAGACCTGCAAAAGACTTTAAAGAAACACTAATAGACTCTAAAACAGACTTATATCATGGCATAAAACCGGTGAAAACCATGATATATCAGTTATCAAGCCTTACTTTCTTAATGGGATAATCAGGGAATTGTGCTCTCAACCTGATTAGTTGGGCAATGAATCTTGCAAAAGCCATATTTTTGTGGTAAAAAAACACACATGTGACCATCTACTAGATGCGTCAACTAATACCATATAATATCGAAACGGCCCGCATGGTGGATGGATAGGTCCACATATATCTCCATGTATTCTTTCTAAGAATAATGGGGATTCATTCCCAACTTTTGCTGGTGATGGCCGAGTGATGAGTTTCCCTTGAGAACAAGCATTACATGGAAACTCTCCCGATTAAAAAAAATCTTTTTGTTTTTCAATGGGTGACTACTAGAATTTTGCACAATTCTTTTCATCATTACTGATCATGGATGTCCCAACCTTTCATGCCAGACTTTAAAGGTATTGGAAACCTCTTGATTTATTATAGCATATGATTCAGTAATGTTTATTTTGTACAATATAATCTGGAGGCTAACATCGGTAGCTCTACCAATACATATTTTTCGCAGACGTAATGCATAAATATTCAATGCCATTCTTATCCATAATTTCTATGTGATATCCATTTCTACGGAAATCTCGGAAACTTATCAAGTTTATGTGAGATTTAGGGGAATATAATGGATTATTTATCTTAAATATAGTTCCCCTTGGCATTGAAAAACTGGCTTCTTCAGAGCCTAGTATTATTTTTGCATTACCAGAAATGGTGCTCACGCTTTCGGCGGAGTCCTTGGTTTTGAGACAGGAGAAATATTGTATATCCTTAAGGATAGTATGTGTCGTAGCACTATCTGCTATACATATATCTCCATCATGATTCTCAATATGCGATATCTTATGTGTCATAAGACAAAGATATATTAAAATATCTTTTATATTACAACAAAAGCATATTACACAAGATTATTAAAGCTACTAATAGGTTTTGTTACAAAAGCATATTAGATTACATGAAAACATTAAGATTTATTATATATAGTATCCTTGGCAACTCATTTAAGGTTCATCGATGAGGAATTCTGCGACATCCAGATGAGTATCCTCATTTATGCCGCTAGAGGAAGGGCCAGCTTCATAATTCATGAAGTTAGTTTCAACATTATTGATTGTGGGCTTTTGTGATGCTTGATACAGATCGACAAAGTGCTTTGGTGTGCGGCATATATGTTCTGAATGCCCTTTCATGCTGCATCTGTAACAAGCATTATCAGTCGGCTTCTTTATGGCACGACCACCTTCATTTATTTGAATATTATTACTTATTCTAGTGTTGAAACCTCTTCTTTGTCCACCTCCATTATATCGTCCAGACCACGACTGTGGCCTCTGCCACATCCATATCTTCGTCCACGAGAGTTATCATTATTTCTGGATGCTACGACATTCGCTTGTGGGAATGGATCTAATCCAGTTGGACGAGTCTAATGGTTTAACATCACGAGTTCATTATTTTGTTCTGCTACAAGGAGGACTTGCATCAAGTCCGAATACCGGGTGTGATCTTCTGCATGGTACTGTTGTTGCAGGATTACATTTCCAGAATGGAAAGTGGTGAGTGTTTTCTCAATCATATCATAATCACTCATCTTTTCTCTACATAATGCCATCCTGGCAGTAATTCCGAACAACGCAGAATTATACTCTTCAACATTTTTGTAATCTATGAATCGGAGGTGCAACCAGCGTATCTGGCTTTTGGTAAGATCACATATTTTTGATGATCGAACCTTTCTTTGAGTGATTGATAGAGATTCGATGGATCCTCCTTCGTGATGTATTCATTTTTCAGATTATCATGGAGGTGGTGGCGTAAAAACACCATGTCCTTAGCCTTAGCCTCATCAGACGTCGTTTCCGACGGACCAATGGTTTCCAGAAGACCATTTGATCTCAGACGCCATTTTGCATATGATGCCCATGTCATATAATTTTTGCCAGCAACATCAAGGACAATGATATCGAGCTTTGTCAAGTTCGACATTATCTCTATATGATTTAAACATTTAATTAAATTTTAATCTTATTTTAAAGAAATAAGATAAATTTAAATGCAGTAATTTAAAAACATAATAAATGTAGTAATTTAAAAACATAATAAATGCAGTAATTTAAAAACATAAATATAAATGTAGAATTTAAGTGCACAATTAAAAAGCAAAAATAGGAGGCAATGCCTACCATAAACTCAAAGAGGAGGCATAACTTCTCACTCCATAAATATGATCTGAGGAGACATAGTCTACCATGTGATCAAATCGTGGAGGCATAGCCTACCATAACGATAAGGAGGAGGCTTAACCTACCACTCCATAAATATGATCTGAGGAGACATAGTCTAACATGTGATCAAGTCGTGGAGGCATAGCCTATCAGGATAAGGTGGAGGCGTAACCTACCACTTCATAAATATGATCTGAGCAGACATAGTCTACCATATGATCATGATCGTGAAGGCATAACCTACCATAACGATCGGTTCGGAGAAGGCAATTCATATCTTTCCGAAATAATATATAAATAGAAATATAAAAATAAATAATTTTTTTCATAAGATAAATTGATCATAATTAAACCTCACATTTTTGGTATTTGATCGGATCGAGAGACGGTCGTGCTAATAACGTGTTATGAATTTATTAGATGAGATTGTATAAAAATATGATCATTATGATTAATATTTTTTGTGTCTTAAGGTGACTGTCTTTTTGTATAAAAGAAAATACGACTATGGTGAATGAAATTTTTTAGAATTGTAGTTAATTGAGATTTAACACGTCCATCATGGATTATTTTCTCTTCTCTATGTTTCTTTCTTGAATCCATTTGTATTCTTCTTTTTTTCTATAAAAACTACTGATTTAGATAATGCAAAAGGAATAATCCATTCACAATAAAAAGTATTTTAAATTAGGTAAAGAGGATAAAAACCTAATATTATTGGTTTCTGTTTAGAATTACATGTTTTGAAACTTGTATATTATGTTATGTTTGAAGATCAAATAAAGCATGTTATCCAAATAATCGATTAAGATTTTCTAAATAAATATTGCTGATTATTTTTTGAAAATATGATTACTAATCATTTTATTTTTTTCTTACATTTTCTATTTTAAACTTTAAAAATGAATTAGTAAATATAAAATATTTGTGGAGTCAGTAAATAATATGGTTAATTTGTAAAATATATAATAATTAATTATACATATAGTATGTTAAAAATAAAAGATATATTGGGATGACATTTCATGTTTTTGACAAATGAGAATGTCATATAATATTCTTTTGATGCATATTTATATAACTAAATTGTTAAAATTAAATATTAAAATGATGTGAAATATGTGACTGATGAGGTGACATCACAAAAATGATGAAAGGTAACTTTATGTATGTAGATTATGTTTAAAACGTGCCCAAGAAAATAAGTACCGTTGATTTTGGCTTCTACAATCCACATGAAGATTCAATCAGGAGAGAAAAGTGGAGCAAATATCTATAAATTACAACAATCTTGTCACAAACTCTTTTCCAATAAAGGCAGTGAATTTTTTATCTTCTCTCATATAAGCCTTTGAGCCATTTTTTCTCTCATCTTCATTGTCCTGATAGAAGGGATATTCTGTTACACTTGTTTAGATATTGTAGATATGCTCATATTTGTAATTCATGTGATATAGAAACTATTGTAACCACTATACCTATTTATGGCTTCCATCGATGATCAATACAATCAAGAGAGTTTGATTTAGTTTCATGGTATCAGAGCGACGACGCTCTTGGACCCTTTTATTCGCTTCTTCTTCTTCATTTCTTTATTTTTTTTTCTCGAACTCTCTTCTTCTTCTTCTTCTTCTTCTTCTTCTTCTTCTTCTTCTTCTTCTTCTTCTTCTTCTTCTTCTTCTTCTTCTTCTTCTTCTTCTTCTTCTTCTTCTTCTTCTTCTTCTTCTTCTTCTTCTTCTTCTTCTTCTTCTTCTTCTTCTTCTTCTTCTTCTTCTTCTTCTTCTTCTTCTTCTTCTTCTTCTTCTTCTTCTTCTTCTTCTTCTTCTTCTTCTTCTTCTTCTTCTTCTTCTTCTTCTTCTTAAAACCTTATATTATATTTCAATGGTGGCACTTGTACCATCTCACGATCCAGTTCTGAAACAGAATATAGAGGTATAGCAAATGCAGTTGCTGAATTGAGTTGGCTTCGAAATTTTATGACCGAGCTGCATTTCAACATAACGAAAGCTTCTGTAGTCTACTGTGACAACATCATTTCAATCTACTTAGCTACAATTACGGTGAAGCATCAACGAACAAAGCACATCGAGCTTGACATACATTTTTTCGTGAGAAAGTAGCTATTGGTGAGGTCAGAGTGTTACATGTTCCATCATCTCCAATATGCAGACATCTTCACCAAAGGTCTTCCTTCTTTACTATTCAACGAGTTCCGATCCAAATTAACCGTCAAGACATTGGACACTTCAACTGAGGGAGGGTGATAGAAAAGATATTATGTTACATTTTTTAGATATTGTAGATATGCTCATATTTGTAATTCCTGTGATATAGGAATTGTTGTAACCACTATGCCTATTTATGGTTTCCATCGATGATCAATACAATCAAGAGAGTTTGATATAGTTTCATGCCCCTCTAAGACTTTTTTTGTTGTCTTTCTCTTCTTTGGTGTCAGTTCTCTTTGCCTGGACTTTGTCCCCCCCCCTTTCTCTTTCTTCAAATTGTTGCAAGTTTGTCATCCACAGTTTTGTGCTCATTCGAATGGAGATAGTGGTAAATATGAAGCTTCTCGGTATTGTTGTGGCGACTTAGTGTTGGCTCATGGGTAGTTGAACCCATATATGTTAAGGACTGGACTGGGGGAATTTTCCTTAGGATTCAATTTCGGTGTTCCCGTCTTTACTCTCTTTTTCGGTGTTTCTCCAGTGCTCTCCTAGAGATGTGGTGGTGGTCGCCAGTGGTATGACATTTGATGCAGCGGCGTAGGGTTACATGAGGCTCTTGAGTAAGGATGTTAATCTTGAGGCGCTAACGGTTCATGAAAGGGGGTTCTCTGGTGGTGGTTGTTCATTGGTGAGAGAGGCACCTTCAGTTTTCCCGGTGTGTCATGCTCGGCTCTCCTTCTTCCTTTACAAAGTTCCCCCTCTCCAAAGTTCTTGCTTGTTCTCTGGTAATAAATCTACCCGGTGATGCGTTGTTGTTTGTCCGGCGATGCGGCGTTGAGGTTTTCCTCGTGAACTTGAACCTCGAGTAATTTGATTATGGTTTCTACCTTGAGGAAGCGTGCAACTCTTGAAAGGAGTTTTTCAGTGGCGTTTTATTACGGGGATCGTGGTTTCTCAATTCTGAGAATTTTCTCCAACTCGGTTTTCTGTGCTCTTTTGTGTCTAGCTTCTTCTTTGTTTGCTCCATCGAGTTGTCACTCGAAAGTGACATGTTTTCTTCATCATGAGGTGTTGCATTCTCACGTAAGTTCCATGTTTATGAATCCTCCGGTGGCCGGATCCTTTGTTTCGATTGGCAGCTCCTTATACGTAGTTTCTTTTTCGATATAAGATTTCTTGATTTCTTGTTTTTATTTTTTGGGTCTTCTTTGATATATTTAGCACTAAATCGGGCCCATAAGAGGTTTAGCATTTAGGTTTCTTGATTAATCTTTTGTTCTTTTTTTCTTTCTTTTATAAATTAGAAAACAAAATACAATAAAATTAATATGAAAAATCATTTAAAAAATTGGTGGATATTGACTTTTTATATGGAAAAAGAAAAACAAAAAATGGGCTTATCGATGTCAAGAAAACAAAAGAAAAGATGGGTTTATTTAGTTATGATTTAGGCGGCCCATGTGACGAGATCAATCCAGCTAGGGTTTACTCTATTCCTTTCATTTTCTTATCTTCCCTCGTATAAAGTCTTCAGCCGCATCAAAGCAGAAAAGGGCTTCTTCCTCTGATTCACCTTTCAGGTTCGTCTCTTTTCGTTTCATCTTCTTCGTTTATCCGTACGCTGTGATTCTGTAAGCACTTGTATAACGTTTTCGATTGCTGCTGATACTAAATACCAATAGAAAATTGAGGAATTTATCCCCGAAAATTGAGCTTATCTTTCTCTTACATTTCTCCAGTTGATCTTATTGTTTGTTTTCTGGTTTCAGGTTCAGAGAATCGTCAATTGAGAGAAATTCAAGATGAGGTTAGCCTGAAACATCTCATAATCCTCATATAGATCGATCTCTATTGCTATTGTTTTATGTGTTTAAAATGTCAATTTTCATGCTCATATTGATTGCTTAGAGGGTAATTGTTGTTGTCTTATTGTTCAGTGGATCGTAAAAGTTGATGTTGCTTGTTGTATTACTATTGTACATTGCTTTTATCTATCTGTTGATCTCATTTGGTTAAATCGGGATTTTTTGTTTTATAGTAAGCTTCAGAGTGAGGTTCTTAAAGAAGGGATCGCAAATGTTAAGGGCAAATCTGACGAGAAGAAACGTAACTTTGTCGAGACAGTTGAGCTTCAGATTGGTCTGAAGAACTATGACCCACAAAAGGATAAGCGTTTCAGTGGATCTGTCAAGCTCCCACACATTCCTCGCCCGAAAATGAAGGTCTGTATGCTTGGAGATGCTCAGCATGTTGAGGAGGTTAGTACATGTCTTTGATTTGTTTATCAATATGTTGGAATTTGTTCTTGAAATGTAGATGCTTGGTTTTTTTTAACGGAGATTGATTCAAAGTATTTGGTTTGGGATTGATAGGCTGAGAAGATTGGACTAGACTACATGGATGTTGAGGCTTTGAAAAAGCTCAACAAGAACAAGAAGCTAGTGAAGAAGCTTGCCAAGAAGTACCATGCTTTCTTGGCTTCAGAATCTGTCATTAAGCAGATCCCCCGTCTTCTTGGTCCTGGTCTTAACAAGGCAGGCAAGTTTCTTTGATAACTAATTAGTCTGTTCTCTAGTCGCATAATTAGCTGAATCAATCTTGATGTGATTTTCGGATTTCTTGGTCTGAACTTTCTTGATATGATGTTGATGAACAGGAAAGTTCCCAACACTGGTGAGTCACCAAGAGTCCTTGGAATCAAAGGTGAATGAAACCAAAGCGACAGTGAAGTTCCAGTTGAAGAAGGTTCTATGTATGGGTGTTGCTGTTGGTAACCTTTCCATGGAAGAGAAGCAGCTCTTTCAGAATGTTCAGATGAGCGTTAACTTCCTTGTCTCGCTGTTAAAGAAGAACTGGCAAAACGTAAGATCGTGTCTACTTCCTATGAAACCAACCACTTACACTTATTCCTTTGTAAACCTCTCTCTAATCTCCTTTTTGATTCGAATTTTGCAGGTGAGGTGTTTGTACTTGAAGAGCACCATGGGACCACCACAAAGGATCTTTTGAGCTCTCTCCTCCTTCATCTTGGAATTTTTGCTTTGTGTTATTTGTTTCAAAGATCTTGTGGCTCTTGAGATATGGTTTGGATTGATATTAGCAGAACTCAGGTGCTAGTTTGCTTTTCGTTAGACAATATATTATGCAATGTTTACTGTCTATGGCTTTGCTCGTCTAATTTTGGTTTCCTCATCAGCCTTTATATTTACTGTTCACAGTGTTCACAACTTACTTCAACGATAAGAAGTTGGCAGTTGCAGCCATTTTGTTGAACCGTAGATTTGTGTCCCAAAAGATATTGTTTTAGCTTTTGATGGAGACTTGCGGATAAAAGGCCTTCCCGAAAAAGAAACCGAACCTTCCGTTACGTTATCCGTTGGAGCTCTGTCAATTAAGATGCTCAAATGATATATTGGTATAGATGGTATATGTCACCAAGATGCTTAAATCATATATTGGTATATATAAGGTTTTTTCGCAAGAGAATCCGGTTGGGTATTTTTTTTTTTTGTCGACAATAATATTACATACTGTGAAAGGTTGCTACAAAGTTCAAGAATATAAGATGAAATATCAAAATTGGGTCCAAGCGAGTGGTCTACCAGGTGTCATCCTAAATAGCTATGTGTCGTGCAACGATGAAACATGACATGCAACCCGCTGGCGAGGAAGTCCGGTCACCAGCTCAGCTTCATCTCTCTTGTTCATTCTCTTCTCTTGTAATTCTTGACGAAAACTCTCTGTAAAGATCAAAGATTAAATGCTCTTAGTGAATTTCTAGGTTCTGATCCTGAAGAGAGATGTACCCAGGTTGATTGGGGAACTCTATACGTGTGTGTTCATTCTTGTCTTTGTGTTAAACTCACGAGTGAGTGAGTGAGTGAAGTGAGATTATTCAGGTTCGATTAAGGAGCTATTATCGGCAACAATTGGTATCAGAGCTCCAGGTTCTTGGAGCACCGCTGCTGGGAAGATAGTAGTTCATATTGATTCGATTGGAAGAAGGTCGAGGAGACTTGGAAACGGAGCAAAGGAAGATCGTAGCAAGAAGATTGAATCGGAGGAGAATAGTTACTCGGGAAGATCGCATCGTAGAAAGATCGTGACTCGGGGAACCAGATCGGAGATTGGATTGACTCGCGAGCTGTGGAAAAGTCAACAAGAAGCAAAGTCAACATCGCATCAGTAGGGGAGTGATTTCTCTAACTCAAAACTCTGTGAATCTTTGAATAGATCCTAGGTTTCGGAACCTTGCCTTAACATTTGATATAGACCATATGTGAGAGATATTGCCGGATTGCATTCGCTGTTCTTGTTTGCTGTGTATCGTTTTGTGGTTGCAGGTATAGTGTCTTTGATTGTTATTCTGCAGGTATCGCAAAGTAACTACATCTCACTCACAAAAGATGGAACCAACACGGGGAAAATTCGAGATGGATAAATTTGATGGTAAGGGAGATTTTGGCATCTGGAAGTATAGGATGTTGGGACAGTTAGAGATACAGGGTCTGGCATCTGTGCTCGCAGAAGATGAGTCTTCAGAGTCTGACACAGAGAAGAAAGTCGATGGATCAGAAAAGAAAGTAGATTCAAAGACAGCAGCCATGGACACCAGGGTTAAGAACTTGCTAGGATCATGCCTTAGTGATTTGATTCTTAGGAAGATCATGCATGAGACTACTGCACTGGGGATGTGGAAGGCATTGGAAAGGGACTATCAGACAAAGTCTTTGCCAAATCGGATATATCTGAAGCAGAGCTTTGCTAGCTTCAAGATGGATGAAAACAGATCTATTGAGGAAAACTTGGACTCGTTTCTAAAGCTAGTCGCAGACCTTGCAAGTCTAAAGATTGACATCAGCGATGAGAATCAAGCAATCCAGCTCTTGACTAGCCTCCCACCACAGTATGAACCTCTTGTTCACACCTTGAAATATGGTACAGGGAAGGAGACCCTTACAGTGAATGAGGTCACCACATCAGCTTATGCGAAGGAGGTGGAGTTGAAACAGAAAGGCCTACTGACAAGGCCAAAGAACTCGTCTGAAGGTTTGTATGTGGAGTCAAGAGGTCGCTCAGAGAAGAGGGGAAACTATAAAGGAAACAACAAACATGGCAGGAGTAAAGGACCAAACAGAGACAGGTCTAAGTCAAAGAACAAATTTGGACCTAAGGCATGTTGGACCTGTGACTCAGAGTCACATTGGAAGAGAGACTGTCCGGATAGAAAGAAGCAAGAAACTAAGCAGACAAGTTCAGCAAATGTTGCAACCAGACTCCCTGAACCTATAGCTTTAACAGCAAGTATACAAGAATCAAAGGATGAGTGGGTCCTTGACTCCGGGTGTACTTTCCACATAACACCAAGGAAGGATCTACTCTCTGACCTAGTGGAGTTTGAGGGCAACAGGGTCCTTATGGGAAACAACTCATCCTGCATGGTGAAAGGTATCGGTAAGGTTACCATTGAAAATCCAGACGGGTCAATTGTAACTTTGAGCAAAGTCAGGTACATGCCTGACATGGGGAGAAATCTGATATCATACGGTCAACTGGAGCAGTCAGGGTGTACTTACACAGGTGGAGATTTTGAGGTACAGTTCTACAAGGATAAGCAGAAGGTTATCTCAGGAAAATACCATCAGGGCTTGTACTATCTACAGGGTAAAGTTAGAAGGCCAGAAGCTAATACGGCTAAGCAGGTGTCAGATAAAACAGTGCTATGGCATTCGAGACTTTCTCACTTGAGCCAATCATCAATGGAAGCTCTAGTGAGGCAAGGATACCTTGAGAAGGGAGAAATCTCAAAACTAGAGTTCTGTGAAGCATGCGTCATGGGAAAATCTCATAAACAGAGCTTCCCAAAGGCAAAGAAGTTCACCAAAGACATCTTGGACTATGTCCATTCAGACTTGTGGGGATCACAAAACGTCACGCCAAGTCTATCTGGAAATCAGTATTTCATGACGTTGATTGATGACTACTCAAAGAAGGTTTGGATATATTTCTTGAAGACTAAGTCAGAGGCATTTCAACAATTCAAGGAATGGAAGTGTTTAGTGGAAAATCAGACTGGAAAGAAGTTGAAATGCCTAAGGACAGATAATGGACTGGAATACTGCAACAGTCAGTTTGAGAAGTTATGTAAAGAAGAAGGAGTAAAAAGGCATAAAACTTGTCCCTACACACCACAGCAAAATGGTGTGTCAGAACGTATGAATAGGACGATTATGGATAGAGTTCGAAGTATGCTATCTGAAACAGGATTGGAGGGGAGGTTTTGGGCTGAAGCAGCTCATACAGCAGTGTATATCATAAATAGATCTCCATCTACAGTTATTGAACTCAAGGTCCCAGAGGCAGTGTGGATAGGTGGAAAACCAGAATACAGTCATCTTAGAAGATTTGGGTGTATGGCTTATGTTCACAAGGTCAGTGACAAGATCAGTCCACGGGCATCTAAAGGCATCTTCATGGGGTATGCTCAGGGTACTAAAGGATACAGGGTTTGGCTGCTTGATGAGGAAAAGATCACAGTAAGCAAACATGTGGTATTTCAAGAAGACAAGGTATACAATGATGTATCAAGGGTCAACAGTGAAAAATCAGAAAGGAAGACAGTTAAATCTAAGAAAAGGGTTAAGTTCAGTGAGAACTTGACAGAGGAATACCAGTCAGATGAGGATCAGCCAACAGAGCCACAGCTAGAGGATTATCTGACAGATGAGTCTCACACTGAGGAGACACTAGAAGATAGCTTGGGTCAAGGTGAAGTTGATCCTGATTATACGCCAACGCTATCTGACAGGGAGAGGGACACATACTCTTCTGATGAAGGTGAAAACATAGAAAATCAGTTAACAGATTCAGAAGCCTCAGACTACTTACTAATCAGAGACCGTGAGCAAAGACTTAGGAAACCTCCTTCCAGATATGAAGATGAGGATTTTGTGGCTTATGCGTTAGCCAGTTCAGAGATAACAAATCTTGATGAACCAAAATCTTTTACAGAAGCGAGAAGAGTCAAAGAAAGCAAACAGTGGGGAAAAGCCATGGATGAGGAAATGGAATCCTTAAACAAGAATCACACATGGGTCTTGGTTGACAGGCCAGAGAAGCAAAAGGTAATTGGATGCAGATGGCTCTTCAAGCTGAAACCGGGTATCCCAGGCATTGAGAAATCAAGATATAAGGCCAGATTGGTCGCAAAAGGATATGCTCAAGTAGAAGGAATTGACTTCACTGAGGTATTTGCTCCGGTTGTGAAACACGTGTCCATCAGACTCATCCTTTCAATGGTTGTAAATCAAGACATGGAATTGGAGCAACTTGACGTAAAGACAGCTTTTCTGCATGGTGTGTTGCAAGAGCAGATTTACATGAACCAGCCAGAGGGATATGTCAAGAAAGGATCAGAAAATCAAGTATGTCTGTTGAAGAAATCTCTGTATGGGTTGAAGCAATCACCACGTGAATGGAATCACAGATTTGATACATTCATGACCAAACAGAGATACAGGAGGAGTGAATATGATCCATGTGTGTACATGAAAGGATCCAGGATTGAGAATAGGATATATCTTCTACTTTATGTAGATGATATGTTGATAGCTTCCAAAGACATGGATGCCGTGAAATATCTAAAGAGACAGCTAAGTGAGGAGTTTGAGATGAAAGACTTAGGGCCTGCAAGGAGAATTCTGGGTATGGACATACTTAGAAACAGAGACAAAGGAAGCTTGATACTATCACAGGAAGGATACTTACATCAGGTACTTAAAGCTTATGGTATGTGGGAATGCAGAGAAGTGCAAACTCCCATTGGAGCTCAATTCAAACTAAAGGCCCTCACTGAGAAGCAGATACAAGAACAAGCTCAGTATATGGAGCAAATTCCATATGCTAGCGTGGTGGGCAGCCTCATGTATGCAATGGTTGGATCAAGACCAGACCTTGCATACGCTGTGGGATTAGTCAGTAGATACATGGGCCATCCTGGTATGGATCATTGGCAGGCAGTGCAATGGATACTGAGGTACGTTAAAGGGGCATCAGATGTGTGTTTGACATTCAGCAAGGAATCAGACTTCATGGTCAAAGGTTACTGTGACTCAGACTACGCAGGGGATCTTGATAAACGTAGGTCAATTTCAGGCTATGTATTTACAGTTGGTGGAAACACAGTAAGCTGGAGGTCGTGTCTTCAGAAGGTTGTTGCTCTGTCCACGACTGAGGCGGAGTACATGTCACTGACAGAATCCGTTAAAGAAGCCTTATGGCTCAAAGGAATCACAGAAGAGATGGGCTTCAGGCAAGAAGCAGTAAAGGTGTATTGTGATTCTCAAAGTGCCATATACTTGGCCAAGAACTACATGTATCACGAAAGAACGAAGCATGTGGCCGTAAAGTTTAACTTTGTCAGAGACATCATAGCTCAAGGGGACGTGAGTGTACTAAAGATTCATACTTCTGAGAATCCAGCAGATATGCTCACTAAGGTCCTTCCAAGCAGCAAGTTTGGGAGCTGTTTAAAGACGCTGAAGGTTATCGTCGCCTGAGGAAGCGACGATGGGCATCACCTCCATTGATCAGGAGGTGATCTGAGCAGAATGGTTGAAGTACTTTGTTCTGCCAGAAGGTGTGTTGTTTAGATATCTCTGGTGATCAGGAGATATGCAGGGACTTCATGGTGTTGTAGTCAAACTGTTGTTAAGGTGTTGTTCAACAGTGTTTCCAGGATCAGATACTCACAGGTGTTGTTGAGTGGTGTATAACCAGATAGTGAATGAGAACCAAGGTGGAGAATTGTGAGGTTACGTTGGTTCAACATTCCGGTTTGATGGTGGTTCACTAAGTAAGCTGCGGATTGGACCGTGTTGATCCATAAGCTCATGGGCTGAGTGAAATGGTCAAGCCCATATTGAGGGTTGTTGAGAGTTGTTACGAGAGGAGGTTAAGGAGCTGAGCTAGCTGTTTTTGTTCACTATCCGATTCAGTCTTGTTCATTCTCTTCTCTTGTAATTCTTGACGAAAACTCTCTGTAAAGATCAAAGATCAAGTGCTCTTAGTGAATTTCCAGGTTCTGATCCTGAAGAGAGATGTACCCAGGTTGATTGGGGAACTCTATACGTGTGTGTTCATTCTTTTCTTTGTGTTAAACTCACGAGTGAGTGAGTGAGTGAAGTGAGATTATTCAGGTTCGATTAAGGAGCTATTATCGGCAACAATCTCTACTATCATGCCGATCGAAATTTCACTATAGCCTGCAAGGAAGACCGCATTGACATATAACGCTTCCGCCAACACCGCCGTCACTACTATCGCACACTTCATCTCCATATTCCAAGAACGGAATCAACAACTGGAACAGATAAACTCTTTCGGACCCGTTTATCTCGATCGGACATCGATCCAACCGATCAAAAACGTACAACGAGAGAAGTGGAGAGAAGAAGGGATCTCCGGTTCCTTGAACGAAAAAGCACCGTGAAGGAAGATCGAGCAATTCCTAGTGGAATCAGAAAAACTAAACAAAGAATCGGTGAAAAGATATGAAATAGAACCAATCCTTGATTTGGTGAAGGTTTGGCAGAAGTCGGACAAAACCCGCTATATATGCGAGAAGTACAGTCCGAAAAAGATTGGAAGAGGCAAAGCGGACTAAATACAACAGAGAAAATAAAAGGAACCAAAAGTAACTAGTCATCGGAACGGCGAGAGTTGCCGTCGACGACCGGAAAAGTAAACTCGAAAAAACGATTTGGTGTTTAAAGAGAAGTGAAAGCGAAGAAGAAGGAGAAAGTATTAAACCAAAGTCCCTTGGATCGATATCCGGTTTGGTATTTAATCGACAGCCTTTCCACCAAATTTGATAACACATCTTAACATAAATCTTTGAAATATTTTTTTTTTCTCTTGTAGGCTCATCATAACCCATAAAAGCATGCTAGTCTAAAGTAAAAAAATGGGGTTATTAAACTGGCAGAAGTTGGGTTGGTCCCCATTTTACTGTATCTCTCTCTCCTTTTTCTAAAGAAACTCGAAAGGCGAATTCCGATTAGTTCCAGCCTCCGGATGTAATATACTTTTTGTTTTTTCAGCTGCGGTGTTTAGCCGCCTTGGCTTGCTACGGTGGACCCGCCAATAAACTCCCGATGTTTTGCCGGGTCGGGTTTTGTTACCGGCGATGTTGTCGGTTTGGTTGTTTAAGGAATCGATTTGTCTCATACAACTTTAATCGGTTCTTTACTCGGCTTTCCGGCTCCTTATGGAGTCGTTACGATCTACATCTGGGTGAACTTCAATCGGTCGGATATCTGCTCCGTCACCGTCTGTTTAACTTTCGTATGTGAGATAAGTTCCGGTACCGATGTCTCTTCACCTAGTCGCGGCATGGTCTTTTGGAGCCGGCTCTTTGCTCGGAACAATTTTCAGGCCAATAAATTGGGCCTCGGTGGTGAAATTGATCTCCCGATACATGCAATGGTTGAGTGACGATGAAGGTATCTCTAGCGATTTCTGACTCTTTTGTGCCTGGTTCTAGATCGGCAAAGTATCTCAACGATTTCAGGGCTCTTGGCGTCGCCGGTGTACCGCGAATCTCCGGCGCCGCTTCTGCATGACGGTGGTGCTATATGGATGACGCGTGTCCCCTTCTCATCTGTACGTGGCTCGCAGTCGCTTTTGAGTTGACTGAGCCGCTTTTGGGCCACGAATTGTTGTCTCGTTTTCATACCCTTGTAATCGTTATGAATGCTTTGTACTGCTAAACTTTGTACTAAAAATCTAATGGACCAGATCAATGAAATATATTACCGACTAAAAAAAAAGTAAAAGAAATGAATTGTTTGAAAATTCAAAACAATCTCACTAGGTGTAAGCGTTGCATACGGCCAATGACATGAGTCAAGAGACGCCAGTTCGTAATGCCAACTTCCCACTTTGACCTTTGATCTCACTCATCCATCAACAAAAGCGCATTACGCAACTTTTAAGTATTCATTATAAAATTTTAAACAATTAATTTTCATACTAACGGATTTAACATGAAACGTATCCTGCAATATACTCATATATATCGGATTGTTTTTATAGCAAGATGGTTAAATAAATCCAGAGTAATTAAGATTAACGATTAATTTTTGATATAATTAAAAATAAAATAAAAATTAGAGACGAGAGAAAAATATGAAAAAGACGACGAAGTTGGGCCGTGACGGCCTTCCAAAAGGCACGGTTCCCTTCATCCCTTTTATAAATCCTTCACCTCTCCACCAACCCTCTCGTAGTCTCCGCCTCCTCCTCCTCCTCCTCCTCCCTTAATTCTTAATTCCTTTTCTCTCTCGCTGTAAGTTTCAGAATGATTTGATTCGATTTTCTTTTGATGTTTCTCTGATACTCGTTCGATGATTCTAATGTTTGATCTGATGAAACCTACTTGTTTGTTGTTTTTATTTGCATTCGTTGTGGGGACAAAATAAGATTTTCTCGACTAAATATCTTTCGATTCGGTTCTCTAATTCGCTATCTGATGATAGTGACTGATAAATCGAACGTATTAATTGATAGTCAAATCAATCGATTAACTTTCTGTTATTTGTTGAAAGTTGTAGATCTTTGTTGTTGTACAGTTCTAATCTTGGTTCATGTAATTTAGAGTCGATTTGATGATAACTAAACATGTTTAGTGATATATAATTATTTACAAGTAGTCAGTCATTAGTCTTTTGTTTTTTGGAGCATCGAGTGAAGAGCTATATTAGCTTTCAAGCTTGCATCTTCTCATTACGCTCCATATATTAGATTTAACATCAGTTCTGCGATTGGACACAGATTCTCTTTTGGTTCTAGTTTCCAGCTGCTACTTGTGATGCACATTAGTTATTTACGTGAAGCAATTTGATTCTTGTTCTCCTTTGTGAAAAGATGATTTAAGTTTCTGACACATAAGTCTTGTGCAGACGCAGCTGAATTAAAAAATGGCGACCGTTCGACTCTCTTCCACTAGCATGACCACCAATGCGGTTCTTAGAAGCCAGCCCACCAACAAGCTCATCACTAACAAGAGCAAGCAAGTCTCCATAGGATCAGTCAATAAACTCTCGAGATCCTTCGGCTTGAAATGCTCAGCCAATTTTGGTGCCACCATGTCAGCTGTATACAAGGTCAAGCTCATCGGACCAGAAGGGCAGGAGAACGAGTTCGAGGTCCAAGACGACCAGTACATATTGGATGCAGCTGAAGAAGCAGGAGTTGACTTGCCTTACTCTTGCAGAGCTGGTGCGTGTTCCACCTGCGCTGGTAAGATCGAGAAAGGTCAAGTTGACCAGTCTGATGGTTCGTTTCTTGAGGATGATCACTTGGAGAAAGGTTATGTCTTGACTTGTGTGGCTTACCCACAGTCAGACTGTGTGATCCATACCCACAAGGAAACTGAACTCTTCTAAGTCCGGTGCTAATGATGCAGATTGTTATATTGAGTTATTATTATCAGTTTCTTTGTGTTTTAAGGGTATGCTTTTGTATGAAAACGTCTCAGGATATGCCTTTTTAGTGTTCATTAATCGTCACCGGGTTGAAACTGGTTAATAAAATGGTTTAAATATGAATCAATCAATCATTCTATTTTTTTTTTTTTTTTTTGGTTCTTTTGTGTTCATCTGTCTCTTTTCTCAAGTATTCATTCCAGGCTATGAAATGGTTTAAATACGGAGGCTGTGTTCCATAAAGAGTGCGCTGAAGTCTTATAAAAAATCATGCGGAGTTTGTCGTGAAGAAGTGGATACGTTCAATGGGGCTTATTCTTGTTCCATATGGCCAACCATGTTATTCATTCAAGATGCACAATGAGAGATGATGATGTGTGGGATATGATCGAACTAGAAGGGATATCTGAAGAGTCAGAGGAACCTACGCCATTCGAGGTGATTGTTGACATACCACTAAAAAAATTTAGCCATAATGATAACTTACAGATTAATAAGGATGGGATGATTCTATACGAAAAGAAACTTGAAAATATTTCTCTTATATTTTGTTCTGAAAACATTAGTTTTTTACATGGTATCACAACTGTATTGATTCGAGAGCCAAATCAAATACAAAGAGACTTACAAAACATTTCAGCAAAAAGTTGGAAAAAAAAAAACTGAAATGATGAAAGCAAGATCACAATAAGTAAGTCATATATTAATTTATGGCGTATCAAGATAACAATAATTTTCAAAACCAAAAAATTGTGGACAGTGGTGAAGAACAGAGTTTCATGCGCATTAACACAAGTGGAGCATATTGGAAATTTTGCGATTGAGAAATCAATAGGATGAAAAATAAACAAAGGATATGATGGCACTGCAAATTATGCAAAGTGTCTGACTCTTGTACGGTCGGTCCATGGTCAATGTTCATCGAACCGCCGACACAGTCTATCCGGTCTTGTCGGTCGGTTCACATGCAACCCGACCCAGCCTATACTGGCATGTCGGTCGGTTCACATGAAACCCGACCCACACAACTGCCCGCTCATAGACACGACTCAATCTCGACCATCGACCAAGCCGAGCTTAGTCGGGTCATGTGATTCCCACAAATTCTTGCACTTACGCCCTTACAAGTTGACCCCCTTCGCGACCCTCAGCCATGGCTTCTTGGTCTGATAGCCACATCCTGGCTCATGGGCGGATCCATCTTGATCCTTCCCCATGGCCCCTAATTGCTCCATAAACCGCCAGCCATCCCCTTTGAAGGTTCCGGCCAACTCTCTCACTTTTTCCTTAACTACTTCGGCCACACCCCTTTTTCTCTCCTTCCTCCTCACGGTTTCCTTTAAGATTCTTGGGAATTGTTCCTTGATCCGTATCCTTGGTTTCCCCTTTCAAATTGCCCCCAAGAGTTCCCTTTCAAACCGCCAGAAAATTCCTTGCAGATTTCCGGTCAAAACCTTGTGTTTCCTTCTTGAATCTCACAGATTTCCCTGAAGGTGTTCCTGGTATTTCCTCATGTTTGTGGTGTCTCTGGAACCGCCCAACACCCTTCCTTAGAACTGCCCAACACCCTTACTTAAAACCGCCGGTGATTTTTTTTTTAGATTTCGGCATGAAACCCTTGCTCTCTTGCCTTGGAAGCCTCACCGGTTTTCCTTAACCATTTCTGGGATTTATTGGGTGTGTGTCCGTGTTCTGGTTAGGCGTGTGTTGATCCTGAACTGCCCATATAAAACTTCCTCATATTCAGCCTGCATCTTCACTTGAAGATCTGGCCATCTCCGGTGTTGTTACAGAAATCCGACCTAGTCAATATTACGGGCTGCGATCTGGAGTATCCGAACTACGAGGTGAAATGTAAATATAATATGAGGACGAAGTGATTCTTTATTAATCTTAAGGCCGGATCCGAGCAATGAACAGGATGGTACGAGGTGTGAGTCCGTCGAATGACGTGCTCACTAAACAATACTTGAGGTCGGAGCTTTATAGAAGTAGCTCGGCCTCTCGTAAGTTACCATCTCCCTAAAATGAAGAGTGAAGGGTCCTATTTATAGCGCTTGGATGCTGACTCTTTCTTGGGCTGTTGACTCCTTAGCGGGCTTGTCTTCTTGGGCCGAGGTGACATAGCTGATTTAATTAGATTTCCAATGGGCTTATTGATGGGTGCCAAACCCATATACAACCATTAGTCCACCCCCCCCCCCAGTTCGTCGAGTCGTGGTACTGAGCTCGGCGAATGTCCTTGAATATTTAAGTCAGGAGGAGATCTAGTTAAATCAATTGGTCTCGATTCGCAAGTGCTCTTCTTCTGGCTTTTCCCACGATTTCTTTTGGGGTTACGCTGTCATTATAAGATTCATTCGTTACTCTTGGGTCTCTTCGTCTTCTGTAACCTTTCTTCTTTACTTCTCGATTATTGATGTTTCGTTTTCTATCAGACTCCTTAAGTTAGCATGCGAGCAGGGGCGACCTTTTATTTATCTTCTAGTAGCAGTGATTCTGATTCCTCTAGTTCGTCGGGTGTAAGTTCTGTGCGATTTAGGCTTTCCCGTGACGACGAGAAGTTTTTTCTTTCTCGCGGTGGTTGGACTCTTCGTCCATTTTGAGGCAGTCCGGTGATGAAGAAACCTATTGCTTGTCAGCTGTTCTCTGATTTTTCGCTTCCTCCGCTTTCGGAAGAGGAGGAATTAGGTTTTCCCCTGGTGTTGAGCGAGACGGAGAACGGGATCCCGGTGAGAATTCACCGGAGCGTGATATCGTCGATATGGCTGATCCGGAAGACGACACCCCTGAGGCTAGTACTTCCGCCTCTGTCGGTCGTTCTCAGTTGGCGGCCCCATCGGCCAAGAAGAAAAGGAGAACGAAGAAGGAAACAGTCGCTGCTGCTAAGGGAGATTCTCGAAAGACAGTGGTTGCTCGGCCAATTCCTTCTTCCATATGCGAGCATGACTCCTTGGATACTCTTTTGTGAGATCGTATTCGTGTTCCTGGTCTTGATTATCGACTGCCGTCCTCGTCAGAGAAACCTTGGGATGCTCCTCCTGGATGGGTTGGTCTGAATCAGAGTATGTTCTCGGAGTGTCATTTGCTCTTCCCTCTTCTGAGGCTCTTGGTTGAATACTGTGAAGCGAGGAAAATAGTTATTTCTCAGCTTTTTTCAGGCGCCATCCGTAACATGGTGGGTGCTTTGATTATGGCGGCTGACGAAGGTTTTGATATGTCTACCGACTTCTTCTGTAAACTTACGTCGATAGCAGTTAATCGAGGCACTGCTGGTACTTTTTACACAAAGGTTTTGCCCAGGCATCGTCTGAAGATTGTGTCTGATCCTCCGGATAAAACGGACCGTTGGCAGGATGGTTATTTCTTTGCTCGAATTAACGTCTCGTTAACTTTTGATGTAAATAAGGTCTTCTACTCGGCTTGGAACACCAATCCCGGTAGTTATCTTTCTTGCTTGTTTTCGTTTTGAGTATTCTTGTTGTTGCCTCTGTGGCTTATGTGCTTACTTGTTTTTGTAGAATGTTCTCCTTCCGGTTTCTGGACTATGGAGTTTTCTGAGAGTTTGGAGAATATGAAAGCTCATCTTCCAGTACCTTGGCCTTCTAGAAAGAATGGAGGGGAGAAGGCTCGCTTTGACACGAAGGTCCGAGCTTGTTTTCAGAAAATTGATTCAGGTATGGATCCTTCTTCTTTCCCCTTAATTGATTTAAGCTAGATTATGTGGCGATGTAGTATATGTCATCTGACCTTTGGGATTATCTTTTCAGAATTCCTGGGGCCGGTGTCTTCTAGTCGTCTGACCAGTGTGCCGCTATCCTCCGGTCGTTCTGGAAAACGTCGTAAGGTTTCGAGTAGGGGCCATGATCGCTCCGTCGCGAGTTGTTCCTCTGGGGAGCATGTCTCTCTTCCAGGCGGTCCGTCCGTGGTTGACTGGAAATAAATTCTGGTGATGTTGATCCTGTCTATGTTACCAACCCTGATCTTGGTTCTCAAGGGACGACGTCCTCGTGTCCCGAAGGAGGTCGTGTCAGTCCCGGGGCTCTTGGTGTTCTGCGCCCTCAGGCGACGGAGGTCGGTCTTTCGAGGGGAGAATTTGATGGTCGGGAGCCTGACCAAATGGATTTTTATTGGTCGTATCGTCATACGGGGGTGAGTCCTTTGCTAGAGGATAAACAGTCTTGTGCAAAACTCCTCCAACTTATCTCCGTGAAGCCCCCGCGGAAACTGATTCCTGTTGATGAGATGCTTAGGCATGATCTTCAAGATGACTTCAGTCATTGTGTCGTGAATGTGAGTTTATTGATTCATGTTGATATCTTATATGGCCGTGTCTTAGGCTGATCGTTCCTTGTGTTTCTTTGTTTCAGACGGCTGACGTTTTCAACCAGCTCAGAGATTGTTACGAGCAGGACATGAGAGATTCCAGGTTAGCTGTTAGCACTCTTAGGGAGAAAATTGACAAGTTGCGTGACGCGACTCGTGATTTGGAAGATGCTCGTGGGTTGCTTAAGGAAGCTGAGGCGTCTGTGGCTGCTCTGACGCTTGCGGAGCGGGGTGTAGTGGGCCTTGAGATGAAGTTTCGGGTTTCGTGGCTGCAACCGATGACGAACGTCGCGAGGTCGATCGCTTGAGATCGAAGTCTGATCGTCTGGCTTCATGTTGTGACGAGCTGCAAGTCTCATTTGTCGAGCGTCGTATACTTGAGCAGGAGATTTGTCACAAAGTGTTTGCCGACCATTTTGTGAAGTTGAAGTTGGAGAGGGAGCGAGAAGAGCTTTATGTTGAGAAGCTTCTTCTTCTTAATCAGGTGGTCTCTGTTCTTGGTGCGTACCGACTGTTGGCTGAAAAGGGGATCTCTATCCCTTCCGCGTTGACCGCTCAGCTTGAGCTAGATGAGCCCTTGCTTCGCCAACAGGTTGATGCGCTAAAACTTGTCGTGCCTTGTTCCGATGATTTGTTTGCTTTGCCATTTTCTTCTGATAATGCCGTTGTTGATGGCGGGGAGGTCGCTGGTGGGATTGGCACCTTGTCCGCTGAGGATGCGACCATTCCTGAGGGGGTGGGTTCTTTGGGCTGATTACGCGGTGCGGCTTAGCTCGTGGTCCGCTTGCTCTTTTTTTTTTTTGACGACTTCGATGTGTTAGCGAGCCGGAATTGGGTTGGCCCCATCTTCCTCTTTGTTTTTGAGTGGGAATAGTATTCGAAGGAAAAGGAGATGCGTTGTTATCCTTTTCCGTGTAATTTTGTCTTTTGCGAGTCGTTTCTCGGCTTTGGGCAAGATCAAATTTTAGGTGCGAGTACGTGCTCGGCTTATCCTGTTTTTGATTTTCCTGAATGGAAACGGTGCTTGCCCATCTACATACGGATGTTTGGGAGTGCGAGCTTAGGCTCGGTTTATCTCGTCATCTGTTACATCGTTTAGGTGCGAGTACGTGCTCGGCTTATCCTGTGGGGTCCCCGGACATAGTTGTGCGAAGGAGGTTCGTCTTACAAAACTTTTCCTAGAGACCGGTGCGGGATATGGGCCCGGCTTAAGAAAAAATGCGACGCAATATGTCGCCATGTATGGGACACGTGTTTGATCGATCATTTGGCCAGAATGTCGATTCTTAGTTGTTTGTAGGTTAGCTTGTATGACAATGTATGAAAATTTCAATATTGAAGACTATAAAAGTGGCTGCACCCTACACGGGTTGCCTACGTATTCTCCGAAGAGAGATCAAGCCGAGCGTAGTTATTTTTGGTCATTACATTCGTACGAAAGTGGCACCTTAGCTGGTCGGGGTCTGGTGGTTCCTCCTTTAGAGGGTGCTGGAGTGTTCCGAGCTGACTGATGTATTTCCTTTGTTCGTCGTTTGATCCTCTTTTGCTTTGCCCGCGGTTGCTTCATGTTTGATGCATCTGGGCAGCTCGAAAGTCCTAATTGTGTTGTTATTGTGGTCGTTTGAAAATCTTGCTGGTTCCGATGCTTGCGGAGTTCTCCGAAAAGTGAGGATGACGGAATTGTTTGGCTCCAACATGATTTTAATGGTCCCCTGTCCGCTGGGCCGAATTCGATGATGAGCGAGCTACCGTTCTCTGTCCCGAGGCTTGCTTGGTCTTCTGTGGTGGGAGTGGTTCTCCTACCGCTTCCGGACTTCGTTGCGAGAGCTGTGTTTGCCTGTCCTCCTGCGTGCGTGTTTTGAATGTACCCTCGCGATGATTGCTCTGAACTGTTTGGAGTCTGTTCGTTTGTTGCGCCGATTTCGTCGTGGTCCCTGCGGCGAGCTCGTTTTGGCCGTATCTCGGTTGCTGCCTCTTGTTTTTCCCAGTGTTGGCCGGACCGCTCTTCCTTATATGCGGGTTGCTCCATCATCTCGAATCCCTCATGGGCTGCTGCTGGCGCATTCTGGCTAGCTGGAGTCACTGCTTCGTTCTGATACTTGCTGAGTAGGAGGCTTCGCAGGTGCCGACAATCAGCGATGTTATGTCCGGATCGCTGGTGGAAACTGCAGAAGAGCCTATCCTGATCGTCTGCCCGCGGGGGTTTAGTCTGTGTTCGGTGCTGTGGAGTGAGGCTGCGGCAGGTTCCTGACCTTCTTCTTTTCTCACCAAGAGACTTTTGTGCGTGCTCCTTTAAGTTCCCAGTTAGGGGAAATTTTCTCATCAGCGAATCTCTTTTTTCTTCCAGCGCGACGAGGACTGATGCTCGGTGGAGGGCGTCTTCGAGGGTCCGTGCTTTATTCATTGTTAACTCGCATCAGAAAGGTGATCCGTGCCAGAGCCCGTGTCGAAACGCTGAGAGCCTCTCTTCGTCTGTGGCTTGGGTTTCGGGGGTGGCGGCTTCGAATCTGTTGATGTACGATTTGAGGGATTCTTTCGGGCTCTGTGCTATGGTCCAGATATCGTTATTGGGGGTATCTTCTTGGTTGATTGCGGAGTGGTGCTCGAGGAAAGCGTTCATTAGTCGCTGGTAACTATCGATGGAATGCGCTTCTAGAGATAGGAACCAGTCAAGTGCCGCACCACCTAGCCTTTCGATGAAGAGTTGGCAGCAGCCGGCGTCGCGCTCCTCCGGGGCGAGTCATGTCTGCATTAGAGCGGTGTTGAAGGTCGTCAGGTACTGGTGTGGATCCGAGGTTCCTTCGTAGATTGGCAGCTTGATTCCTTCGAGGGGTCCTATTGGTGTGCTGGTTATCCGTATTGTGAACGGAGTACCTTGTCCTTCTACGAAGGGTTGGCTCTGTTTCGTTTGACGAGCTTAGCGAGTTCGGGTTCTGGGAAGGCGTACTTCGGGAGGGAGGGCTCAGAGCTTGTCCATATTGGTTCGGGTATGATCCTGTCATTTCGGTTTCGTCTTAGATCGTAAAGAAGTCTATCGTCCCCACAGTCGGCGCCAATTGTTGTTACATAAATCCGACCTAGTCAATATTACGGGCTGCGATCTGGAGTATTCGAACTACGAGGTGAAATGTAAATATAATATGAGGACGAAGTGATTCTTTATTAATCTTAAGTCCGGAGCCTAGCAATGAACAGGATGGTACGAGGTGTGAGTCCGTCGAATGACGTGCTCACTAAACAGTACTTGAGGTCGGAGCTTTAAAGAAGTAGCTCGGCCTCTCGTAAGTTACCATCTCCCTAAAATGAAGAGTGAAGGGTCCTATTTATAGCGCTTGGATGCTGACTCTTTCTTGGGATGTTGACTCCTTAGCGGGCCTGTCTTCTTGGGCCGAGGTGACATAGCTGATTTAATTAGATTTCCAATGGGCTTATTGATGGGTGCCAAACCCATATCCAACATTTGGGCTCTTTGCCTCAAAGCCTTGCGATTTCTCTTGGGTTATTTTCTGGGTATTTTATGTGTGTTTTCATGTGTGTGGTCGTGTGCAAAAGGGTATTCAAGTGGGGTATTTATAATCCCCAAATCTCCTAGTAACCACCCATGGCCGAATGGATGCCAATGGTTGGTGAATGGGTGCTAAGCCATTGGTGTCCATTCGCCTATAACCACCACGGTCAATTAGTGTCACTACCTGGCCTTTGACCACCAGCTGACCCAAGTGGATGAAACTAGGACTAGCTGAATTGAGCTGGTTGCCAGCTGACCAGCTCGACCATCCAACTCATTTGAGCTGAACACTCACGGTTTAGCTCCCTTCGCCTTAACCAAGCTCCTTTTTAGCTCAAGTTTGGCTTCCTCTTGACCATGGAACACTCCTTTTTGTCTCCCTTGGTCGTCTGTTCATCCTTTCGGTCTCATAGTCAGTCCCAACGACCCTTAGGCAGGGTTGGGTATGTTACACGAATAACCACGATTGAACGATATCTGCGAATTCGTGAATATTTTTGTGGTGATATGTGGTTATTAGTTAAATATTCATAAAATTTGTATTTTGAGTGAATGGAAAAGCGGTTTTTATAATTGCAGTACATTTTTTGTAGACTCGACAAGTTTACCAATCAACAAAATTTCAGGACAACATACGTTTTTAAAAAAGAAAAAAGAAAACCACATGCGGATTCCAATATAGATAATATAAACATAATAAAGAAAAATCACATTTAAAGGGTCCGAATGATAACCACAATTTAAGTTGTGCGGAAAAGGCGATTTTAGAGTGTGGTGCGGTTCAACTGCAATACATGCAACTTACAGGACAAGTGCGGTTTATATAAGGTGATTGGTGAAAACCGATTTACGGTATACAATAAAATGTTTGATAGTGAAAAACAATTAGTGGTGCGGATTCTAAATTATAATAAGTAAAATATATTTGATATTTATATGGATTCAAAATTTGTTTACCGGTTAGACTTGAATCCAAACACTCAAATTTGATTTGAATATTTGAATGTTTGTACCTAATTTATGTGAAATAAATTTGATTATATCTCTAATTTAGTTTAATGTATATTAACTATTTGTATAAAATAATTTTTAATTAAAAACTGTTTGATTCTTTTTATAATAGAGAAAATATACAATTTGAAAGTAAATAAATTGAGTGAATTTGTTTAAGAAAATATAGTATGCAATGTATATATGTGTAGTAGCATATACTTATTATTGAAAAATATTAAAAAAGAAATAAAACAACATTGATAACTGCTTTATTTACTGGACCGTTACTATTTGACTCTTGTAAGATCTTAAGTGCGGTCCACTGTATATTAGGGTATTTTAACTGTTGAGCGGTTTTTGCTTCTTCTTTTGTGAAAACCATAAATTTTATAAATATTTTGTGATTGGTGAAATAAAAAAAATTCTTTACAAAACTGTTTTAGAATCCACACCACTAATGTTGGGTTTGATTAGTGTAGCATTAGTAAAAATGTTAGAGACATACCGTGTAACACCCCCGACTCGGACTACGGACAATAGCCGAACATGAGTTGTCACAAGCGTTGAATACCTTGAAAGCTCCAGCCCGACCAAAGGTTAGGCCGTTCCGTCCCTGATATCCAACCCTCTTGACTAAGGCCTAAGGCTTGCCAACCCGTACCAAAGCCGATAGTTGTGTCAGCTCGGACTAATCCACGTATCATCATGTGCTAGAGGGTTGTTCCTAAAAATATGTTATGCCTCACAATAAAATAAGATGTAATCAATATAAAATCTATGTTCGGACTTTCTAAATGACTTTAATATAGAAAACATAATATTTTACTTTACGTACTTAGCTTCGGGTGAACAACAACCTCATAAAACTATTCTGGCTTCCTAAGTCCGAGTCCTTCTTACTAACCCGTCTCTAAGGCTTCATGCGAGACAAAATTCGTTTAATGAGTAATCTAGGGTTACCCAGTGAGTCCATGAACTGCTAAACGAAACATTAGTGCGCAGCCTAACCCATAGCAGAAGCACAAGAAATAATCGTGAAACAACAATAATCCATTCACAATAGTCAATAACGCAAGCAGAAGCATGAAAACTATGCAAAAATGACGAACCAATCATGAATGCATGCAACGTTGTTAGTCTAGACTCGACAATCTTACCACCATGCACGAGCCCCAAATGCACTGGCACCACCACCCATTTGACCGCCCGCGGCTATTCACCACGAAGGATCATAATCCGAACGTCACACTCGTCTTCTGGGATCTCTATCCCATGGGTTCGTGCCACCGTGCGATGCTCGGCCAAGGGAGTGACCCAAGTACCGTCCGAGCTGCTCAGCCAAGGGAGCGGTCCAAGTACTGTCCGAGCCTTCTCCTATCCCACACAGAGTCACACTACGGGTAGCGGCGATAGCATTTACCTAGTATCCACCTACCCTAGGATGCACGTCTTAACCTGCATGATCACCCACAACATGCAGTCAACACATCACATAAGGCGTAGTGGCATGAAAAGCATCCGAAGATCACGACAGCCACCACAACCTTGTCACATCCGGAAGGGAGACTCGCATGGATCCACCGTACATGTAGCTACCGCATCCTCACCCCTCAGGGAAACCAAATTTCTCATCTCAACATGCTTGATCACCCAACTCATATAAATCTACCAAGAACACAACAAACAATCCATGCATGCCACAATCGACAACTTATCGATTATGAAAACATCAAGTAAACAATTTCATAAACTATAAGAATTCATGAATAGAACGTGAACCACACAAGACAATGAGGATAAATACTAAAATTAATTCAATCCTTAAGGCCAAAAATGCATAGAAAATGCCAGTCCTATCTATCGGGACTCACACTGCTCTAATGCGGTTTTGAGACTATCTTGGACTTCGGTTGGACGGCTCAAAGCTCCTTTTCTAAGCTTGTCTAGCTAGCTTCCTGAGGTTATCCTCCATGTTCTACCTCCTCACAGGATTTTCACGGTGACAGAATGGCTATGGAAACATCCCGGACGCTCCCTGGAATCACTCGCTTGCTCACGCCCTCTTTTCTCTCTTTTTTCCTCTCGGTTTCTCTATATAGTTTTCTTATGGTTTTTCCCACTAGAAAAATCTATGATCTCCAAAAAAATCTTCGGAAGTGAGCTAAGATAGGTTTTTATAGCCTGGGGGTCAGAGAACATGTTTGACAAATGTTGGCATGGATGTGACCTTCCATGGAAATGGGAGCACATTTTGTCACCAAAAGGATCTTGGTGTTGACACTTGTCCTAGCAATGATTTCCTTGCTCTTGGTTCCGAAAGGTCGTGGATTTATCCCCTTATATTGGAATGGTGTCAATTCTGATTGTTTTTGGTGCAAAGAATCTTTTTCCCCTTGATGTGCTCGGGTAACGGTAATCAGTCTCGAACAGTCCCAAACAGTATATGTCCCGTCGTCTGTCCACTCCGTATTGTACCTTATGACACCTTTTATTTCCTATTTCCTGAGTGGAATACGGTCAGTATTGTCCCTTGCATGGACGTTTGACGGAATAAACAAGGTCTCGGGACACTTTTGTACTGTTTCGGTTTTTGTTGCCTAAACCATTCTGTCACCGCTACAGTCCACTTTCACTAGTCCCGTACTGTTCTAAACCAAATCAACAATTATAATTAATCCCAATTATTAATATTCTAAATCAACCTGATGATCCCAACTTTTGACTGTACTGAAATGCACACACCCGTCCCGACACCTAAGCCGTTTCGCTCGTCAGATTTTGTATCTTCCATAACTTTCTGCTCCTTAGTCCGTTTTAGTTCATGTTTCGTTCTAACTTCATATTTTTATCTCCTTTATCACTTTATAGTGATTATTGAACATCCACACATCCATGTGTTGACGTCTGAGGTTGGCCGTTGATGACCGTTTCCCGATATCTCTTTATTCCACTTTGAAGTTTTTACTCGGCCGTTCCCGTGTTTGTTTATTGATTCTTCTTGCCATGCCTATTGACTAGACGGGTTATTACATTCTCCCCCTCTTATTAGAATTCGTCCCCGAATTCCAAGTCTTATAAGCCGCTCCATCTCCTTATGGTTTTGCTGACCAAAACTCCTTCTGCCCTCCGAGTAGTATTCTGTTGTATCCTCTCTTGATGAATGCTTTGGTCCGAATTGTTACTCTTCGGTCTTTGTCTTCCTGATCCTATTTCTAAGCTTTTCTGGTGGTGTCTTCTTCCTCTATACCACTACTGTTTTGTATTTCTTTCTTGGCTCCAGTACATTCCCCCTTTGTTCTCATCCTTTTCTTTATTAAGTTTCCCTTCGGCCTTTGCTTCTTAGATTTTCTTCCCTTTCAGATCCTTCTCCTCATCCGAATTTTTCCTTAGATCCTTTATCGGTCTTTATTTTTTATCTTATTGTCTTGTATGTCCTCTCGTGCCTTTACTCTAAGTTGATCCTCCCTACTTAGGGTGCACCTTCCTTCTTGTTGGTCTCAATCTTCCGTATTCTCCGTTTCTTTAAGGTTACTTGGTTCGTATTTGGTGTATTCTTTTTGGCCGCTGCTGATCTCTACCCTACTTTCCTTGACGTTCCCTTTACCTAGCAAAAAACTCCATCACGATCTTGATCTCCGGCCGACTTCAATTTGCTCCTTTTACTTAAATGAAAATTTCCTTCTCTTGAAGACAAACCTTTACGCCTTTGCTTTTGTCCTGAATTTGTGATTTCCATATCACTTTACTGCTCAACCCGGTTTCCTTTCCCGGTCTTCATAACTGTTATGTCCTTGTGCTCAAACTGATCCGTTTTTCCATTGTCCAACTGTCCTTGTGCTCGGTCACATACTGCCTCTTTCTTGGTAATAGGTTTGGTTTTGGTTTCACGGTTTCAGGGTCAGTTCCCTAAAACTCTACTTTCTTATCCTTAGGTTTTCAGGATCACTCTTTCCCGGTTACTTAGGGATTCTCACACACCAACCAAAATGAGTTAAACATTCAGCCTTAATCAAGATCTAGTCCCGACAGTTTAACGCATTTCAATCACACAATATATTACATACAACAAATTCACACATAAGTTATACAAACTTATTCACAAGCATGTACTCGGTGTACCATGCCTTCATTCACACGCAAGTGCTTATTCAACTAAACTCAAAGCTAATCATGCATAGTTCTATCTTACATCATGCATACATACACTCAACACACATTTATACATATGCACAAGATAATAGAAGTTATTTAGCACCCCTTCACGCCTGAGCTTTTGGTCATGAAAGGCTAGGTTAGTTAAGCTAACTTCTAAAACCTTACAGTTCTTAGGTTTGGTTCATGGTATCTTCTACTTCGGGTTCCTCTTCGGTGTTGCTTCCGGATGATGATCTTGACGGTTGGGGCGAGGGAGGAGATGGATGGAGTAGTGGACAATCTGCCAAATGATGTCCCTACAGACCGCACAATCCACATACTCTTGGTACACTCAAACCCACTCTCATGCTTGGACATGCATGAGTAAAATGGCCATGTCTTCCACACATTCCGCATGGTGGAGTTATCGCCTCCGGTGGCCTCATTGATTTCCTTGCATGAGTTTGGATTCTCAGTGGTCGTTTTGGGAGTACCATATTCTTCATGTTTTACCGCTGATCCGTCTATTTCCACTCCGGTTTGTTTCTCACTGCCTTGGTGTTGGACTATCCCACTTCGTGGGTGCATCTCTCCTTACTCCTTTGTGCCAAACTTTTAACTATGCTCTGCTCACTCTCGGTTTCATTACTCTTGTTTAGGTCCGGTCCTTTGTTTCCTTCCTGGTTTCTGCCTCTTTCGGGATTTTTTTCTTCAGTTGTTAGTATGTCAAGACTGTCCCAACCTGGCTGCATGTTATGTTGTAAGAATTACATGTACTCTTCTTCAACTATCAACAGCTCTGTAGGCATGTACTAGTGGGTACAGCCAAGCGTGAACGTGTAAGGGACAAAAGGAGCTGGTGGGGCATCAGAGTCATCCGAGACAGAAATTGAACTGTCGGACGTCAAGTTGATCACCGGTGGTGCTGGAGGCTCGAATATCTCCATGTCCGAGTCGTTGGTCGGGACTGCCCTGAATCCAGTACCCCCAATATGTTTCTAACGTTAGGGGCTCTTGTGACGTGGACCCAAGTGATAGATTGGCGAAATAATCATGTCTGTGATGCTAGAGGCGTACTCGGACATCTATGAGTCCAACTCAACCGAGGTGTATGAGTCGATGTTGTACACTTCATGTACCGAGCCTGAATCGTCACTGATGTCGTCTCCATTCCGAAAGATCTCCTGAACAGAATATGAGTTATTCGCAGAACTACTGGAATTATCCCACAAATTCGTCTCACTGGATCCAAAGTATCCCGCCACACTGTCTTCACTATACGCCAGGTTCCATCCCCCGTCTCCACCGTCTCGTCCATTACCTGCTGACATCCTGCGATACTCGATAATAAGGTGAGTCCTAAAGGTTCCCCCACCCATTATCCTAATGGCATTCGGACGTTCAGATTCCTATGAGTTGGTTGTGACTCAATGAACTCGATAAAACCGTTTGAAAATATAACCCTTGAGCATGATCATGAACCATGCACTGATACCACCATTTGTAACACCCCCGACTGGGACTACGGACAATAGCCGAACCGGAGATGTCACAAGTGTTGAATACCGTGAACGGTCCAGCCCGACCGAAGGTTAGGCCGATCTGTCCCTGATATCCAACCCTCTCGACTAAGGCCTAAGGCTTGCCAACCCTTACCAAAGCCGAGAGTTGTGTCAGCTCGGACTAAGCCATGTATCATCAGGTGGTAGAGGGTTGTTCCTGAAAAAATGTTATACCTTGCAGCAAAAGTAGATGTAATCAATATAAAAATCTATGTCCGGACTTACCAAATGAATTTAATATTGAAAACATAATCTTTTACTTTACGTACTTAGCTTCGGGTGAATAACCAACTCAGAAAACTATTTTGGCTTCCTAAGTACGAGTCCTGATTACTAACCCATCTCTAAGGTTTCATGCAAGACAAAAAAATTTTAATAACCTAGGGTTACCCAATGAGTCCAGGACCCGCTAAACGAAGCATTAGTTCCCATCCCAACCCATAGCCGAAGCAAAAGAAATAATCGAGAAGCAACAATCATCCAATCACGATAGCCAATAACACAAGCAGGAGCATGAAAACTATGCAAACATGAGGAACCAATCATGAATGCATGCAACGTCTTTAGTTTAGACTCTCAAGACTCGACAATCTTACCACCATGCATGGACCTCAAATGCACTGGCACCACCACACATTCTATAACGTGACCATCCGCGATTATTCACCACGAAAGATCATAATCCGAACGCCACACCTGTCTACTGGAATCTATATCCCACGGGTTTGTACCTCCGCACGATGCTCGGGCAAGGGAGCGACCCAATTACCGTCCGATCTGCTCAGCCAAGGGAGCGACCCAAGTACCGTCTGAGTCTTCTCCTATCCCAAAGGGAGTCACACTACGGGTGGCGCCGATAGCATTTACCTAGAGTATCCACCTACCCTAGGATGCAAGTCTTAACCTGCATAATCGCCCACAACATGGAGTCAACACATCACATAAAGCGTAGTGGCATGCAAATGATCCGAATATCACTGGATACACCACATCTTTGTCACATCCGAAAGGAAGACTCGCATAGATCCACCGGCCACGGAGCTACCTCATCCTCACCCCTCGGGGAAACCACATGTCTCATCTCAACATGCATGATCACCCAACTTGGAGAAATCTACCAAGAATTTCTAAGAGAAATCATGCAAAGCAACAACACATCAAACAATCCATGCATGCCACAATCAATAATTTATCGGTTATGAAAACATCAAGTAAACAATTTCATAAACCATAAGCATCGAACGTGAACCACACAAGCCGATGAGGATAAATACTCAAAGTATTTCAATCTTCAGGGCCAAACCTGCACAGAAAATGTCAATCCTATCTACCGGGACTCACACTGCTCTAATGTAGTTTTGAGACTATCTCGAACTTCGGGTGGACGGCTCAAAGCTTATGGCCTCAGTGTGGCTAGATAGCTTCCTGAGGTTATCCTACACGTTCTCCCTCCTCCCAGGCTTCTTACGGTGACATAATGGCTATGGAAACATCTCGGACGCTCCCCGGAATAACTCCTTTCATCACGCCCTCTTTTCTCTCTTTTTTCCTCTCGGTTTCTCTCTCTAGTTTCCTTACTGTTTATCTCACTATAAAGAGCTATATCTCCACAAAAATCTTCAGAAGTAAGATAAAGGTGGGTTTATATAGCCTGGAGGGTCAGGGAACATGGTTGACAAGTGTTGGCATGGATGTGACCTTTCATGCAAATGGAAGCACATTTGTCACCAAAAAGAATTTGGTGTTGCTACCTTTCCTAGCCATGCATTCCTTGCTTCTGGTGCTGAAAAGTCGTGACTTTATCCCCTTAGGCTGGACTGGTGTCAATTCTGATTTTTTTGGTGCAAAGAATCTGGTTTTCCCCTTGATGCGCACGGGTAATAGTAAACAGTCATGAACAATCCAGAATAGTATATGTCCCCTTGTCCATCTATTCCATATTGTACCTTATGACACCTTTATTTCCTGTTTTCTGAGTGGAATATGGTCAGTATGGTCCCTTGCATGGACGTTTGACGAAATAAACAAGGTGTCGGGACACTGTTGTTGTTTCTATTTTTGTTGCTTAAACCGTCTCGTCAATGCAACAGTCCACTTTCACTAGTCTCATACTGTTCTGAACCAAATCAACCATTCTCATTAGTCCCAATTATTAATCTTCTTAATCAACCTGATGATCCCAACTTGTGATTGTACTGAAATGAACACACCTGTCCCGACGCCTAAGCCGTTCCACTTGTCAGATTTTGTATGTTCCATAACTTTATGTTCCTTCTGTTTTAGTTCATGTTACGTCCTAACTTCATATTTTTATCTCCTTTGTCACTTTATGATGATTATTGAACATCCGCACATACCTGTGTTGACGTCTGAAGTTGGCCGTTGATGACCACTTCATGATTTCTTTTCATTCTGCTTTGAAGTTTTTATTCGGCCGTTCCCGTCTTTGTTTGTTAATTCGGCCGGCCATGCCTTTTTACTAGACGGATTATTACAAACCGTTTTGTTTGTTACTAATCAAGAAAACGTTATCAAAAGCTACAGTAAAACGATTGCTTATAAAAATTCATAGAAAACGAATATACGATTAAAGATTCATTTAAAGACTCGATTTTTCGGTCAAATTAAGATCGGTTCTATTTGGATCTAGGTCAGTTAGTCTAGAAATAGCATACTTATAAAAAACTTGATTTTTACGGGTACCATTTGGTTCAGATATTTTCGGAAATAAAATACCCAAAAATACCTAAAAACTGTAAAATATTTAAGAACATATAAAAATACTCAAAAACCTATAAAAATACTTGAAAACAACATGGCATAGCTTGTCTTTATTCTAGTTATATTAGGTTCTATTGATCTTATCTGATTGTTACTAACAAGTGCAATAGCTAAAGTTTAAATTTTAAAATCAATCCAAACTGAACCATGTTTTTGGTTTTTGGTTTTTGGTTATAGTTCAATTATCTAGTCGTTTATTTTAATAACAATAAACAACAATTTAATTTATAAATATATTGATTAAACTAATTAAATTAAATTTAAAATTTAAAATACTATTTAAAAAAATTATTGATTTAAAACATATTATCGTGTACCACAAATTATTTTTTATCTATCAAACTTTATTCCGCACAATTTAATTTATATAAACTGCATTTGTTACACAATACATATGTATCATAGTTGAACCGTATCGTATTTTAAAACCGTTTTCCGCATAACTAAATATATGTTGTGAGGCCTTATATTTATGAATAAATTTATGGCTATATATTTTTTTAGTAATGAGACAAATCGTTTCTGTTCAGGAAGAAAACATAATAAAAACTCGAAAATATTCGGATCATGACACATTATGACTTACCAGATGATATATATAATTATAATTAGTGTAAAACCCTGATGATATATATATATATATATATATATATAAATATAATTATAATTAGTGTAAAAGCCCCACAAAGACGAGATATCAGCAATTTTGTTTGCAACAAATTGTACAAATTATGTTTTGAAAAGAAAAACAAATTGTATACATTATAATGCAACTAGAAGATTCTTAAAAAAAACATGAGATGGGCCGGGTCAAGACGGGTCGGCATGAAACGCACCGCATTTGTAAACGGCTGGTTCTTTTGGTCCTCAATACGGGTTTATGTTTTTATAACAATATAATTTTTATTTTAAATTTATGATTCTATAAATTAAGTTTGTTAACTAATCAATCCAATATATATTAAATGAAAATATAATGATATGATGTGAAATGTGAAATTTTTTTTAATATATTTTGTTTTTGGTTTGATATTTATGTTTTATTAGTTGTGATTTATTGTTATTTTTAGTAGATATATAGTGTTTACAAAAAAAAATAGTAGATACTTTGTTTACGTTTTTGTTATAAAAGTGCATCTATATTTTATTTGATATTCTTATTTAAGTTAATTCTAACTTATTTCAACCACTCGTGATTACTAAAAAATTATTAAAATAATTAATCATTGTATATGATGCAATATTCATAATATATAAATTGTTAGATTTGATATGCTAGATTTGATTTGATTATATATATAATTTTTGTTTTTAATAACATAATCTTAACCCGTGATTATTAATTTATAAATAATTTTAATATTTTATAAATTTAAGAATATATCAATTGAAATTGATTAATACATATTTTTAACTTGTATTCCAGTAGGTAAAGTTTGTTTTTAATAGTATAGATAATTGAAATTGGTTAATCTATTTTTTATCAGTTTTATAATGGTCTAAATATAAAGATTTTTGTATTTATTTTATATATAAAAATGTAACTAATATATGATAATTCATTAGTTTAGCATTTTGGATTGATTTAAGTTCGTTTTAGTGTTTTTATAATTAAAATTGGGTAATTCAACTTTTATCTTGTCTTCTAGTGGGCATAAATCACTACAGGAAATTGAGGTATTGATTGCACATTAACATAGCGGTTTTAGTTTTCTGCAATAATAGAGTTTGACGCCACTTTTTCATAGCGCTTAGAATTTGGTTGTGCTATTAAAAGTATGAGCGCGTAAAAATATTACTTTTAATTAAAATCATTTCGGTTTAGATTGCACATGCATTAGATTAACGCTATATTATGTGTGAGCGGGATGTTTAAGCGGGATAACTTTTATTTGCCCGCGAATTAAAATTTTCAGACATAAAAAATATACTTTATCCTAAAACAAAAAAAAACACCACTTAAAATTTTCTTCCTTCTCTTTTTCTCTGTAACCCTAGTAGCCGTCTCCCCCATTTCTCTGTAACACACAAAATTGTTTCTCCATTCACCTTCAACCAATCCTTCCTCGAGTCCTTCCATGGCTTCCACCGCCTCCACATCATCGATTTCGACCTCCTCGCCTCTGTCTCCTGGCCAAACTCACCGGAGAAAGAAGAAGCCGTCGCCGTTAATCTCTCCCCCGCCTACTTAGGAGGGGGGAGGGTCAATTGTTCTTCACCATTTTTTTGATTTCCAGTCTTTGACTTCCTCCGAGATGATTCCGATGGGTCCTTACCTAGGGCGAAGTGGTTCCTTAAATATGATTAGTAATGTCGCTAATTCTGGGTTAGTTCAAACTGGGAACTCGTCCAACTCTTCTCTTGATTCGCTTTCTGGGCACAAGCTAGATACTTCCTTGGCTAGTGAATGGTCAACTGAAGAGCAATACAAATTGGAGGATGGCCTGGAGAAGTGAGTTTTTATGTGATTTTTTTTTCTATCAATGAGGCTGAGATGGTTTTCTTTTGCTCAAGGAGTTGATTCTGTTTTGCAGATATAAGGATAAGCCAAGTATCATGAAGTATATTAAAATTGCAGCCACTTTACCTGACAAAACCGTTCGAGATGTTGCTTTGCGTTGTAGATGGATGACGGTAAAGCTTTTGTTCGACTCTTTTTGGAGTTTTGTAACCATTTTTGCAGTCATATGCCATGTTATATTAGTATCAAAGAAACAGTGTTAAACTTGCATTGCCTCTTTGCCTGTTCGAGTAACTAGTTTTGGACTACGTTATGTTGTCTCCACTCCTGTTAAGTATGTAGAACCTTTAGGGAAATGACACACAGGGTGTAGTATTTACGTGTTCCAATTTCATGCACCTAACAGAGCATACAGAGATTGTTAAACTAAACAGAATGAGATGGTTTTTATTTAGATTTTGTTTGGGGTGGACTTTGCCTTAGGGTGTAAATTTAGTCTCATCAACTGAGTTCTTGGGATGATAAATGGTAGCATAAGAGTCTTTGAGGTTTGTGTTTTTTTTTCCGCAGAATCTTCTCTTATCTGCAGAATGCTTTCTTACTTTTACCTTTAGTCTTTGTCCATTAATACACTGACTTTGTTGTACACAGAGAAAGAGAAGAAAAGCAAAAGAATTAAATTGTGGAAAAAGAATAAGTTCTAGCAAGGTTTGTTGTCGATTCTTGCCATTTCTTTAATTTGAGATCAAGTTAGATTGAAAGATGCTCCTAGTAATGTGATGGAGTATCTTTTAAATCTTGATAAATTGAGGTTTGGGTCTTAAGGTGCCTTTTCAAAAGGCAAATTTCTAAAAGATTTATATTTCTTCAGGATAAGCAGGCTGAATTTTCTTCGAGCATACCTTCTGTTTTGCCTGATAGCATGGCTTCGGACCCTTTTTTGATGCACTTTACGAGCTCCAGTAAACATACTACATGTGAAGGTTAGCATCTATCTTACGGTACTTGCTATCACACCTTACAACATTAACTTGCGTTTGCGTGTTTACACGTTATGTAATACAAAGTTTGTTTTTTTAATCTTAATAAAAAGTTTGTTTCCAAATAGAACCATAACTTTTGAGTATAAACGCAAATAGAATGTGCAATTCTCTGCTTGTGTGTTAACCTCTTGCAAAGATAGTGCAAATGGAACCGTATATTATTGCAAATGTCTAGCTTAAATGTCTAGCTTTGTAATACGATATCTGACAGGTGAGAGTACTTTCAGGTTGCAGACGAGCTTGTTGCTGAATTTGCACTCCCAAACAACGATGGAACATCCCAGGATCAGGTATGCAACTCTTCTATAGTTTAGAAATTGAACTTGTACAATACTAGTTGTAAATCTGTTAATCATATGCGGTTCTTTCTTTAAACTATGATAAGAGTTACTCATCTGAATTTCTTTTAGGGGAGCTTGTTGCTGAATTTATTTAAACTATAATGAACATTTATATATCTCTGGAAATGCTACTAGTGGCAGTGTTGCTCTTCCATTTATGCTGGAGTTCGTGATGAACAAACTGTTCATATTCAGTGTAAGTCTTTCTTTGATCATGTTGGCTTTTCCATTATCGCTTGAGCTTCCCATAGATAGACTATGATGCTTGCTTCCATTGACTTATCGCCACCCTAGCAAAAGATTATTTTAGTGAACTTCTGGTTTTCAGATTTGGCAGAGATCGCAAAGTTTCTGGGGATCACACCATCAGTTTTAAGCACAATATTTTCTTGCAACTTAACAGGTGGAGGAGAAAGTTGCAGAAGGAGAGTTAGATTGTGGCTTTGCTATTGTCAGGCCACCAGGGCACCATGCTGAGGCAGATGAAGCCATGAGTTTTTGTTTATTCAACAATGTAGCAGTCGCTGCTAGTTATTTACTAGATGAAAGAGTAAGGACTTCTGTTGATTTTTGTAATGCTATCATTTTCAAATAAAATAATATTTTGTATCATGGATTCATATATAATAAAATAATATTTGTTTTTTTTAGTATGTTTGTTAATAGTCTGAATAAAACACGCCAAATAGAACAGCCCAAACGAACAAAATAGCTCGATAAATTGAATGCTATAGAGATATATAGTAAACGTGTATAGCGTAAATAAACTGCTATTACAAAATATTTTATTGCATTCGTCAAAGTGCTATATTAAGTACGCGTTATTATTACATTTCGAAAAAGCGCTATAGAAAGTGCGATACTTTTTATGACGGGAGCATATACAGCGTTTGTCAAAGCGCTATGGTATATCTACTATAGCGGATATCGAACGCTATGGATACCCACTTTTCTTGTAGTGAATCTTTTTAAACATTTTTATAATAAAAATTAATTTATATTTCAACCTATTTTATAGTAGTCTAAGTATTTTAAAATTTTATAAAATAACTCTTTAAAAACTATCATTGTAAAAACATGTACCGTAATCAAACTCATCATATATTTTAATAATATAATTATTGAATAAGTTTTAATATTTTATCAAATTAAGAATATATCAATTGACTTGAATGACAATATCTTATTATTATTAGATATGGTTAAGTTGTTAGTTAAGATAAAGAATGACAATATCTCCAAAAAAAATTGAATGTTAGGATTTGGTAAAGATTGAGTAGAATATTTGAATTATGTCTTTATTGAGCTGATTTTAGGCGAATTGTGAAAACATTATAGGAAAGCAAAAACTGTCTAGTTAGATATTTGAATATTATTTACAGCTCGACTAATTTGTTGTAATATAGAGTAGATTATTCGAGATACACTGTAGTATGAAATGGTATATATGATTTAATTCATGAAATGGTATCTTATATGTTTAATTTGGTGTATATTCATTATTTTCTTACCATTAGTTTGGTTGTAGAGAATATTAGTTCCTATAAAATAGATATCATTTGAATAGTATTAATTATTGGATGTTATCTCCTATAAAATTGCTTGATAGTCAAGTTAGTAATTTTTTTTTTAAATGATAATATCTCGAATATATGTATTGTTAAAATTTATAGAATTTGTTATTTATTCTGGTATTATTCTACGTAAAATTAGAAAACTTGTATTGAAACCAGCATTAGACCGATTATTTTCATTAAATGGATTTGGTTTGGCTTAATTGCAATATGTTTGTGTTGTTAATGCGAACCGATTTATGTTCATCACCGTGATGAACAAAAGCCACAGATTTGTAAGAGATTTAAGTTCAAAGATTAGTCATAGAAATAGAATTGATTTTATGATATGTTTGATGGTTTACAAAAGATGCCTATGTGTTTTAAATGTTTGCTATCATCTACCATCAAAAATATAAACAGAACGTTAAATAAAGTCTTTGGTGTTCTAAATGGAGTTTTACGTGTGTTTTCAATCTACATGATGAAGAGAAGCCTAGAACAGAATTGATGACAAGCTTTTCATAGCAATATCTAATGATGATCATAGTAAATTACAGAAATGATCTAGTGAAACATTTTATTCTTTTAGGTTTATTGTATCATGTATTATGTGGTTCTCACTCGGTTAATCTTGCTAGAATATTACAAACAAACAACATATTTATTGGGACCCATAAATATTACTCGGTTTATTCGGAATCTCACTCGGTTTTTATAATGCATGTTTGTGGGTTTATGACTACAGAACAATGTCGGTCCAATATTTCAGATGCTTTATTCAAAACTAAAATATAATTTAATATAATTATTGTTCAAAATTTTATTTAAATATCTTAATAAAAAAAATATTTAAAAATGCATATACTATGAAAAATATATTTAGAAATGCTCTTTTTTTAATATATACTAATAAAAAAAATTTATAGAAAATATATTTTTTAGTCGGATGCCCTAATCTATCGCTTACCTAGATTATGCTCGAGGCCGGATCTGCTGCCAAATGATTGTGTTCCTTGCCGACTTTGCTTTCCAATATATTTCCAGACTTAGTTGATATAAGATTTTGATACATATAACATAAATAAAAGGTTTATACATTGCAGATATATATATTATTATTATTATTATTGTCAACTTAAATCTATTTGTTTGTTTTAAACAAAATAAAAAATATATTACTATTTTATCGTTTATATTGGTAGTTCTAATATAATGTGGATAATATATGTTGGTAGTTGGCGAACATCCAACATATTAAATATATATTAAAATTGCCAATTTTCGAGTATATGTTAGATAGTCAGTCTTAAATCCATTGATTTGTTTTTAAACAAGATAAAAATATATCACTATTTTGTCGTTTATATTGATGGTTCTGATACAACGTGGATAATATATGTTAGTCGTTTATGAACATCAAACATATTAAATATATATAAAAATTGCTAATTTTTGAGTATATGTTAGATTGTGAACTTAAATCTTTTTTCAAAAAGATAAAGAAACATCATTATTTTGTCGTTTATATTGATGGTTCAGGTACAACATAAATAAATTACATTGGTCGTTTGCGAACATCCAGCATATTAAATATATATAAAAATTGCCAATTTCCTAGTATATGTTAGATTGTCAACTTAAATCTTTTTTTTTTCAAAAAGATAAAGAAACATCATTATTTTGTCGTTTATATTGATGGTTCATGTACAACATAAATAAATTATATTGGTCGTTTGCGAACATCCAACATCTTAAATATATATAAAAATTGCCAATTTTTGAGTATATGTTAGATTGTCAACTTAAATCTTTTTTTCAAAAAGATAAAAAACATCATTATTTTGTCTTTTATATTGATGGTTCGGGTACAACATAAATAAATTATATTGGTCGTTTGTGAACATCCAACATATTAAATATATATATAAAATTGCCAATTTTCGAGTATATGTTAGATTGTCAACTTAAATCTTTTTTTCAAAAAGATAAAGAAACATCATTATTTTGTCGTTTATATTGATGGTTCGGGTACAACATAAATAAATTAGATTGGTCGTTTGCGAACATCCAACATATTATATATTGCCAATTTTCGAGTATATGTTAGATTGTCAACTTAAAACTTTTTTCAAAAATGATAAAGAAACATCATTATTTTGTCGTTTATATTGATGGTTCGGGTACAACATAAATAAATTATATTGGTTGTTTGCGAACATCCAACATATTAAATATATATATATATATATATATATATATATATATATATATATATATATATATATATATATATATATATATATAAATTGCCAGTATATGTTAGATTGTCAACTTAAATCATTGGTTTTTTTCAAAAAAAAAAAAAAACATATCATTATGTTGTCGTTTTTATTAATTGTTCGGTACAACATAAATAAAATATGTTGGTCATTTGCGAACATCCCGTATTAGCCAATGACGAATCTGGGACAAAAAAATTAAATAGGGTCGTTATACACATCTATACTATTATTTGGGAAGTGATTTTGAGAGAACAGAGCTCTCTCATTAACTCTCAAATTTAATTATTAATAATTATTTTTAACACAATATCTATAATATCTTTTATCATTATTGTATTTTATCTTATATATATTAGATGATGTCATAACATTATTACATCTATACAAAATATATATAAGATATATTTTGCAACTGACTCACATATATATTATATATATCGTATATGATGATTTAGGTTTATCTATTTAGGTTTATCTAATAGTAATTAGATTTTACAGCCGACATAAAATTCTATATATAACTACTTCATATCCTTGCCTCTTTCATTATTATTAGCAGCACAAGCACCACGACGACCACCACCAATTTTCTAATATTAGCAGCTTTCAATTTCTAATTCAAAGTCATGTCTTATTTTAGAAGAAAAACAATTTCTACTGTTCTCATTAGCGAAATTAATCATACTCATGATTGATATAAGATAAAAGTCCGAATTATAAAATTATGGAATGGAATCTGAAACAACAAAACTAATTCAATTGAAATGATTTTAGTTGATCAAGTGGTTAGTTTTCTTTTTATGATTTACTTACTGTTTACAATTTCAAATAACCCTTAATTATCCTCCCTTATCCATTCTCAATTTTTCATATTAAAATATCTTAATTTCCCTTAATGAATTTCTTCGGCAAAAAACAATGCAAAATCACTCATGTGTTAACAACAATGTCGTGATATGTAATCTTTTTAACAAAATTAAGGAAATTCAAAATCACGTGTTCAATAAATTAAACAACTTAAAGATAAATAGTATAGATATTTACGTATTCTTAAGACAAAACTGAAAATCATGTGTTATTTTAAAGAAATTGCGATAAATGCGGTTTTGACAACACAATTTTTGCGGAAACTTGCAATTTTGATGGAAAATACGATTTGACAGAAAACGCGATTTTGACGAAAAATGTGGTTTTGCGAAAAATTACTATTTTGACGTGATTTTGACAGAAAACACGATTTGCGGTTGACGAGAAACACGATTTTGACAGAAAACATGATTTTGACGGAAAATATGATTTTGATAAAAAAACATGATTTTAATAGAAACACTATTTTGCGGAAATTGTGATTTTGACGGAAAACAAGATTTTAAAAGAAAACGTGGTTTTAACGGAAAACGTAATTTTGCGGTTTTGATGGAAAACACGATTTTGACGGAAACACAATTTTGATGAAAATTGTTAAATTTACTTAGCTTATAAAAAATTAAATAAATACCTTTTAGTTAATAAATATACCTATTTTGTTGATAATTTAAATAAAATAAAATTCTTTAGCTTATAGAATATGTTTTAGTTAATTTACCTATTTAGAAATAAATTAACTATATATGTAGATATATACGAATATTTATGATTTTTCACTTTTAATATATATATATATATAATAATTTTAAGTATTTTAACAAATATATTATATAAAGATTTTACTTTATCTAATAGTATATATCATTCTGGAAATATTTTATAGAACCGACTTATACTTTGTTAACCCCATGCAACCGATTCTCACACAATTAGATTATATGTTTGGCTTATATATAGATTCAAATGATTTTACATTTTGTATTTTCTTTAGATCAACAATTGAAAAACATATAAATCAATCCAACACAAAATATTTAATTTAAGTTTAAATAAATAATATTAACTATTAAATTTTAAAACATAATTTAAACTTATATTAGCACCCCAAAAAAACATATAGGGGTCAGCGAAGAGTTTCTATCTCAGATTTGTGGGTTTATTTATTTGTGGGTTTATTGGTTCATTTTATACCAAACTTACCATAATTACTTAATAAACATGGCTTAAAAGTTTAATTTATGATATTTTATAATGAAATTCCAAATACAATGATTAGCTATAGAAATAGAGATACGTTTGATGAGTAGTTCCATGATTCATCATACGCATCACCAGTCACTATAGTCTATCAAAACAACAAGCAGAAAAAAAAACAGAAATTCAAATACGATAATCAAGTTTGTTCATGAGTCGGCTTAGCCACCACCGCAATGTCCACGCCCCGCAAGACCAGAAGACGAACCATCACCGTCTCTCCCCAGTTGTTGTAAACTCATACCACCTAAGCTTTCACGTAACTCTTCATATTTTAGGTGCATCAGCTTCAAATCCTCCATGTTCGAGCTTTCCACAGGAATATTCCACCACATTTTGTCCAACTTCTTCTCACTTTTTGATTCCTCCATTTTGTTTTCCTCCTCTTCCACCTTTTTGAACTCCTCTTCAAGATCAGCATACTTTTCCACGATGTCATTAATCTTCTGTCTCTTAAAAGCTTCAACTAGAGGTCCGGTATCGATATCATCTTTAGGAGCAGACGGTTCATGTCCCACAGGGTTCTTTATCCGACCAACCACTTCTTCCATAGACGGATGTGCGAATGTGTAAGGCTTTCCGGATTGACTGAAAGCCAAGAAAGCCATGTCCACACCGCACGATGTAATGAGCTCGTTCATCTTCTTAAGAATCCCGAGTTTACGTTTTGAAAACGTAATCAGTCTGTCTCCATAGTCTTCAACCTCCTTCATCTCGATCTTTTGCTTTCTCTTTGTATGCTTCTCCATGGAGAACCAGGAGTGTTTGATTTATGGTAGATGTTTTAGTTTAGTTTTTTTTAAATATAATTAAGCACAATCTATTTATGGAAAAAGAAAGAGATATATTGTCTATATATAGAATTATGCGGCTACAGTGTTTTAGGCATTTAATGTCCTTGTAGATAGTGTATTGACTATCTTGCATATTTGACTAACAATTTTGGCAACCAATTTAATTTATTCAAAATCATTTAGTCATTGCACAATTAGAGTCAACAAACTACCGTAACCGTTGTTGACAAAAAAAAAACTACCGTAACCATAAGAAACGTATGTATGGTAAATTGGCAAGTCAGTTGGCGTAGAATTTTTTTTTTATCTTGGTCAACAAATTGCATTTATGGGTGGATGCCAATATTACTAACGGGCCAAGTCTAATACAATGAGGAAAGCGAGAACGCGTGTTTACAGAAGTTGGCGATAAGACCGCCACGTAGCAGTATCAGGATGACACCGGCATGCAAAATACACGTCACGCAGGAGGAGAACCGCCAAGAAACCATAGACCGTTATAGAGGAAAACACAGCTGTATCTCATCGGGCCAACTCACCGTTACCGTCAGGGACCGATTGCAGTTCACTGGATCCTAAAACCACCATCCAAAGCCAACCTGCAACCAAAGAAAACCAGATGCGAAAGCTCCACAGAAACCCACCGAAGCTGGAGACGCCGCCGCCGGTAGGAGAAACTCTTAACAGGGTCTCCAAATGCTTATCCTCTAAAACAGAGGCACGGTGACGATATTAGACCAGACAGACAAGAAGAGCGCCAACAGAGCTCAGCAAAGAAACCCAGGTGGTGGACGGCGCGAGGAGAGAAAGAGAGAGAAGGATCGTGTAAGACTCGCACATCGAGAAACCAGGAAAGCCCGGAGAATCCAATGAATCGGAAGAAACATCAGCCATAGAAAGCAAACCTGAGTTTATTGGAATCAGAGAGCCGAAAGCTGTACAGGACCCGACACAAAACCGAAAACCAAAGCAAGAAAAGACTGATAGAACCCACCGGAGAACCGGCGAGGCCGAAACCGATAAACATCGAGAAAAAGACGGTTGCCTCTGAAAGATCTGAAAGAAAGAAGAGGGAGCAATCAGAAGAAAAAAACTCGAGGGGCGGAAAAGAAGGAAAGAACCGCCCAACATCGGAGCGATTCTGGTACACCGGAAATCGCCCTCTGTCAAAAGAGAGAGTCGTCGGCTCGGTCCTAGATTGTCATAGATGATTGTCAAAATGATTTCTCGGCCAGATTAATTATAATGAGCCACAAATTTGAAACACTTTTTGCCAAAAGAAACAAAACATTATAAATTCAAAACATATAAAAGAAATTTCCATCCAATGATTAATCTACATGATCGAGATATATAGAGCCGATAGATTCACATATAATTTAAAACATTTTTGTCAAAAAGAAATAAAACGGAATACTGAATCTAAATCCAAAATATATGAATAGTGAATCTATTTTCACAATAAACCTTTTTCATCCATTTATTAATCCACGATCCTTCCAGATACAAAGACGACAAGTTCACATATAATTTGAGACATTTTTGCCAAAAAGAAACAAAACATAATATTGAGTCTAAATCCTAAACATATGAACAGTGAATCTAAATTTACAATAATTTTTTTTTCATCGAGTGATTAATTCTGATCCTTCGAGATACAACACTGAGAAGTTTACCTATAAATTAAAATATTTTGTCAAAAAAAAAATCAAAACAGAATATTGAAAATCTAAATCCAAAACATATGAATAGTAAATCTAAATTCAGAATAAAACCTTTTTATCTAGTGATTAATTCACGATCTTTCCAAATACAGAGCCGGAAAGTTCACCTATAAATTAAAACATTTTTTTCAAAAACAAACAAACATAATACTGAAATTAAATCCAAAACATATGAATAGTGAATCTAAATCATAATAAAACTTTATTTCCATCCAATTATTAATTTGTGATCCTTCTAGAGCCGACAAATTCACCTATAAATTAAAACGTTTTGTCAAAAAGAAACAAAACAGAATACTAAATCTAAGTCCAAAACATAGGAATAATGAATTTAAATTCACAATAAATCTTTTTTCATCCAATGATTAATTCACAATCCTTCCAGATATAGAACCAACAAATTCACCTATAATTAAAATATTCTTTTCAAAAAAAAGAGACAAACAGAATACTGAATCTAAATCCAAAGCACATGAATAGTAAATCAAATCCACCATACAACTTTTAAAATCCAATGATATTGAACTTCAAAGTCGAAATACAAATTATAATCCTTTCAAAAACAAAATCGACAAGTTCAAATATCGGACATTCCAAAAATAAAATGCGACAAAAAAACAACACTCCTTCCGCATACCAAAGCAAAAAAAAAAAAAACGAGAACAAACCGACAAGAAAAAACAACACTATAATAGAACATTATACTAAAAATTCCCAATAAAACTTACACATCTATTTTTTTTTCAAAAAAAAATAAAACATTAAATAACATGAAGTATATTGTTTTCTCTCATAGTTTATATAACTAATATATATAACCATTAAATTTGGTGAAATATATATGCTTTGAATATTAAACAAAAAAAAAAGCTATACTTAAAAATCGTACTCTTAATTAAAATCAAGTTGGACGTCTCAGCTAACATTCAAAAATAGACCATACTATTGTTTTGTGTTTTTGTAACTACTAGGTATTGGTCCGCGCTACGCAGCGGTGTTTTCTCTAAAAGAATTTTGCTTTTAAATTTTTATATTTTTTATGATTCAACACACTATCATTAATCGAATTAAAACCCCAAAATTCTTAAATTATTTTTCCTCCATAGTCCATATACTCTACATTTTGCATCCAAACTAATAATATTTGACGTCAATTACAAAAGAATTAATAAAAACAACAAAGTTAAATGTATAACTCGAACAACACTTTCAACATTTGTTTCAGTACCAAAAAAGCACAAAAGAAAATGCTGAGATTTACATTAAAAAAACATTGGGAACATTACAGTGGTTAGAGTATCAGGAGAGCTTTGATGAGGTTTTGTGCCATTGGAGAATCCATGATCCCATAACCAGAAACCCAATGCTGACAGTTCCAAGTTCATCTGTAATTACTAACCAAAGAGTTTATAATATTGTCTGCAAATATGTTTAGAAAACAGAATTGACTGAACTCACATTTTTATGCAGTTTTATCAGCCTATATGCGTAGTCGAGCTGGTTTTCGGTGTATATCAGGTTCACCAGCGAGTGCTTACTCGATAGAACCATTCGATCATCACCAATAATAGCAGAATGGAACCTGAAGAAGAGATAATCGCTAGACACAGAAATAAACACTGACACATGACAAGGATATGACTAAACAGAGATAAAGTTTCAAAACCTAAATGTCTTGTTCTTATGAAAGAAGATGAAGAGGACCACTGTGTTGCTGTTGTTTCCCGATGCCCATCTCATACAGTTGGTACGGTATGTCCATTTTTTTCAACCACAAACAAAAACATTTAAATACAACACCAAACTCAAACTTTGGAACCAAGATATTTGCATCGGCTAATATGTCTAGTGCCACTGCTTGTTCCAAGTAAGAATCATTGACCAAGGAACCTATATTACCCAATTTATTTACATTCCATAGATGCCATGCCACAAGACATCTTTGTTCAGCATTTTGTTAATCGTCTACGCAAAAAGGTCTGATGATGTTTTCTCCAGTTCCTATAAGCAAAAAAAAAATGAATATGTAAGAATAATGAGACAGACATGTGGTATTTTTCATGCTTAAAGTAATCAAGGACGATTATCACCTATTAAAACACCAAAATCCCCTAAGCTCATAGGCTCTAAACTAACCGATCAATAAGTTAGATTGCCATGAATGAGAGCACCTTGATTTGTTAAATATTACCATCAACTAATCGCATGAATGGTCAAACACATGGAGCCATAAAATCCACTCCAATTGTCACTTTTATAGCACGACCACATGGTAACGTTGATAGTATTTTATGAAAATTCAAAACAACATATTTTGTAATAAGCAGCACTATACTATTGCCAATAGTCTATTGGTATCTACGAACTTGGCTCACTATTTGTGAGAGTTCATGTCATTTTTCTCACACTTAAGTTTCAAAGAACGAAGATGCTAATGCAGCACCGCTTTCTTGTTTTTCTATTCCATACGTCAAATTCTCAGTATCGTAAAACATATTCATTTTTAGACCAAGGAGAAACACAGATGCATCCAAGTCTGCCCAGCCAAGAACACTTTTTCCATGGGTTAACTCACAGAAGAGAGAAATTTTTTATCATGTAATAATTATTATGACAACTGCACTCACCAGTCCAAGCAGCAAATCACGTACGTAGACACCCATTGTCGTCATCCGTCCATTTGATCCTGGTGCAAACTCCTGAAACAAAGTAAATAAATATTCATGTAAAGCGGTATACAAAAAAGAGCAATGCAGAGCCACGTTCAAACAAGTTGGAGAGTGTGTTACCATCACACCTAACATGGACCCACAACACATAATTTGCTAAGCAGTAGGCCACATGATCCCATACACCCTAAGAAATGTCCAGGAAACTTCAAGACAGGAGGGTACACCCAGAGAGTTCTAAACTCTATAGTGTGATCATCTCATTTAGAATACTAACAAGAGTTTCTACAGAAAACATGATGCTAGACTGACAGAGCAACTCTAATGAACCCAGGTGGCATATGATTTACATGAGAAGAAGATCAAGGAGGCTGGTGGCGCCATCGTGCCCACTGCCTAGGTTAGGTCCATTTTCGTTTTCCTTATTAATTACTGTCTTCTCCGTTTTTGGAATCGTTGTTGAACTCAAAGTTTGTTGCTTTCTGGATTTCTGGAATGAGAGATCTTTTAATCAATATTACTGGATTATATAATCATTATTTGGAATTTGAATGTGTCTTTGGATCCTCCAGCAGTTAATGTGATTCATCACTAAGTTATTCTGTCCGATCAAGTTTAGAAACAAGTGTTACACAATATGATTGGTCGTCTACGTCTCTGTGCATCAAGGCTGTGACCAAAACTCCTGCAATGAAAGGTAGATTTGTTTATTTTGTATCTCTTTTGGTCATGCATGTTTTTCCAGAACTATCAGAAGCCAGTTGAATAAAAAACTATTGGTATGTTTTTGGAATTTTTTTATAAAAGCAATAAGTTTCTATGATCATTAGTGTTAACTTGCAATAACTGTAGATATAATAAACTTTAGCTTAAGCATGTACTCCATTAGAACTACGAACCAAACATTGGAAGAATAAACCCTTCATGTTGTTAGACAATTTTATTTTCCTAAAAACTCGATAGTTCTTAGACGACAAAAGATATGTCTTAACTTAGATTAACTTTAAGACTCTTGGTTTTTCATCAGGCCTGAAACTTTAGTGTCAGTTTAATGGTTTGCCATAACCTTACATATATTTGGGTGTTTTGTGTGTTTGCTTTATATGTAAGGAACATCAATAAAGAAGAAAATGGAAAAGGACGATGATGAAGTTGGAATTATTGCTGTGTTTGGTTCAACTGGTTCCACAAGCCTGAATCCCCCTTTGATGATACATGAACATTCAAATACAGGTCAGCCTTCTATCAAACGTTGCAACATACATGTCACTACTGCTTCTTCTCTTTCTATTTATGAGGTTGTAGTTAAACACGAACACTACATGTTTCTCATAGGAGTTTGACTTTCATATGCTTTTTTTTTGTATGTTGTTACTTATTTTTATACTTTGTATGTAGATCATATATGGTTTACTAATCTTCTTTAACTTTTACAGCAATTGGGTTGGCTTTGTAGTATGGAACCCATTCAGCCTCGCAGGTGAGTTGAAAATTGTTTGAGCTGTAGATGTATCTGCATATCAACTAAATACTTCAGGAAGGAATTGAATTAATCTTCTGTGGAAGCTGAGAAACAGCAGGTGAGTTTATTTACGTCCTTTCATATGTTTTTCATATTATGGTCTCTTATTACATATCTTATAGATATTCAACACCTAATAGCTTCATAAGAATTAAAGTTTTATACTTATCAAGCGTGTTAGTTAGTTTTCTGTTTCCAATAATTATCTACAATAAATAAATATATACTATAATATGTTTTACGAAAGTATAGATAATATATTTTTTTTAAATATAGACCATGATCTCCAATATCTAACTGTTCCTTTTTTTTCTCCACATCTCACGATCCCCACTTGGTTTTTTTATTTTGTTTCTTAAAAACGTTCCTTAAAGTCTTCTTCCCTTTATATTCGAACCACAGAAGGAAATTTATGTTCTTCTCTCTCTGATTAACTTCACTCGCAGTTTCTATCTCTAAAGGTAATTACATTTGTTAATGTTTGATGTGAATTCTTTCCCTGCAATATGAATCGTGAATCATTTCTTGATCATGATTCTCTCTTTATTTCAGATGCCACTAGATTTCATCCCAGTTTTCCAGCTTTTTCCTACTGAAGAACCATGCAAGATAAGAGTTCGAATTGCCCGTCTCTGGGGATATCATAAACCAGAAAGGTCTGGTCAAATAACCGGTCTTGATATATGATTGCCCTAATAGCTAATTGAGTTACTAAAATATTTCTGTTTATTAAAGCGTCCTTTCTACATCAGGTTCTGTCAATCAAGGTTTTCTGAATTAATCTACGCTTTCATTGATTCTAAAATTATAGGAGGCTTTTCTTGACCAGCTTCCTGCTCCCATCTCTTTTTCCTCAGATCATTCAGCCTCTAATGGTATTCAGGTTATGTAGTCCCCGAGCTTCATTCCTTACTTTAACTAAAACTTTATCGCCTACATACTAATAATAAGTTTGCTTTGTATGAGTTTTTATAATTATTTTTCAAGAATCATTTATGGTGATTGTTGTAGTATCTAAGTTCTTCCTGTTTTAAGCAGTTGTTTGCTTTAATTTAATATTTCATTGTTTCCACATTGTAGGAGGCCCAAGTTGACCGGAATCCGGCAGCCATTTCCCATTCCTTGGAACTCTCAGCCGCCATTTCCCATCAGGTTACTTAGTCCCTTATCTTCATTTATTTAGTTCCATTTATACCTTAAGGCCTACATTTGAAAGTAATTGTTACATTTAACATATTATTTTAGTACTAGAAGAGAACCCGCGCAAATGCGCGGATTTTGCTAAAATTTACGAATATATATCTTTTTCTTTTCTTTTTATGAATATAATGATTTTTAAGAGAAAATATGCGCTACATATGATTATTAATATAATTTGTTTTATAAATAAATATTTTTAATTATCAAATTTTAGTGAGCTTAAATAAAATTAATTTCCTTCAACTTTTTTTTATCATCCTTTAAATTTTTATAAACTATTTTAAATATATGCATATACTTGTTATTTATACATTTTCATTCATCAAACTCTTAAATTTTTAGTTTTCATTCATAATATTTTATTATTTTTAGTTATCAATTTAATTTTATTAATTTTATATATATTTCTTAGATTTTATTTTCTTTCCAATGTTCTTATATTTTATATAAATTCTTTTTATAATTTATCTCATTTTGTAACATTTTCTTTATATTCTGAATATAATTATTTCTATATTTTAATATTTTTAGTTATCATTTTAGATTTATTAAATATATATATATATATATATATATATATATATATATATATATATATATATTATCATTATATCTCATTTTATTATATTTTATAACTATTCTTAATAATAACTATTTCATTTATTTATAATTTTATGGTTTTTTGCTTCTAGTTTTCAATTATTCTAAATTTTTAATAATGCTATCTTTACTTTTAGTTTTATAATTCTTTATTTCACTTTTATTGAGATTTTTTAATTTATTATATAAAAATATAGAAGATATATATAAAATTTAGAATATATAATATTAATATATTTATGAGATTATAAATTAAATTCAAATTTAAAATTTATGTTTTAACAGTTTTAATTAATTACATTACATTAAATAATATTATATTAAATAGTATATTTGTTTTAGTTTAATGATGATATGGAAAATTTTGATTAAAATTAGCCTATCAAAGAGCGGGGCTGGCGTGTAGAGAGAGCCCCCTTCTCTCGTTATATATAGGATTATTTATATTCTAATATTTTTAGTTATCATTTTAGATTTATTTAATATATATGTATATATATATATATTTCATTGATTTTATTTTATTTCTTATGTTTTTATAATTTTTATTATCGTTGTATCTCATTTTTATTATATTTTATTTCTATTCTTAATAATAACAATTTCTATTATTTATAAAAAAATTATGGTTTTTTTCTTCTACTTTTAAATTATTGTAATTTGTTTTAATAATGCTTTCTTTACTTTTAGTTTTATAATTCTTTATTTCACTTTTATTGAGATTTATTTAACTTTGTTTATTTATTATATAAAAACATGAAAGATATATAAAATTTATAATATATAATATTTATGAGATTATAAATTAAATTCAAATTTAAAATTTATGTTTTAACAGTTTTAATTAATTACACTAAATTAAATAATATTACATTAAATAGTATATTTGTTTTAGTTTAATGATGATATGGAAAATTTTGATTAAAATTGGCCAATTAAAAGGGAGTTGACGTGTCAGCTTGAGCTTGAGAGGGTCCCTTCTTCTCTCAATATATATACTAGGAGAGAATCTGCGCAAACACTACTAAAATCATGTGTTATAGCATCATTTTTCTAAAATCAATTTGCAAAATGACGTTACAATTAAAACTCAATGATTTCTATAGCATCATTTTTTATAAGCGACACCACAATGATAATTTTTATATCATTTACGTTTAAACGATGTTACACTACAAGAAAAATTGGAAATAGCCACGACCAAGCCATGAATTAGTCGTGGCTATTTCGTGGTTATCCGTGGTTATTTAGCCACGAAAGAACATTCGTGGTTATCTGTGGATAATTAGCCACGAACTAGTCGTGGAAAAACATAGCCACGACTAGACACAAATATATATGTGGATATCTGAAACCATAGCTATTTGTGCTAATTTAACCACGAATAGCCATGATATTATCTGGAAGAGATTAGCCATGAATAGCCACAACGAAATTCGTGGTTATGTATACACGAACAATTTTTTAGCGGTTCGTGGCTAATATAGCCACGGATTATGAAATAGCCACGAATAGCCACAATTTTATCCGTGTCTACTCTAAACCTAAACCCTAAATATACCTTAAAACCTCAAACTCTAAACATTAAACTCTTAATCATAAACTATAAAATCAAAATACAAACAATTAATTATAAATCCATAAAACTATTATTCTCAAATTCAATACCACAATATTCATATCCTAAATTAAATAAACCATATATATATAAAACCTTAAACTATAAACAAAAATCTATTAACTAAAACTCTAAAAACTATAATATGTCTAAAATTATGATTCAAAGAATTCTTATTTCCAAATCTACTATTTTCGAACTTTAACTTAAAACCTTACAACACTCTTAACTCTAAACCGTAAAAAAAACCCCTAAACCCTAAACAAACCTAAAAAACCTCTAAACCATAATTATATTATAATCCTTAATACTCTTAAACATAAACTATTAAATCAAAATATAAATATTAGTTATAAAAAATTATTTATTTCCAAATATTATACCCTAAAAAATCTCTAAACCCTAAACAAACCCTAAAACCCTAAATTATAAAAAAAAATCTAACTAACAAAACTCTAATTATTATTAAAAAATATTTTCCAAATGTATAATTTTCAAACATTAACTTTAAACCCGAAACACAACCCTTTAAACACTATATCATAAACCATAATCATAAAATCCTAGACCCTGAACAACAAAAATTCTAATTAATAAAAAAATTAAATACTATAATATATTCAAAAGTAATATTTAACACTTATAAAATATTTACTCATATTTTCTAATATTTTGAGTACTATAACATATCATAAACTATTTTACATTAATTTAATTACTACATATATTCATATTTATTAATATTTTATATAAAGTATAAAAAATTTAAAATTTTAAAGTTTTTATATGTTATATTTTCCAATTTAATATTTCTGAAAATTCGTCTTAGTTAATTTTATTATTTTTTAAAAACATTTTAGTTATTATATATTAATTAAATCTTCAAATAATTCTGATTGGTTGAAGTAGTATCATATGAATCACTAATTTAAACCGTTAGATCAACATCTGATGTCATATCTCAGTCATTGGATCTTTTTTCATTTTTTTCCCTCTTTTCTTTTCTTCTCCTATTCTTTCTCTTCTTCTTCACGACACATCTTATTCTCTTGCAGATCTGAAAACTCAGCAATTCTTTCTCCTTCATTCTCCAATTGGTCACTCTCATCGATTTCTTTTTCTTTGGTAAAACTAATTAATCTTCATCCTCACAACCTCTCTTCTATAACCATCTTCTTCATCTTGACTAATTTTTTTTCTGTGTTTATGTGACTCAACAGATCCAGTGTGACGGGATGGCGATGATTCCACCTCCGTCGACGGCGACGGACCTCCACCATTGCTTCACCACGATCTCCACCTCGGAGAGACGACGACGGACACTGACCCTAAGATACGACGGAAACTGAACCGGAGAGGCGACCATCGCTTCATCACCGCGGTCCTCCACCATTGCTTCACCACGATCTCCACTGTCGCTTCACCACCGATTCTCCACCATGGCTTCAAGACCAATCTGGGTTTCAAGCAACCAGAGCTCTGTTGTACCAATTCCTTCACGCCGTACCAACAAGATCTCCGTTGTACCAACCAAACTTCTCGTTGAAGCTTTTAGGGTTTTTTTTGGTTGCCAATTTCAGTTTAATTTTATGTAATTTTGTTTTATTTTGTATTCATTTGTATATTTAATAATAATAAATTTATTTCAATCTTTTAATTCTTTTTGAATGATAAATATTTGTAGTTATTTGTATATTTGATTTGATTTGATTCATTTTAATAAAATTTAGTAAATATAAATTAATTTTAATTTAATTTATTATTTATATCATAATTTAAAATGATGCAAAAAATTAATTAGCGTCCATTTTGTAAAGCGGAGTAAGAATTTAATTTAGCATCAATTCAAATTTATGTTGCAAACAATAAATTAATATCATTTTACAACTGACGCCAAAAAAAGAAATAGCAACGCTTTTGTAAAATGACTCAAAAATATTTTAGCATCATTTCATATTTATGATGCAAACATTGATCGTAACATCGTTTTTAAAACGATATTAGAGTAAACTTTGCAACGTTTATTTAACTGATACTAACCTAAAATAAGTGATGCTAGATTTTAATTGAAGCATCGTTTACAGAAATGATGCGAAATACATTTAGCTTCACTGGATTTAGCGTCACTTATTAAATCGATCCTATAATGCTAACATCATTTAAAAAGCGATACTAAGTATTAAAAAAGCTATGCAAACCAAGATGAATTTTGTAGTGAAATGCGCGGGTATTGCTTAAATTCGTAGATGATTAATATATTTTTATATATATTTTGAGTATTAATATTTTATATGTTTTAGTTTACAAAATTGCATTTTCTTCTTTCTTTTTATGAGTATAGTGATTTTTAGGAGATAATATGCTTACAATTATTTATTTAATTTTTTTTTATAAATAAATATTTTTAATTATTAAATTTTAAATAAGTTTTTTATAAAATTTTCTTTTCTTCAACCTTTTATCATCCTTTTATTTTAGAAACTGTTTAAAATATATATTTGTTATTTATACATTTTTCATTCATCAAACTCTTAAATGTTTAGTTTTCATTCATAATATTTTAATTGTTTTAGTTATCATTTTAAAATTTGTTAGTTTATATATATTTCATTGATTTTGTTTTCTTTTCTATGTTATTAAATATTTTATATAATTTCTTTTTTTATTATCATTTTATCTAATTTTGTAACATTTGTTTTATCTATTGTTAATAATTATTATTTTATATTTTAATATTTTTAGTTATCATTTTAGATTTCTTTAATTTATATGTATATTTCATTTATTTTATTTTATTTCTTATGTTTCCATTTTTATTGTCATTTTATCTCATTTTATCTCATTTTTATAATATTTTTCTAGTCTTAATAATTATTATTTATATTATTTGTTCTATGTTTCTTTGCTTTTAAATTTTAATTATTGTAAACTTTTTAATAATATTATCGTTGATTTTATTTTATTACTTATGTTCTTATGTTTATTATATTTTGTTTTTTATTGTCATTGTATCTCATTTTATAATATTTTTTTAGTCTTAATAATTATTATTTTATTATTTATATTATTTTGTTCGATGATTTTTTTATTTCAATTATTATAAACTTTTTAATAGTGTTATCTTTACTTTTAGTCTTACAATATGATATTTTACTTATATTAAGATTTATTTTTTTATTTATTTATTGCATTAAAATTTAGAAGTTGTATTTAAAATTTATAATATTTATATATTTTAAGATTCTAAATTAAATTTAAATTTAAATTTAAATTTAGATTTTTGTTTCAATTTTAAATAATTACATTTAATTTAAATGATTTTACATTAAATAGTATATCTATTTTTAGTTTAGTTGATGATGTGGAAACTTTTATTTTAAATTGATCAATCAAGGGGGGCTGATGTGTCAGCTTGAGAGAGCTCTCCCTTCTCTCATTATATATAGGATTGTGCAGCCGGGAAACTCATCTTTTGAATCAATTGAACAAGATGTGTTCACTGATCCTATAACTCCTGTTCAAAAAAGACTATTGGCTGTGGTTGTAGAGGATGAGGCTGCTGAACACTCAGCAACTAAGCGAGTTACTCCACAATCCGTAAACAAGCCAAAGAAGTTGTTTGTCAAGAAGGAGAAGAAAAACTGATGAAGATCTTCCTAATATGATTTTCCATCATGACTATAACTTAATCGTGTTTTCCGTGTTTTTATGTGTTGATCTTCTATTTTCAGTTGTCTTTATGTTTCCGAACCTTAGCTGCTTTAGGATTTCCTTTATTTTGTTTTAAGACAACTATTATCATTATGTTACCGTCTTTATGAGATTCCATTTATGTTACATCAAACTAACAACTTAAAATATTTAAAAGAAAAAAGATATGTATGAAATCTGTCAAAGTGTAATTGTTTTAAAAAAAATCTAAAACCTTACATTTAAATCACAGAATATCTGACATTTTTTTGTTTGATTTTTTTTTTTATTATGTTTGAAATTTCGTAAACTTACGTGATCTGATTAAATAATTTATTAAAAATAACTATCTTTACATTTTCTTTATATACAGTAAAATACATTTTTAGATCTTTAAATATGAATATGTAAGTGTATATTTCTCTAAATAAAATGTAGTTACCAGACTTTTTATTAAATATATATTTATAAAAATCAGTGTTTGTTTATATAGAATCAAAAACCTCAACGTTTTTACAACTCTATGACCGTAATTTTTAAAAAAAGTTAATAAGTATAATAAAACAATATTTATATCATCAAAAATAATCTTTGAATTATTAGTATATGTTCGGATCATAAATTATTGATCATTTGTTATAATAAAGATATATAGCATTTTTGGTTTTTTTTACCACGGGTTTTAAATATATTTGGAGAGCTTTATATGTAGAACATGGTATACTACCAAGAAACGAATACACTAATAATTTTAATATATTTTAACAAACCAGGTTAAATCGATCGAACCCCAAGTGCTCGAAATCCAAAAACTTTTTCGGTTTAGAGTTGATCAATTAGTTTTAGCTAATTAACTTACCAACAAACTACAAACAGTTTCAATATTTATACATTTTCAGTTTTATCTGCTACTTATATGACATATTTTAATATTACATGTCAACCCAATTATGTATGAAATTGAAACTTTGGTGCTGTTAAAGAAATTCATATATCAAATATATAATATATATTAAATTTTTATTAATATTAAGCTTAAATTCCTTCAAAGCTGAATTACCGGTTCATAACTGTTTGCATCTTTAATCTTATTTAAAAGAAGCCTCAAGTAAAAGTTCACCATCATCTGATAATTTGTTAGGTTTACTCAGCTTTTTTTTTACCGTGTCTATTGAATTTCATCCACTCTTCGAACCGTGAAGTTTTATCTTTTTTATTTTTCAAACCATTGTCAAATTCTTCTTCTTTACAAGTATTTTTTCTATGCAAAAAATATTTGTAAAATAGGCAAATATTTTAGAATAAGAAAATATATATCATTACCTTAATTAATGATGATGCAGTCTGAAAAATTGTTTGTTCAAGTGTCATCTTAAAACTGAAATATGGAGAAGACAAGCAGCAAAAGGTATCAATTTTACAAGAAGAGAATATCAAATTTAAATAATAAATAATTTGTTGAGAAGTTCAATCTAAATATAGATTTTCGTTGTTTCATTCAAGGTTCTTAGCCATAATAAATGGAGAATATTTTGACTATCCATTATTAAATCATTAATTTTGGACAAAAACAAATACTAATTAAAATTTGGCATCGGATGATTAGAATGTGCGAGTTAGTATATCCGTATGTCTCTCTAAAACGTCGCTAAACCAAAACTATTTTTCCTAAGTAATTGTATATTTTTAAAAAATATATATTAACTGTATATATTTTGAAAATAATATTAATTAAAATAATAACTATATTGTTCCATCGTCTATTGAAACTAATTCGAATATGTATTTCGTTATCAAGTATTAGCCGATATCAAATTCATAAACATTAGTCCGTGCAACGCACGGATCAGAATACTAGTAAATAAATAAAACAAAACGTGTACAGTTGGAGTTTTGTATGTAAAAACATGTACAAACTAAAATATTTGATTGGTCTAGATATTTTTTCATTAATCTGAGGTGTCAACACCTCATACAATACAGATGCTGATATGTCAACACCAGGAAAGACTCTTCACTCATTGGCTCCGATTGGTAACATGTAGTATTAAAATTGAGCTGCAATATGCATTGTAATTCGATGTAATTTGCAGTAAAAAGTATGTAGTAAAAACTGTAAAAACTGTAGATTTATGTCGTATGTTTGCTGTAGAAATATGAGTTATTATTTTGATTATACCACACGATTGGTAACATTTTTGATGTATATTTTGCAGTATGTATTATTTATTTTTTACAGTTATTAATAATAATATTTTTATTATTTTACAATAATAAAATAAATAAATTTAAGAAACTAATAAAAACTTAAAATTTAAATAAAAAAGTTTTCAACAATAATAAAGCCTCTTAACGTTCATTCCAAAACATATTTGCAATTTAATCTCATATGTTATTTATATATCGACCATCAATTTTTGTTTCTTCTTCTTCGAATTTACTAATCTCTACATCTTCCATTCACCGTCTTTGATTATTTTGAGCAGTGAAATCATTTTCTTCAAAATCAGCATCATGAATTTTGTGAAACCTAATAAAGATAATAAGAACAATTCAAAATAAAACAATAAAGATTCCTAAAATCTTTCACTAACATAATTTAATGTGAGAATAGGTTAGAGTCAAAGTTAATTACTCTTAAAAAAACGTGTATAAATATATCTTAGCTTGGGAGGATTTGAAAATGATTTATGAAAATCAACGTAAGTCTACATAATTGAAAATACTAGAAAAGAAAAAGAAAAACAATACGTACATAAAATGGTAAAATGGAAAGAGAATTAAAAAAAAATGCTAACTCAACACTAACACATTCTAATACATGGAATTTTCCATGATGTTGATTTTTGTTTTGACTTAACAATTTTACAAAGAACATAACTCAAGATTTTAACTCAATTATAACACATGATAACTCAAACTTAAAATCAAAAATTTAAAATTACTACATGATTGGTACAATTTTTGAATTATCAATGAGTTAGACCCTTAACTCAAACTAAATCAATGGTAACTCATGTTACCAATCAAAGCCATTATAGTAATGATTTAAGCTGAGCTTTCTAATGATTAATTTAGTGAATGCGTGGTTGTGACTAGATGATTCCCCCTTACTCAGAATAGTTCACCAGATATCCATTAAAGTCGTGCAATTTCATATTTATAGAGCAATAACATTTTATAAAACCGTTACTTAAATAGTTGTTTCTTTAATATCATGGTTGATTGGTTTCTCTCTGTTGGGGGGGTTTCACTTTCATAATTTACTAGTGGCTCTATCTATAGGTCAACGATTCTTTAACTATAGTTTTGAATAAAGAGCGGCTAGGAATCTACACTTGAGTTTACAATTGAAAATTCATAGCATTGATTTGTGAAAAATCAATTATTGTGATTGTGAGTTATGTACTTATGTGACCGGAGGATTGAAAGGGTTATGGATTGAAATTATAAGAGTGAATTTAGTTAACTATTTTGTTTGTTCTGTGTGTTATTTGATTCTTACAGGAAGTGTTGTTTATGTGTTCAATTTTATTATGTAAATTTTAATTTATGACATGAGGTATAATTATAGTGAGTGCTATAAGGTAACTTTGTTTGTTTGATTATCATGAAATTCACATCGCCAATCCAAAAAGTTCTTTGAAACTACTAATAACTTTTCCAAATGAAAAACGGAATGAATGCCAAGTTGGAGGTCGGTTGATGGCTCTTATAAGATCATTTTCTTCACCCGCAAAAATAACGTTATGCATTTTCAGACTTCATGTTCTTTGTCCCAAAGCCATTTAGCCATAAAAGCTTCCAAAAAGGAATGAATATCAACCGTAAGATCTTCTTATGTGCAGCAATACCTTCTCGTTAGAATCATTGATACCCCAAGACGCACCACTGAACATTCTCTCTTTGTTCAAACAGTATCAATGTTACATTTTACACATGGATCAGGAGGCGGTTTCCATCCAAGCGATCATTTGTTCCATGTTACCAAGCTTAACTCCTCTCTCAAATCCGCTTCTTTTTTTAAGAGATCTTACTTACTGAATCAGTTGCTAGCTAGCTAGGAAGCTCATTCTTTCGAAGATGAAGTTGTAGCGATTCTTCCATAGTGTTCATAAAATTCAAGGATAGGCTCTTTTTATTTTCATGGGCACATTTGTGTTCTTTCCAACCAGAACCACGTAATACTGATTTTGATATAAAGATTGTTCGTCAAACCCATTTTCAGGAGTTGGAAAGAAAAAGTTTTCCCAAATTTGTTTCGCCACCATACACAAAAAGAGAACATGATTATACTCACTTTCTAGGCCACACAAATAGATCATAAACTCTATTTACATAAAAATAAATCACTCATCCAACTAAAGAATAAAATGCTCCCACAAATATTTAAATCAATTTATTACTATTTGCCTAGTTTCCATCTATTTTTTTGCAAGTACTCAAATCAGAAACACATCTTGACACACAAAAATAGAAAGACATGTTGAATATATTCGATGATTTTAAAAAAAGAATATATTCGATTATTGAGAAAGAAGTTAAAAGAATGCACGTGAGTGGATCAGGCGTTGAAGGCGGTGAGGAGAGGAAGAGCAGGTGACAGTAACAGAGAAAGACGGTGATCGAGACGTGGCGGTTCCTGAGATCTACGCCTCCTTAGCCATATATGACGCCCGCCACCTATTTTTAAATTCACCCTTTTAATTCATTTTTTGATTTTCTCAAATCATTGATGACGCTAAGAAGAATATTCTAGGATAATAACAAAAACAGTTTATGTGATAAAAGTAGCAACAACAAAAAATTGACATGTGTAATATTATTTTAGATTATAAAATTTTTTGTTACCTTAAATATTTTCCAAATAATATATATTAAAATAAATAAATAATAACAAAAATGTGAAAATTTGATTTTTCAGTTTTTCGATTTTTCTTTTTCAAATTTTTTTTTTCAAACTTTTAGAAAAAAATTGTAAATATCTTTTCCTAATTTTTTTCCTAATTTTTTTAATTCTGAAAATATTCCTAAAAATGTATTATTGTTTCTAGAAAACGTTTACAACTATCTATAGTAAAAGAATTGTATTTTATGAAGTAATAGTTAATACTGTAATTTATTGGTTATATATTTCTAATTAGTAGACATTTGTAACTCAATGTTGTATGTTTGATTTCAAAAAAAAAAAATTTGTTTTGGTTTTCAAGGTTTTCTTAAAACTTTATTATTGTTTTTTGAAAACATTTAATCTATGTATTATATTCCTTCTGTTTCATAAAGAGTGGCATTACCATTAAAATTTTATTTCACAAAAAGTGTCATTTTATATTTTTAATACAAAATTTTGAATAAAAATCCAGTTTTAACTTTATTGATTTAATGTATTTATTAGAAAGAGAAAATTGTTGAGTGTATTAATAAAGAGTAAGATAGATATTTTAATGGTTTTTTGATTTGCGTGAAAACTCCAGAATGATACTATTTGTAAAATGAATGGAGTATAAGTTTGTAAGTTCTTATATTTTCCAAATTAATACATTAATTTAAGGCTACATATCTGAACATGTGCACTATTATAATTTTTATGTTTGAAGTTCGACTCTAATGAAATGAAAAGAAAAATATTTGAAGGCTTTTTTTAAATATATTATTATTTTCAAGAAATATTTAAAATTATTTATTATATAAATTTATAAATTTTAATACTTGTCGAACTAATACAATAGATTAGTGGTACACATCTTCTGCATGTGCATCTTTTTGAAACTCTAATGCTGGAAGTTCGATTTCAACAAAATGCAAAATAATTTTTTTTTTTGGGAAAACCTTCCTAAAACTGTATTAATTTGTCTTGAAAACGTTCAAAACTATTTATTATATTTGTTTGTGAGTTTTTATACTTTTAGAAATAATACACTAATTTAGTGGCTACGCATCTCTAACATGTGGATATTTGTAACTCATATGTTCAAAGTTCAATTCTATTGAAATGCAAAAAAAAAAAAACATTTTGTTTTAGTTTTTGAAAGGCTTTCCTGAAATTGTATTATTATTTTTTGAAAACATTTAAAACTATTTATTATATAAGTTTGTAAGTTTTTATACTTTTCAAATTAATATCATAAACTAATGGCTACATTTCCTCAATTTGTTCAACTTGGTAATCAGATGTCTAATGTTCTATTTTAACGAATGCAAAAAACTAATTTTTTTTGTTTTTGGAAGACATTTTGAAATAATATTATTGTTTTCTAAAAAATATTTATATTATTTTGTGAAACAAATTTCGAAAATGTTTCTGAAAAATTGGAAAAAATCGCAAAATTGTTTTTATTAAATAAATATTTATTTAAAAGTAAAATATTTATTTTATATTAAATATATTTATTATTATTAAGGTAATGTTATTTTGTTTTTGTTTTTTTTACTGCTATTTTGGTCACACATTTTATTTTTTGTATCATTATAGAAAATTGCCCTATTTTTTTATATGAAAATTGATAGCCAATAGGTTGAGAATAAAATTGATTGCCAATATATCGTGGAAAACCTTGGTGAGAAAGATGTAGGCAATTTAATTAGAACTAATTGTACTTAATGTATCTTATTCACAAAATAATAGCAATCTTGTATCTTTCAAAATCTTATTGCAATTATGTATCTTTTTGTCTTTTAGTGCTGGTTAAAGACTATTTTAGGCTTAGCTTTTGTCTTCTTGTGATAAATAGTTAATCCATAAACTATCCACAATTCACCCTTCTATCCATCCGAATTTATTATTAGTTTTTAATTCTTTTCTTTTCTTTTCTCTTACAATCTCTTTCTTATTTTATGAATTATTTTTCACCCCTCATTTTTTGAACGGTGGATAGGATAGGGGAGGTGATGATTCCGACAATATAGACCGCCAGAATGAAGATAAAATAGGCAGATGTACTGGAATTCAAAAAAAAATCTGACATACAGAATTTGCGAATAGATAGTTTAGAGTAGATGTCCACAACATCCATCCACGTGGATACTGCCACCGTTATTTGTGATCCGTGGTCACAAAAGTATGTTGGGTATATTATTCGTGGACACAAAAGTATGTTGGACGATCACATCTCATGCTTAACAAGATGGTTTAACATATGAAAGACAAGATGCTTAACAAGATGCTTACCATGGGTAAACGCTTATGATGGAAAATAGTTAACAAGATGCTTACCATGGGTAAACGTTTATGATGGACAATAGGTGGTCAAGAGTTAACATTATTGCGATCCGTGGTCACAAAAGTATGTTGAGACGATTATTCGTGAACACTACTACGATTATATCACATGTTAAACGTTTATGATGGACAATAGGATGGTCAAGAGTTCACATTATTGTGATCCGTGGACACAAAGTACATGTCTAATGGATAAAAGTTGGTTAAGAGTTCACATGATTGTGAATTTGCGGACACAAAGTAAGTGTAGACTACTATCCATTCAAAAACAACATTTTCATTGGCTACTTCCTACCCATGGTAAGCATCTTGCATATGATATGATCATTGTAGTATCCACATGGATGGATATTATGGAAAGTTAGCCTCAACTATCCATTCACAATTTCCGTATTAAGTCCGTTTTTTTTTTGAATTCCGGTAGATCGATCAGTTCTAACTCTATTACGGCGGTCTATATGACCGGAATCCTCACTCATTGCATGATATTCACCGTTCAAAAAATGTGGAGTTAAATAAATGTAAAAGTAAGAAAGAGAAGGAAAAGGAAAATAAAATGAAAGAAAAAAAAAAATGAATAGGCTTTCGGTGGATTAAGATTAAGAAAGAAATAAGAAAAAAGTGTAAGAAATAAAATGGGTTTTTTTATGGTGGGTCATACAAAAAAAATACATTAATACAAACTTTTTCTAAAATATATCAAATTGTAATAAAATAAATTAAAATATAATAAGTGCAATTCACCTAATTTAATTATGCGTTGACAGCTAAAGCGACATATTAATTAGCAATCAAATAAAGTTTTCAAAGTCCAAGATTCGAATATCGACGGCATGGAAATTTTTATGTTTTGTGTTATGTTTCATGTGTTGTGTTGAAATTTGCAACGTAAACGTAAAATTGGCCAATAACCAACAATTGTTTCAAGTTTCAACACTGATTAACAATTTCAAGAAGTTAGTGTTGAAGCTTGAAACAGTTGTTGGTTATTTATTAGTCAATTTCAACACTGATTACAATTTTAAGAAAAATCGAAAAGAGGTCTTTGAGTGGCATTTTTTCCTCTTTCTTTTCTCCTTGTCATTTAACTTTTTAGCAGGGAATCTCACTTTTTTGCTTTTTTTTTTGTTGTTGTTGGGCATGACTCTCTCCTTATTTTCTTCTTAGACTAGTTTTTCTTCCGCGGTAGAAACCTTTCTTTTAAGTTGGTTTGGTGGCGGTGCTCGGCTTCATTGTCTTGTCGCGACAGCTCTTTGGTTGCAATGTCAGATCCATGAGGAACAAATTTGGTGATGACGTCCGTTCAATGTTATATTATGGTGGATCCTCATCTCGGACTCTATGGGTTGGTGGGGCTTCGTCTTCTCTGACGGTTCTTCGCCTCGTCAGGTAAGATGGTGGGGCGGAGGTTTGCAGAGGCTTTGGCTTGCATATTGTGTTGTGTCTCTCTTATCCTTTCTATTGTGCATTCAAGAACGGTGGCGGTTTTAGGGTTTGGAGTCTCGATGTGGAGGCTGTGGACCGGCGATGGTTTGGAAGGCCTAGACGTCTCTTTCTGTCCGATAAGGCATCACTCCGGCGGTGGACCGAAAATGAAGGCGGTGATTCGGACCCTCTGTTCTCCCTCTTCTTCTCCTTGTTTCCAGTGGTTTTTAGCAGTTCTCGGTCTCTTTCTCTTTCAGTGGTGGTGCGTTTTAGGTGCTTGGGTTCTCGTCTGGTGGCGTTGCGACTCCCTTGGCGGTAACGGTGTTGTCTTCGATCTAGGGTTCTCGTGTTGTCCTTCGTTGTTTTTGGACTTTCCTTTTTACTGAATTTGGGTGTTTTGTCCATGTCCTTTAGGATTTTTAGTGGTCTGAACTGTTTTTGTTTTTATTTTCTTTCTTTTCATTATTGCACTTTGTATTTAAAAATAATAAAATGAACTTATAAAAAATCAATTTAAAAAAAAAAAATTAGGGTGGCTTGCACTGGTTGTATCTTTTTATTTTTTCTTTGCATTTTTGTACCTTTTTAAAAGTTAGTGCATTTTTTATTTTTTTAAGAAAAAAGGAATGAAAAGACAATAATATCCCTCACAGACAGGAGCAAATGGGGAAAAGACCAAAGAACTCTACGTATGGATAGAGATCCCATGCTATCCTTCTTATCCATTTTTTAATTTTTTTTATTCATTTCTTTTCCCCTTAACTCTTTTTCTTACTTTTCCTTTATTTTCACTCCCATTTTTGACGGTGGATAGGATGGCGGAGCTGAGGATTTCGGCCATATAAACCGCCTGAAAGGAGATAAAATCGGTCGATGTACCATGATTCAAAAAAAATCGGACTTAATACGGAAGTTTCGAATAGACAGTCTAGACTAGGTGTCCACAATATCGACTATTCGTGGACATTACCACAATCACATCACAGACGCTTTGGATGGATAGTGGTCCACGAGTACATGTGTCCACAGATTCACAATCATGTGAACTCTTGACCACTTTATTTTCATCAGAAGCGTCTAGCATCTGATATAATCATGGCAATGTTCTGGTCCACACGTACTTGTGTCTAGAGATTCACAATCATGTGAACTCTTGACCACTTTGTGTTCATCAGAAGCGTCTAGCAAGTAATATAATCGTGGTAGTGTCTATGAATAGTTGATACATAATAGAACTCTTGACCACCTTCTGTTCATCAAAAGCGTATAGCATGTGTTTTAAATACTTTTGATCGTACTTTGTGTCTATAGATTCACAATCATGTGAACTCTTGATCACCTTCTGTCCACGAATAGTCGATACATAGTAAACACAGTTTTAAATATTTTCAAACACTACCATGATCATATGACATGCTAGATGCTTTGGATGGATATTAGTCCACACGTACTTGTGTCCACAAATTCACAATCATGTAGACTCTTGACCACTTTATGTTCATCGAAAACGTCTAGCATGTGATATAATCGTGGTAGTGTCCACGAATATTTTATACATAATAAAACTCTTGACCACCTTCCTTTTGTTCATCAAAAGCATCTAGCATGTGTTTTAAATACTTGTGATCGTACTTTGTGTCCACAGATTCACAATCATGCAAAATCTTGATCACCTTATGTTCACAAATAGTCGATCTCTTAACCACCTTATGTTCATCAAAAGCGTCTAGCATGTGTTTTAAATACTTTTGATTGTACTTTGTGTCCACAGATTCACAATCATATGAACTCTTGATCACCTTCTAACTGATCACCTTCTGTCCACGAATAGTCGATCTCTTGACCACCTTATGTTCATCAAAAGCGTCTAGCATGTGATATAATTGTGGTAGTGTCCACGAATAGTTGATACATAATAGAACTCTTGACCACCTTATGTTCATCAAAAGCATCTAGCATGTGTTTTAAATACTTTTGATCGTACTTTGTGTCCATAGATTCACAATCATGTGAACTCTTGATCACATTTTATTCATGAATAATCGATCTCTTGACCACTTTTTGTTCATCAAAATCATCTAGCATGTGTTTTAAATACTTTTGATCGAACTTTGTGCCCACGGATTCACAATCATGTGAACTCTTGATCACCTTCTATCTGATCACCTTATGTCCACGAATAATCGATCTCTTGACCAGATTTTTTTTATCAAAAGCGTCTAGCATGTGTTTTAAATACTTTTGATCGTACTCTGTGTCCACAAATTCACAATCATGTGAACTCTTGATCACCTTCTGTCCACGAATAGTCGATCCATAGTAAACACAATTTTAAATATTTTTGATTGGCTACTTCTTATCCATGGTAAGCGTCTTGTACGTGATGTGATCGTGGTAGTGTCCACGAATAGTCGATATTGTTGACACCTAGTCTAAATTGTCTATTCGAAACTTCCGTATTAAGTCCGATTTTTTTTTTTGAAATTCTGGTACATTGACCGATTTTATCTCCATTCTGGCGGTCTATATGGCCGGAATCCTCAGCTCCGCCATCCTATCCACCGTCAAAAATGAATGGTGGAAATAAAGGTAAAGTAGAAAATAAAGTGAATAGAGAAAAGAAAAGAAACAAAATAATAATAAAAAAATCGGATGGATAGGAGGGATAGCATGAGATCGCTATCCATCTATGGTCTGTGAGGGCAAAATGGTCTTTCTAACACCTTAAAAATATAAAAATATACAAAATTGCACTAACTTTTCAGAAGATACAACTCTGCTATTATTTTATAAAAAGCACTGAGTGCAATAAACTCGAAATATCAACACAATAATACAGCAAGTGTCTCTTCATGTGTTGACACATCAGAATTTTAAAGTAATGAGGATGCGACACATCAATTAATGAAAAAGGTAAAAATCAATCAAAATAAAACAAAAATACACAACACTTGACACATCAATTAATCAAAAATTTCAAAAGCCAATAAAAAACATAACAAAAATACACATCATATTTAAATATGACTCATAAGCTTAAGTGATTAAGTTTAATAGTGGACATTCGATTATCGGGTTTGGTTCAGTTTAGACTTTTCGGTTTTCAGGATTTAGAAAAATAGATCTTATTCAAGTTCAACTATAATTCGGTTTGTTTCGGTTCGAGTTTTTAAAATTTTGAAATTTCCAAGTTCTAAAAACAAGTTCACATTCAAATTAAATAATACTTTATTTTTGGATTTTAACAAAACATATAAGAAAAAATAATCTACTAATTTAATTAAGATTATAGATTTTTAATATAATTTCCATATGTAATTACAATATTAATACTAAGTGAATTTTATTAAGTTCAGTTCGGTTTTTATATAATATAGTTTGGTTCGGTTCAATATTAGTTTATTTTTATATAGTATATACTATTGGATTATTTTATAATTCAATTTGGTTTGGGTTCTGAAAATTTGGTTCGAATTTGAAATTTTTTGTTCGGTTCATTTTGCCCATCTCTTATTTGGTTTATGACATTTTTGTTTGTTTATAAAATCCAAGAAATTGAGGAGGGGATAACCAAATCTGAAACGGAGATGTGAGAGTTTTTTCTCAGAGAGAACAAAACAAAGAGTAAATGAGAAAACTTATATGGTATGAATAGCAAGGGGAAGAAATTTAATTTTGAAAATAGGAAGATGATGAGTATGCAAATTAATCGAAAGTTTTCGATATTAAAAAATAGTAAGATATAAAATAATATTAAATATAAGATCAACGATAATTTGGTGAATAATATATGGAAAACTGATACATCAATTATTATTTTTAGTTATTAAGATGTCATATGTCTTTTGTATAAACTTACATATAATAGAAATCAATACTAATTTGTATATGTCAATAAACACAGTTAAAAAGTAAAATAAATGCACAAACGAATTAAAAAAGATGTTTGTCAATGCACAAAATTGGTTTAAGAAGAATAAATATTGATTCTTCAATTAAGCATAAATACAATATTGGTTTAATCTTTACTTTAAAGAGTTTCTACTCATCCAAAAATGTTTATCGTCAAATATTTTACTAATTCATTCTCTTGTTTGCATAAATTATAATCATTCTACAATTATTATAAAAAAATAATAACCAAAATTATTTTGAAAATATACATTTATAGAATAAATATTTACAATAAATCTGCAGCGTAGCGCGGATATCTATCTAGTAAAATAAAAAATACCGTAAGATGTGAATGTAGTGAGAGAGAGAGATAAATAATATTAAAAGTACTTTTTACCATGATATACTAAATTTGAAATATTAATTTGTGCTAAAAAATGTATGAAAATATTTCAATAAAAATCTTATTCGTTATGTACTAGTGAAAATAAATAATATGATACTAGAAAATGGTATCTGAATCAAGAAAATGAAAAAGTTTGAGATATAAAAAAAGTTTGAGATATAATGAAGTTTGAGGTATACAAAATTTTTTTAAAATGATATCTGAATCTCTCACATCCTGCGAACAAATAATTTAAATAAGATAACATGGAAAGTTCCTATTCAGTCATAATATTTTGTATATTTTGATTTTGAACTGTCGGTTTGGACAGCCTAATTTATCTGTGGCTCTTTTCTTGTTAACAAGAAAAAGTACCGTAAAAATGTTCAAGAAGGAGAAGCAACTTCCAAGAACTTGGTGTTTTGAAGAATTAGTGGACAATATTTTGAGAAGATGGATCCATGTTAACATGCAAGACACCAGACACGTACAAAGAAATGGGTGCGGAGAGGGTCCACACGTTTGAATGACTCCTAGTTGCAAAGAGCCGTACGTGTGTTATAGACTTATAATTAAACTTCAGATGCATTAAAGAATCCTAGTAGTTGTACATATTTAATACATTAAGAAAACAAATGTTTCTTTCCTTGTTCGAATAAACAACTAACCAACTCTTTACTCGTCTTATTTGTTTTGTTTTGTTTTAATCTGATCTAATATGCAAATAGAAGTTGATGATTCGTGCGTGTGAATCGTGACAGTTGCTTTTTATTGAAGCCGCCAGTGGTTTGGAGTATTTGACTTTGAAGACCCTTGACAGAGAGTTTTGAATTGACCATTCACAATCCCAACTTGCATCGTCGTTCACACTATAATTCTCGTCCCACACGTGAAACCTAAGTTTCCATGTCGGTTTAAATATCCTGATACTTTAGAAATATGGCATGTAGGACTTGGGATTATACAAATAACCCACATGGATATTAATGACTGCAAAAAACTGATATTAAAACTTCAATGACGAAGGTGATACTTTTGGTAATATAAGAAGACAAAAAATAAATAACTAAATATCAACGATGAAGAAACAACTGATATATTAATATCTCTATTTTTAAATATCAACGATGAAGAAACAACTGATATATTAATATCTCGTATTCCAAAATAGAAGCCAAATTTTAACGTAAATTGACACCAGGAAAGCAATCATTACAAGTGACGTTTTCGTTGTAGTAATTTAATACTAGGATATAAGTATTGGGAGGGGGGCCTCACATTGTGTCATTGGTGTGAGGAAAGAAGCCCAATTCACCCCGGCTCAGGGGGATTAGTCGGGCCTAAGGCCTGGAACCTCCTGGATAATCAAAAAAAAAAAAAAAAAAAAAAAAAAAAAAAAAAAATAAGTATTAGAGAGTAGAATATTCAAGAAATGGAAGGTATAACAACTTGGACGTACATTATTTTGTATCGACAAATCAAACCTATTTATTCGGTTACTCCTGCTTGCTATACATGTTATATAATAGGAAGAAACTAGTCAGATTCGTTATGCTTTAGCTGTAAAGGTCATATATAAAGTTATGATAGCAAATTCGATCGGTTACATATATACATATATGTGCGCATATATACCCCTGTAATTAATATCTGTCTTAGACCCTTTTTGTTTGGTTTAGACCCTTTAATTTTCAACATAATTTCATGATTTTCAAAAAAAAATATGAAATGTATAACATAAGGTTTCTAATACTGTATTGTTATTTCTCGAATATTCAACTTTTATTTGTAGAAGAAGAAATCGTTTTTGTTTTCAGTGTTTTCATTAATATTTAGTGCGCACATTTCATTTTTGTCATTGAATTTTATTAATTTATCAAATGAAGAAAATATCATTTTATAAAACTGGATATATTAGAATTTTAACTCAAAATTTTAATAAAATACTACAAAACGCGGATCAAGATTAAAAAAAAAAAATCGGGAACCAACCAAGCAAAGGGAAACAAACACAAAAAGATATTAATCAATGTAAAAGCCATAAAACTTTGTGATTTAATCTAAACAGCTGTACATAGCCACATAAATACACAAAAAAAATATTATACCCACTATATCTTTCTAAAAAATAATTATATTTTTATATTTTTCAAAAACTCGTTGCAATTTGATATCTTTTTTTTTTTTGTAATTACATCGTTAAAAAACCATTTTATCCTTACAGATAAAAATAACTTCTAGATGGACACGGATAGGTGTCACATACTATTCCTTACTATCCATCTTTTTTTTTTCTTTTCACTATCTTTTTTACTTTATCTTTTTATTAACCCCTTTTTTTTTAATAGTGGATAAGATAGCAGAGTTGAGGTTCCCGACTATATAGATCATCAGAATGAAGATATAATCGGCCGATGTACTGTCGTTAGAGTTATTTGTGGATTCTAGTCTGTCCGCGAAGGGTAAATCTATCTTTTTAAAGTTGAGACTTACAAAAAAATATACTCCCTTCGTTTCACTATATTTGATTTTCTAGCTTTTGCACATAGATTAAGAAACAATTAATATATATTTTTTGCAAACTAAAAAAGGTAAAAAAGTATTGGTTTTATAATAAGTAATTGACTAATTTTTTTGTTTTAGGTGAAACTTCGTTCTTGGTATACTTTTTGAGTGTTTTTAATTAATTAGTCAAACAAAATTTAATGCATATACTAATTAATCATATTAAAAGAAGAAAAAAATTCATTAATTATACCATAGAAAATAAAATATTGTGAAACAAGAATAAAATGCTAGAAAATCAAATATAGTAAAACGGAGGGAAGTACAAGATTACAATCAAATTTCTAAAGATACAAAACTGAAATGAAAAAGATAAAAAGACATATATGATACAATACACCCCACAAAAAAATGTCTGAACTGTTTCATTTCATTTTTCATCCTTTTTAACTCTCTTTTCATAATGATACACATATAATTCAATTGGTAAACAAAACAAATATATAGTTTTTGCGGCAAGTGAGACCGATAAACAATTAGAGAATAATACAAAAATGTAAAAACAAATGATTCAATAAAATAATATAAAACAAAAAAATTAATAATTTAATAACGTTTCTAATATCGTTTTTATGATTAGTGATCATGAAAATAAAAATGGTAAACCTTTAGGCAGGGCCGAACCAACTAATTTGGTGACCTGAAGCGGAGCTGGAAATTGTGGCCCATAAATATGTATAAAACCAAACTCATCACGAGAGTACTTTAACATATTCAACAACAAAACATGTTTTATTGAATCAAAAATACTTTAAAGAAAATCATAGGTTTTGGCATTGTTTAATATTTGTGATATAATAGATCAGTTAACCTATTATCCATACCAATAATAATGTGGCCCTAAAAAAACGAAACAAAAACTGGTGTTCCTAAGCAACGGCTTAGCCGGCTTGTCCTCTGGGCCGGACCTGCCTTTAGGGCAACAATAAATAATTACCGATCGAAACCATAACTAGAATTAGAAACGAAAATAGAAAATACATGGGTCCCAAATAAATTATCAAATGAAAAATTTAAAAAGAGATATATACATAAATATGGCTCTTTGATATGCATTGGTGGTTGTCAAAAAAAAAAAAAAAATATGCATTGGTGAGAGAGACACCTGGTGCGAGCGTTTTTGACGAACGCGGAAAACGAGCACTAAGAAATACAATTGCTCTTTCCCAAGACCACCGTGTTGTATTAATACACCAAAAACGTTAAAGCAAAAACGAAGAAGAGCACTTAAACGGCGTCGCAGAGAGAGGAGGTTCTTTCTTGGCCGAGAGAGAGAGAGGCAGAGAGTTCTTCTTCTCTTTACATCAGCCATGGCCACACCCACACGCAGTCTCTCCGTCTTCAAAGCTCTCCTCCTTATTCTTACTCTCTCAGGTTATTTCCTTCTCCTTGACTTTCTTTCATAGATTGGATTCAGATTCCTTATTGTGTTTTTTTTTTGTTTTACAAATCAGTGAGAAGTAACGGCCAAGGAGTAGGAATCAACTACGGCCAAATAGCTAACAACCTCCCATCTCCGGCGAGAGTCGCCGTCCTCCTCCGATCACTAAACATCACAAGAGTAAAACTCTACGACGCAGATCCAAACGTCCTCTTCTCCTTCTCTAACTCACAAGTCGATTTCATGATCGGATTAGGTAACGAGTTCCTCCAAAACATGTCAACAGATCCAACCAAAGCTCAGACTTGGATCCAGCAACGACTCCAACCACACATCACCAAAACCCGAATAACCTCCATCGTTGTCGGAAACGAAATCTTCAAAACCAATGATCGTGTCTTAATCTCAAGTCTCTTACCGGCTATGAAATCGGTTTACTCTGCTTTACAAAATCTCGGTTTAGAGAAACAAGTAACAGTAACTTCTGCTCATTCACTAGACATTCTTCAATCATCTTTCCCTCCTTCATCTGGATCATTCAAAGAAGAGTTTATCCCGTTTCTTCAACCTCTTCTTGATTTTCACTCTCAGATCAAATCTCCTTTCTTGATCAACGCTTATCCTTTCTTCGCTTATAAAGACAGTCCTAATGAGATTTCGTTAGATTATGCTCTGTTTCAGCCGAATCAAGGGATGATTGATCCGGGCACCAATCTTCATTACGATAACATGTTGTTTGCTCAGGTAGATGCGCTTTACTCCGCCATTAAGACGTTGGGACATACAGATGTTGAGGTTCGGATCTCGGAGACGGGATGGCCTTCTAAAGGAGATGAGAGTGAGATCGGAGCTACGCCGGAGAACGCCGCGCTTTATAACGGGAATTTGTTGAAATTGGTTCAGCAGAGGAAAGGAACTCCGGCTAAGCAATCTGTTCCGATTGATGTTTACGTTTTTGCTCTTTTTAATGAGAATCTTAAACCCGGTCCGATTTCTGAGAGGAATTATGGTTTGTTTTATCCAGATGGTAAACCGGTTTATAATGTCGGTTTACAGGGTTATCTTCCTGATATTATCTACAGTTCAAGCGCAACTACAATCAAGGTAAATCCTTTTTTTTGTCAAAACAAGTTCAATTTTTTCGGTTTTCAAATCTTGATTATTTTTTTCCTACAAATTCAAAGAAAATATTTTTTTCTAAAATTCAATTGTTTTGGTAATTTTTTATTTTTTAAAATGTAAAAGTTTTGCAAAAGTTTGAGATTGACTATTAAACTTCCAAGGATATCTAAATTATTTATGAGTGATTTTTAGCTTTTTAAAAACTTTTTGTTAGTGGTTTTGCTAACAAAACATGAAAAGTTCAGTGGAAAAAAAACGTGAGAAAGTGTTATCTTGTGATCTTCGTGTTTCAATGAGGATATTTCTTATATGTTATGATTAAATTTTAGGAATATATCTCTTCTTTTTGACATTAAGAATATATTTAAGTGAGAAGATAATTGATAATAATGTGGATGTTGAATGATTTTGTGCAGATTTTGAATTTGTGGAGAGCCGTGATGGGGTTGGCTGTAGCGTCGTTGATACTTGATATGGGCGTCAAAATGAGGATGAGATAAGCTTGGCTTGTGTCCTTGTCTGTCCTTATAGGTTTTTTTTCCTTACAAGAAAATTATTGTTATAGTTATATAGGTGAGGTACACAATTCTTTGTCATGTATTGGATTCACAATAAAAGAAAAATTAATCTATTCCGCAATATTTTTTTGTTAATAGTAGTGAAAAGTTGTAATAGTTTATTGTTGCATTATTCATTGTAAGAACGATTTTTAGTTTGAATAAATTTATAGGAATAAATATACCTTATATTTATGTACTTTAGTAAAAATAGTGAAATACTAATATCCATCTAGTGATCCATAATTTTTCAACCGGCTATCTGAGATCTACGTGTGGTGATTCTGGTTGTTTGCGGCTCTCTTCATTATAATCGTATGGAAATTGCAATATATTATCGCCGATTTCATTTTTGGGTTATTCAATAAATGACTAAATACTTTTCTTTGATCTGGGTGTTTCCAAATTAGGTTTTTTCCGTCCTTTGTCGTTTGTTTAATAATTTCGTTTATGTTTTAAACTTTCAATTTGTAGTTATTTTGTGTATTTTTTCGTTTGGGTTTAGTCTTGTTTAGATTTCGAGTTTTGGTATCGTCTAAATAGTCGGATTGTGTTTTTAAAAAACTTTTTCCTTAGAGCTACCGTAATTTTTTTTTGGATTTTGTTGTATATTTCGTGTTGGTTTAATATATATGTCCTTTATACGAAAAAATGATCCAAAAAGGATCCATAATTCAACCTTCATTTAAATAAATATTAAAATTTACTTTCTATTTTAATTTTATTAAAACCATTTTGAGAACCAGTTTATGTAATTATGCTAAAAGTGTTACAGAATCAGTATGTTATAGACATTTTAAATTGTGGGTCACACCACTTGGGTTAACTCCAACTTGCAATCATGCATGTGAATATTTTTCTCGTAGTATTTAAAAATGTTCCTCACAACTTCAGCCATACAAAAGGCCCATTGTACCATCAATCATATTTTAATGAAATTTTCAAAAGGTCGGTTTGTTTCACTCGTTTCTTTTCACAAATCTATTCATTTCCACGCAACAATGTCTAAATGTAATTTTCAAGTAATGTGTTTATATAATTATTTTATTGTATGATGTCGTCTACAGTTGCACAAATCTGTCAATTTATTATTTTAGAAGTTCAAATGCTCGTTAATATTAGTGGATCCAAGACTTTTGTTTGTTTTCTGTCATCTGATATTATTGATTTTAATATGAATATATGAGGTGAAATACACACACTTAAAAAAGTTTGGAGACAAAAGCACAAAACATATTAACATAATGTCCAAATTGCTTTATCAAAAAATAATGTCCAAATTGAAGCTAGCATCAACAAGATTATCTTGAATAGATTTTTTTTAATCAAGTTATCTTGAATATAATTGAGAAGAATTAAGTTTCTAGTGTCAGGATAAAGTCTGAAGACTTACATAGAAGATATATATTTTTATAGAAAAATGACAAAGCTAAATCTTTTCTGACAGTTTTTTTTCCATAAGAACAACATTTTCATCCAGTCTAATGCAAATAAAGTTAGCACTTTTGTGGCGTTAATTACTCTACATTTGGCACTGAATATAAATAAAGGGTAGATAATTTATAAACATTCATTAGCCATATCAAAATAATATGATATGATTTCTTTGAAAGTTCTACAAATTAACAAGTAAACTAGTCAAATATAGTGAAAATAAAAACGAAGAAAAAGAAAGAAATATTTGTATTGTTTTAGACCTAATTTTCTCTCTCTTCTGTTTCTCTCCCAAATAGCCGCCGCCAAGAGCCTCTCTTCTTAGATCTGCATTCCTTGCCGGCGCCGGTCCATGGTCTAGCTCCTCAGTCCCTGTGTTTCTGTCGGTGTTTGTTTAGGGTCTCTGATGGTGTCGGTGGATTGCGGAGGCTCGTCTCGCTGTTGTCTTCTTGCGCAGGCGGCACAGTCACTGCGGCGTCGCGGTGGCTGCGGTGGAGGTGAGGCTCCTCGTGTCGGCGTGGATAGTCTCTACCTCTTCCGGCTCGTACTTGGCCGAGATCTGGTCTCCGATGCTCTTCTTCCGGTGTTTTTCTATCCATCTGTTTTCCCCGCGTGTTCTCTTCCAGGCGTCTCGTACTCGACGGCGTGCGGTGGTGCGGAGGCTCTCCTTCTCCCTCCGTTTTTGGTCTCTCGTGGCTGGGAAATCGCTTTGTGATTTTCTCCGGCGGTGAGCGACGGCTTTGACTGCTCGTTCTGCTTCTGGTCTAGGCGCTGGCTTGGGACTTTGAGGACATGTCCTGAGTCCGGTTAATAAGTCAACGGTAGAACGGGTCGTGTGGCAGGCCTCGTCGAGGTGGCTCGCGAGTTCAAGCGGAAGTAGAATCCACTGGCGATGGTTCTCTGCTGTGGTCCAGGCGGGTGGCTCGTCGGTGTTCCTGCTTTTACGGCAGTGACTCCGGTGCCGTCTAACGCTGTGTGGCCTGACTACTATCGGCAGTGTTTTGGTTCACTTCTTAAAGCCGGTCTAGCGATTTTGTGTTTTGGTTGTTCTCGGGTTGGCTCCGGTTTTGACTGGTGTTGTTGGTGGGAGGAAATCAGACTTGAGATGTTGAGGCGCCGGTTTCTTATGACAGTTAACTTGTAGTTGTGGGAGCTGGTTCTTGAGAGATTTGTTTGATCAGGAATGGTAATTGGAGGCGACACTTCGACAGCCCGTTTGGGCTCTCTTGTCGACATCTCCAGATTAGTCCGTCATGAATTCCGGAGATCCCGTTAGTTTTCGGAGAAGCTGTAGGCATTTCTCTCACAGGATTGAGGACTGGCCTTAGGAGGATGCTCGTGGCAACAAAGATGAAAACTCTAGTTCTTCGGATCTAAGACAAAGGCGGGGTGGTCGATGATTTATCGTCTGATTGCTGCTCTCTCGTCTAGTTTCGTTTCGGTTTTAAGTTGTTCACTCAAGACAACCTTTAGCTTGTCGTTTGTCTCGGTTCAAGTTGTGATTGTGTTTCTTGTAGCTTTTATTTTATATTTTTCTGTATTTTTTGTTTTCTCTGTAATTCTGTCAAAAATCAAAATCGGTAATAAAATTTAATATTTTTACCAAAAAAAAATGTTTTATTGTTCAAAAAAGAGAGAGTAAGGTTTAGAAAGATTAAACAAAAAGTCTTCAACGAAAATAAGAAATATTCTCTTCGAATACCTTACAACATGTACAATAATAGGCAATTAAGTAACCTATATGTATATGACGCGTATCATTTGTTGATGTGGGTGTTATAAAGAATAAGAGGTTTAATAAAAACTTAATAGGGTTTAGGGGGTAATTGACGAGTGCTGTCAAAACTGTGGGAAGATAATTTGTTTGCTGTAGCTCTAATATGAAAATCAATCCTGCTGTAGCTTTGAAAAAAATACTCACAGCACATACAAAAAAAAATCTTTTATTTTAGATGTGGAAAACCATTTTTCTAAAGCACTAAAATTTTGATTCATACTTTCTTTCGAACATTTTTTTCCCTCTCTGTTTCATTTTTAATTTTTTTTTTCTTTTCATTTTCATTGCTTGTTTTAACCCAACACACATACACACACATATATATATATATATATATATATATATATATATATATATATATAATGTTTGCATAACATACCCTATATATGTATATACATATTATAATAATTTTATATAAGCATATGATATATGTACATAAATAGTATTTAACATATTTCTTATAATCATAATATATAAAATTTATTGTATATACATAGTAAATAAATTTTACTATTCTTTTTATATATGTTTATAATGTTATGTGTTTAAATTTATATATATATATATTATAGATTTTCTCAATTATTGATATAATATAAAATATAAATCAATCATATTTTTTTTTTAGAAAAGTCACAACTAAAATTATACAGTCAAAAATTCTACCGCTAAACTTTTACAACCAAAATTATGCAGCTATAAATCGAAAGCTACATTTGTTCCCAATCAAACCCTTAGACTTTAGAAATCATAAATGGTTATTTAAGATAGGAAAAAATACGATTTCTCCTAAAACAAGTACATCTAATCTTTTCATTTTTTATGAATACAAAACATCATTAAAATGAAGATTAGAATTTACAAAATATTAAATCTAATACATTGATTTCTCGGCAAAAAAAACATAAAGAAATAAATTTGGATAAAACTATGTGATAGTGAAAATTATCTAATCCAAAGTAACATTAAATTTCCACAAGTAGAAGACCGTTGCCTGAACGACTATTTTCCTCAATATGATCATAAGATTGTGAAGTCTAGTCTTGGTCAGAGATTTTAGCCTGGGTCAGGGACTTTGGCCAAGATCAGGGTGTATTTTTCGTTGGTCTTTAGCTTTGAAACAAGTTACAGTTGGGACTTGAAAGTGCTTAAACATCATCTTCACTCCATCTCAACTTCTGTGGTTAAAATTTCTGTCAGTTTTTCAATTGGTGCATCAACATTACATACATCTTTTTATGATCATATTATATCATCTTAATAAAACATTTTTCTGAGTATTATATTACTTTTAAATTGATATTATATCTTTAAAATTTTGTTTTATTTAATTTTTTTTTTATCTTTGTTTGATTTAATTTTCTAATTTTATATTCTATTATTTAATTAAACTTTAATATGTATTGATAACTTCTATTAATTTTCATATTAGTTTAGATATTTCGTGGTAATATTAATTTCAAGATATAAAAATGAAAATACAAAAATATATAGTATATTATTAGAGTATGTGTATGTATTGGTTAAATGATAAAACCAATTAGAATTGTGGTTTGACTAAACCAGGAAATCTTGTATAAAGTAAACGTTGTAAATCAGTTTTACATTCAACAGAAATGAATAACAGCTTCTTTTTGCTTATCTTCGATCGTGTTCTTCCTTGAGCTCAGCTCAACTAACATGGTATCAGAGCATTGAGGATCAATCCTCAATCGATTTCTTTCTTTCTTTCAGTTCATTGACCTTATTTCAATCGGTGATTCTCCCGATTGAAATCCTTCTTACTGTTTGCAATTCGCGATTCTTGATTATTCCGTCAACAATCGTTGCAATCGCAGTTCAAAATCACTTGACAATGGTGATCAGTCGTCGGAATCTGCGTCGCCATGTCAAGATGGGAGGATCTTCAGCTACAAAAGTTGGAAAATCTCCAGACTCAGCTCGTTGGAATTTCATTCCCGAATCTCCGTCTTCGCCACCGCATTTCTTCGACTCGTCATCTCCATCAGATTTACCTATCGACAGTATGCATTCCCCATACTATCTAACAAACGGAGATAATCCATGTCTCTCTATCACCTCTGAAATATTTGGTGGATCGAACTATGACAATTGGAGTATAGGAATAACCATCGCTTTAGATGCTAATAATAAACTAGCATTTGTTGATGGATCTTTGCCTCGTCCTATTAATATGTTCATTAATTAATGATAACTTCTATCATTTCGGTTATGATAAATTGTATGTGATCGAACCTCAAGGTTTAAGTGGCGGCCTTGCTCTCTATTATGACAATGTATATAATGTGAACATACTCTTTCCTAACAACATAATAATTGATGTCGAAGCGGAATATCAAGGAAAAAGATTTATATTTCCTTCACATATGGAGAATCGGTTCAAAAGTTTACGAACAAATTTGGAAAAGAATAACGCGGATTGGTATTAACCGAAATGACCCGTAGTTTATAATTGGTGATCTAAATGATATCACAAGTAATCATGAGAAAGGAGGAACCTTAAGTAGTGCAACTAGTTTTCTGAATTTCAACAATATGATCCGAAATTGCGGTGTTTTGGAGTTTCTGTCTCTAGGGAACTCCCTATCTTGGAAAGGATGGAGAGGTGGAAAATGATTCATGGTAGTTTACACTGGGCTTTAGCCAATGAGGAATGTCACACATTATTCCATAACTCATTTGTTGAATACTTAGTATAGTCGGTTCTGATCATCGGCCTCTTGTAGCTACAATGGAAGATAAAGTGTATCGAAGGAGGGCTCAATTCAGATTTGACAAAAGATAGATTGGGCAAGATGGATTGAAGGAATCGATTACTTCTGGGTGGGGATTATCTTGAGAGCGATCTCCACAAGACATTATATCAAGAATCACCAATTCTCGGCATGAAATTTCAAAATAGAAGAAAAATAACTTAATATACGGGAAGGAAAAGATAAGAAAATTCAAAAAGCTTTAGAAGACCAAAATGATGAAAGTCGGACTCATGAGGAGGTAACAGATATTTTACGTAAATTAAAGGAAACTTATATGGATGAAAACTATATTGGCAACAAAAAAGTAGGAATCTTTTGAATACATAGGGTGATCGGAACACAAAATTTTACCAGGATTTAACAAAACAATGACGTGCCAAAATCGGATCATAGAGCTTCATAATGAGGCCGTAGAATGGGTAACTAAGCATGAATATGTGGAGAAAGTAGCAGTAAATTATTGTGAGGATTTTTTACGTAACACCCGTTTCCGGCGAACCGGAAACACGGTGTTAGGGTACCCGTCGAACCGGAACAGTCCGACCGGTCTGCCTTCTCAATTGGTCACATGAATCCTACGCGCTTTATTCAATTCAAATCCACCAATAACATCGATCGATCATCAATCCTGCATCCGGACCTGCGAGGGAAAAAGGCACGGGGAAGGAAAAGAGAGGAATGAGTAATTGTTTCAAACACAATTACCCAGTGATGGCGGTTCAAGGAATTTGCGATCCCGGATTACGCCACACAACTATGAAACAAGTTCTAAGCTAATATCACCTTGCACGCAATGCCCGAAGGCACATCACAATCAACCTACGAATAACTACTTGTCTATGGTTGCAGACCTAGAGCTCCCAGCCCTAACCGCACCCCACGGACCGACCATTACGCCATTTCCACAGCAAACAAATGGCCCAGACCTTCGAACCACAACACACCACCGCGAGAGGGCTCTTCAGGACCCTCCTACGACGACCAAGGACGTCCCACGCCTTACACGCAAGCCTTAAATCAATTCTACAACACATAGCCATCATACACAAGCAACATTTTCGGTTTAGTGATAACCTAGCCGTTCTACGTTCAACAATCAATCACATAGTGCACATTACCAATCCTAAAATACCTAGGAAAGACAACATTAGCGAAGGACTTGCGTCCAAAATTGAAATGGAATAGGCAAGGAATTACGTTCGGTCCTCACCTTGGCCAAGAAAAGGGAAAAAGCGTAATTTAGGAATCCTTGACGCCCAAACAGACTTCAGATCTGGAAATAGGACGGAAAGACAAGTGGATTAAGCTTTCGTTTTGCTCAATTCGGGTTAGGAACGGTCTAGTTATATCCAATTGAAGTTAACTAGTCCAAATTGGATTAAACCAAACCAGACCGGTCAACCCGACCCGATCCGGTCAACCTGACCTGACCCGGCTCCGGCAGGCGGCTCCGGCGGCACGATTGCGGTCCGGCCGTGCAGCTCCGGTGGTCGGGCGGTGGTCCGGCGGCGGAGCTCTGGCGACTGGTCGGCGGTCTCCGGTGGTGGTTGGTCGGCGGCGGTCGGTCTCCGGCTGGTCGTCGGTCTCCGGTCACGAGCAGGGCTTCGCTCTTTGGAATTATGTGAAAAATGAGGAGCTACCCCACTCCTTTTATAGGAAAAAGAGGTAGGGCTTCCCCTCTTATCGGGTGGGGCCTTGGGCTTTGGGCTTAAATCAGAAAAGGAAACACATTAATGAAAGCATTTGGGCATGAGCTTCACTTCTTTTTGTAGGAACTTGGAGCCAATTCTACCAGATTCAGAATTGCTGTCATGTTCCTGAAGCCTAGGATCTAGGGTCTAGTTAATTGAATCATAGATTTGACCTCATGATTACCTGGAGATTGGCAGCGGAAGATATGCAGGTAAACGAGATCTCTGGAGTGCCTCAGATGCTGCGCCTCCAGGGCCGAACCAACTAATTCAGTGACCTGAAGCGGAGCTGAAAATTGTGGCCCTATATATGTATAAAATCAAGCCCATCATAAGAGAGTACTTTAACATATTCAACAACAAAACATGTTTTATTGTATCAAAAACACATTAAAGAAAATCATGGGCTTTGGCATTGTTTAACATTTGTGATATAATAGATCAATTAACCTATTACCCATAGCAATAAAAATGTGGCCCTAAAAATGAAAAAAAATTGGTGTCCCTAAGCAACGGCTTAGCCGGCTTGTCCTCTGGGCCGGACCTATGCGCCTCTACTGAAGTCCACACGCACACAAGCTGGAATCCGCCGGGATGCTAGTGCCGGGAATCGGATCTCCTGGGAACTGAGTTTTCGAGGTTTCTGCGTTTTTCTCTCTGAGAAAAACTCTCTAGACGGCGCTCTGTCTCCCTCTCTTGTCGAATCTATAAAACACGTTTATATATTGACCTCGAGGTGAACCGAAACATCAGTTTCGGTTTCGCCCTTGTGTCGACCGACACACCCATTTGTGTCGATCGACACACGTCTTGTATCGACCGACGCACCCAATGGTGTCGATCGATACACCTCTTTGAAACTCAAATTCAATGTGTATCTAATACACATTGATCAGACCATATGCCAATGATCAATCCCATGCAAAGTGTATCCAACTTGCTTAGGTGTGTGACCCTGTAGGTTCACATAATACTAGCAATGAGTTACAACTCATTTGTCATAAGCGGTTTCTAGCAAAACATTATGACTACCTAGTATCACATGAATTGTCCGATCTCGACAATACAACTATCTCTAGAGTTAGTACAATGTGATTTCAGGACATAATCCCATCAATCTCCCACTTGTACTGGAATCACCTATTCCTATAATCCCTTCGTCTCTATATCTCGATATTGCATAAGGCAAGAGACTGTGTCATCCTTATTATAGCCAACATCATGTTCATCGAACTCCTGATCTATACTGATAAAAAAAACGACTGACAATCACCTCGTTTGAGCACGGCCATGCATTTTCTCAGTATTAAATCTTCGATGGGCCCTGAGATATTTATCTCCTGTTACAGGAGGGACAAATCCCATCTTGTTCCATCCCTGTTTCTACACATACTTCATGATACGCCTAAGCAATGTCGTTATAGCCGCCAGTTACGGAACGACGTTAGACAAGGTCAAAGCGCATCAATTCATATGCTAGAAAGCATGATGAACTCAGGTCTAAGGACTATACTCTATAGTCGTAATAAGAACCTCCCATGACACTGATATAACTATCCTGTGGAGTTCTTATTAGCGGGTCATGTCCGATCATATGTTCACCAACATATATCTATGTGATTGACTGTGATAATCATATCATTGACTCCATGAAACTTAGTCCAACAGTCACCTCACATGCTAGTCTCGCGTGGTTATTGGTGTCCCACTTCAACAACCTCGACTAGGGACAATCGTAATTTATGTCTTCTTTTACTTATAGGGTTTCATGATCAAGTCCTCAACTTGATGACCTATATGATGACCATAAAATACTTTGGGACCATTACTTAATTATCCAATAATTAAATAATACCGATGTCAGTTTTAACTTACACAAACTTTGCCATAGCATGTCTATGTAAAGATCATAACATAACTAAATAACTCCCACTAGAATCAAGATCATCTCTTCAGATATCTAATACCTACAGCAAGAGAATAAATCTCGTGCTTAGGTTGTGGGAGACTCTGCGGTGTTTTGCTTGAAACAATTTCAACAAACCACACCGCCATTCAGACAAAGAGACATAACCAGGTGGGAACCGGGAATCATCTTTGTCCGTCTAACTACTTTCAACTGGTTCGTCACTTCCTCAGTTCACCACGAAACTATCCTTGGAGTTCCTCAAACACTTGGGATATTTCTGATAACTGTTCAGTGACTATTACCGGAACATATTGGTATTTTCTCGTCATGCTCTATGCGTGAGCTGCATCTAGACGAGCGCAAAATATGGCATTTATGATGGATTCTATTGCAGCAGCATAAGCAATCACACTCATTAATACTAGTTCAACCAGTGTTCAAAAACACTTCATCTTGCTAATATTGTTACTAGCTCAGCCAGTGTCCAAGACACTTCATCTTTCTTAGATTATTGCCATAAGACCTTTGGTGTGAAGCCATTCTTGGAATCAAGCACATTTGAACTGTCCAATACCTTATCAACATAAGGATTTTGACACGATCCAATTAGCCTTTCTGATCCATTCCAATGGATCCTTATTCCAAGAACTTTTACGGCCTTCTCCCATGTCCATCGTTCAATTTGACTTCCGACCCAAATCTTGACAAGACTTTAGCGTCGGAACGTCGTTTATGAGATTAAGTATGTTTTCTACATACAGTGTGAGAAATGCAGCTACGCTCCCACTAGTCCTCTTGAAAACACATGGTTTCATTTCCTTTTTCTGATCAAGTCAAAACTTTTGACTGTATTTACAGAACGTTGATTCCAACTCCAAGATGTTTGCTTCAATCTATAAATAGATCGGTGAAGCCAACATGCATACCCAGCCAATTTTCGGAGTTGGGGCTCACCATCGCTTCTTTGAATTTCGCATGTTCATCACTTTTCAATGATCAACAGATCACGACAATCGGTTACGAGAAATCACTCTCGAGTTAGTGACGGATCCTTTCGGATCTGCGAATTTCAGGCTCCACAGGTGTAGATCCTACAGCACTTTGTAGATCTCACCGCTGCTCTCCCTCAAATGGTTGAGAAGCCTCCTGTGTTTATCGAATTTCTTCGATCTGTACTTTAACTCCCACTATTCCTTTTAAAAGTATGATCTTTCTCAAAAGACACAGTTCCGGACAATAAAACTTTGTTCTCGGATTGGTTATAAAAGTAGTAAGCCTTGGTTTCCTTAGGACAACCAGCGAGGTAGAACTTATCAGGTTCGGGTTCAAGCTTATCAGCTATCATCCCCAAATTATCAGAAACAACTTACTTGAAAAACTTCCAGTCCACATTCAATGTGGTGTCTTTCAATTGATTCTGATTGAAACCCTTTTCTGCGCAAAGACAGACATTTTAGAACGTATTCTTAAATGATTATGGAAGATTCCTGTGACTCATCATTAATCGGAGCATATCTAATAAGATCCGATTCATTCTCTCAGATGATCACCCAATTCTTGACTCAAGTATTTTCTTGCGCGATCTAATCGAGGATCTTAATACTTCTGTCAAATCGAATCTATACTTCATTCACATACATACTTACTGAAATCATCAATAAAGGTAATGAAATACAGAAGATTTCCTCTGGCACTTATGCTCATCGGTCCGCATACATCAGTATGTGTAAGGGCCAATAAGCCTCTGGCCCGTTTTCTTTTAGCTCTGCTAAAAAGCCTTAGTCATTTGGCCCAGTAAGCAGAATTCATGTCTCAAATGATTTATAATCAAATGAGCCCAAAAGCCCAAAGCTATGGAACTCTTGAATTCGCTTCACTCTATGTGGTCAAAACGACTGTGCTAAGGAAAAATCGACTTCAAGTCATCAGACTTAAAGTGTTTGGTATTTATGTTATATGTACAAGCGTACATTGGTTTAAGATATAAAACCCATTCTAAACGGGGTGCTACCATAGAATATTTCATTTAGATTTAAAGAACAAAACTTGTCTTTTATCAAAATGAAAAACATCCAAATTCTTACAAGAATATGAAAGACATCTCTGCACAAGGCAGATACATAGTAGCAATTACTTAATTTCTAAAACCAAGTATGAAAGGCTCCTACAAGTGGAGAATCTCTACGGCTCATGTAGCAACCATTGCTTCATACCAGACACGCAGTTCCACTTGTCCTCTCTTCAACGTTCTACTGTCGCTTGTGTCCTGCATATTTCAAAAATATCAGTACCACAACTAGTATCCAATACTAACGTAGAACTTGAAACAATAACACACTAACTGAAGAAGAAGTACCATACATCTTCTCCATCTCTTGTGAATCTTCCAAGAATTAAATGCAATTTCTCTTCCAATGCCCAAACTCTTTACAGTAGTAGCATTTATCAACATCAGATGGGCCTGACTTGGGCTTAAAAGATGACTCAGGTTTATCCCGATTCCAAATCTGAACGGCCTTGCCATCACCCTTGTCTAAACAAGATTTCTCAAATCTTTTACCCTTTTGATGTTTTGCTCTGCTGTCTTGAGCATGCCATGCAGCTCAGTCAACGTCTTAGTCAAGCCTTTCTTGATATAGTTCTTTATGAACTTATCATAACTTGACGGCAGTGACTGCAGAATGATGTCAGTAGCCAACTCCAAGCTGACAGGACAATCCAGTCTCCCCAGGTTATTAATATAACCCGTCATTTTAATGACATGAGGACTTACTGGAGCATCCTCTGGTAGCTTGCACCCAGTGAGAGACTTCACCATCTGGAATCTCTCAACTCGTGCCAGATCCTGAAACTTCAGTTTCGGGCTGGTGATCATCTCTATTGGCGACTCCATGTTCTCGTATTGACTTTTCAAGTCTGAGTTCATGGTAGCCAACATCAGACCACGCACATCTACCACATCAATATAATGCTTATTCCAAGCATCATATACTGCATTCGAGCGATTGGTCCCAAGCTTTTCTGGAAGAGCTTTCTCAAGGACATAGTCCTTGCTCTCCTGCTTGAGGATTAATCTCAAATTCCGATACCAATCCAGGAAATTTGATCCATTTAACTTGTCCTTCTGAAGGACGGATCGCAATGAGAAAGTAGTCTCAGACATAAGCTGAAATCCAAGAAAAACAAAGATTTAGTTATGTATTCCATGAGAAGTCTTATCTAATAAGAAAACTCGCATTATATTCAAACAATGTTTCCTCAATGAATATAATGATCCAAGATCCATTCTTCACCAAAATCTGAATGGACGACTCGTCATCACCCAAACTTTAGTTATATAGGTAAGCAAATCATTGCTAATTGTACCCAGTACAACTCTTGGTCGCAGATAAGACAATCCATGTCTCATCTACTCTGACGTCTCTGGGCCCAAAACTTCTGATGGCTCAGTCAAGTAAACCAATCTCTTTAGTCTTGTGATCATTAACAGTCGCACTGCAAGTCTATCAATGATCACCTGCCTTACTCATGTAGTAGTGGATACCAAGGACTCCAAGGCTATCCAACAAACGACACAAGTCTTGACAGTAGACAAGATTTGGGCAAGACATCAAGGTTACTTGATATTTAGTTGAGGAAACTAAACTCTGAAAAGTTAGCATATCAATCTCTTAGGTCATGTAATTGTTGATGTCAAGCACTGCAAGTCCATCAACATAATTACCTGCCTTACTCACGTAATTGTGGACACCAAGCTCTTGGCTAAACCATCACACAATGAAATGAGTCTTGACAGTTGACCATATTGAAGCTAAGCTTTGATCAAGGTTTAAGTCTAGTTTGGTTTCTGCAAATTCAAGGTTCAATAACCAGAATTGCGAGCACTGTGTCGATCAACACCACCAAATGAAACCGGACTTCAATAACCGGTTAATCCAATTAACCTGGTTCATTGAACCGGTCATGTCGATTGACACAACCCATGTGTGACGGTCGACATAGACCTAAACCGAAAACAGTTTTGATAACCGGTCCAATCCAATTGAACCGACTTATCAGATCAAACTGATCTTAACCAATCAGTTTATATTAATTGGGATAATTAGTTCAATTCAATTGAACCAATTCATCCAATTCAAACCGTTTTAACCAGTTTCAACTAATTGCGATAACCGGTCCAATTCAATTGAACCGACTTATCCAATCAAACTGATTTTAACCAAATCGGTTTATGCTAATTGAGATAATCAGTTCAATCCAATTGAACCAATTCATCCAATTTAAACCGATATATTCAGACTTAACCAAGCATGATAACCGGTCCAATCTAATTGAACCGATTAACCATTCGCGAGGTCTGTGTCGACCGACACTCAAACTGTGTCGATCGACACTCGACCGAATCTGCTCTGTGTCGACCGACACTCAACCTGTGTCGATCGACACAGTAGGCTTTCGGTTTTTCTTCGCGAAAAACCCTAGCCACCGATTCTGTCGAATTCGCCATTCTGTGTCGACCGACACACCTCGTGTGTCGATCGACACTGTGCGAAAACTCAGAATCGATTTTGATCAGAATCGATCTCACCTGTTCTAACTCATATTCTCTAATGAACGAATTTAACTCATCAAATTCTATAAACATGTTTGATTCAATGGAAAACCCTAAGGCTCTGATACCACTGTAGGAACTTGGAGCCAATTCTACCAGATTCAGAATTGCTGTCATGTTCCCGAAGCCTAGGATCTAGGGTCTAGTTAATTGAATCATAGATCTGACCTCGTGATTACCTGGAGATTGGCAGCGGAAGATATGCAGGTAAACGAGATCTCTGGAGCGCCTCAGATGCTGCGCCTCTACTGAAGTCCACACGCACACAAGCTGGAATCCGCCGGGATGCTAGTGCCGGGAATCGGATCTCCTGGGAACTGAGTTTTCGAGGTTTCTGCGTTTTTCTCTCTGAGAAAAACTCTCTAGACGGCGCTCTGTCTCCCTCTCTTGTCGAATCTATAAAACACGTTTATATATTGACCTCGAGGTGAACCGAAACATCAGTTTCGGTTTTGCCCTTGTGTCGACCGACACACCCATTGGTGTCGATCGACACACGTCTTGTATCGACCGACGCACCCAATGGTGTCGATCGATACACCTCTTTGAAACTCAAATTCAATGTGTATCTAATACACATCGATCAGACCATATGGCAATGATCAATCCCATGCAAAGTGTATCCAACTTGCTTAGGTGTGTGACCCTGTAGGTTCACATAATACTAGCAATGAGTTACAACTCATTTGTCATAAGCGGTTTCTAGCAAAAAATTATGACTACCTAGTATCACATGAATTGTCCGATCTCGACAATACAACTATCTCTAGAGTTAGTACAATGTGATTTCAGGACATAATCCCATCACTTTTCTTCAAAAAATTTGGGCTTGGTTTTGGGCCGTTACAATTCTCCCCCCCCCCCCTTTAAAAAGAATTCATCCCCGAATTCCGTGGCGAGAGTTCTCTACTGCAACTCTTTACCAACAACAACTCCACAAACTTCGCTGAACAAAAACTGAACTTGATCGCTTACTCGCTTGAAATGATCTTGTCCTTGGATCCTAAAGACTGCTTCTCCCCCCCCCCCCCTAATTTCAAACCACGCTCTGAAGTGTCCTTCTCCTTGGTACTAATCCAACAGCAGCTTCCAGAATTTAACACAAACGCCAAATGCTACCGCCCATGTCCATTAGGGTCAATTTCCTTGATGAGGTGGTTTACAATTCCAGATTCCATTGCTAGTAAGAACTCCACTACCACATTTCAATTACCGCTTGAGTCGAAAGAGTTACTATTTCTGTCTTTGAGGCTGGTCAACCCTGACGCTTAACACTATGACAAAGAGAACGACCAATGTCATAGCTAACACTCCCAACACTTAGAAACAACACTCATCCTTCGAGTGGTTCTAAGACCTGAATGAGATGTTGTTCTTCCAATCCAATTTTCCTCTACGGGTTCCATTACTGTGCCACAGTGTATCATCCACTTCCAAATGAATTCTCTTTGACGGTTTTCCATTACTGTGCACTATGGTGTTGACTGTTGCACAAGCTGACATCCTTGCTTATCTTTGGTGAACGATGAGGCTAACCATTTCCATTATGGCCACCTAACATGTGGGGAACGACCCACCACGGTTCTGCTGCGCACTCTGATTTCCAAATCGACTTCTACTCTGACCTCCAGCTCAAGGTTTCCTACCTTGTGATCCTGCTGTGGTGTTTTCCAAGCACCATCCTTTGGGTTTCCTTCCCCGATTACACTTGCCCTCCTTTTTTATTCCTTGCAGCTTCTTGCCAATCCGCCATGGTGTTTTCCTAACACTCGTCCGTTGGATTTCCATCTCCAAAACCTGATTTTTCCACTTACGCTTGCAATAAACATGAGTCCGTCTTGCTAGGCAATTCCAAATGCTTCAGCTCTGCCTTCCCAAACGCTTTTGCTATCTCCTTTCCCTCTTGAAAAGCTCCATTAGCTGCTCCAGTAATCCACAAAGAACTCCAAGGCAGACGTTTCCTTTCTGGTTCCACCGTTGAATCTCGATTCCGCCGTACCACAAAGATCTTCTCTGGCTTCCAGCTTGATCAAACCTCAAACGAGCCGTCCATAACTCATTGAAGTTGATTTTACAAATCTGATTCCAAAATTCCATACTTAGAATAGATTTGGACAGTTTCAAAATGCTCCTTGTGCATCAAACACCACGAACGGCTCATGCCGCTCACTCCAATTGAAACATCGCCACTTACAAATGGCTTCCTTGTAATCCGGTCTTTCCATCGACCTCTTGCAGCTCTTGCAACACTACTTGCAGCTTCCACAACGCCTCTTGCAACTCCTTCAACTCTTCCTGTACGCTTGCCGCTCTCTACTACACTCCCTCAGTAGCCTCTCCGGTGATCGTCTCCACATTATGATCGCCTTAGCACACTTGGTTGTAAAACACTCTGAACAAGCACCAATCTCAGCACCCACCCCAATAGTAAAGGGTGCACTGCATCGTACATCTCAACATACACCTCAACGACACACATCACGACATACATCCCATCACACATCTTACGAGCGGTAGTACCACTAAGGTCTAATAGCACTGATTAAACCCTACAAGAAAATCTAAATAGACTATGACCAATGCGGAGAATAATCGAAGATATAATTGGCGCTTGAAAAAGCATTTCACAAAGTAATCATTTTATAAAATTTCGCAAACACTTTTGAAAATTCTTGAAAACACAGTTTTGGAAAAACAACAAAAGCTGATACCCCAGGATGGCACTGGGGACCTTAACCCAAGCTCTGATACCAAATTGTAACACCCGTTTCTCGGCAAACCGGAAACGCGGCATTAGGGCATCCGTTGAACCAGAATGGTCCGACCGGTCTGCCTTCTCAACTGGTCCCAGGAATCCTGCGCGCTTTCTTCGATTCAAATCCACCAATAACATCGATCGATCTTCAATCCTGCATCCGGATCTGCGAGGGAAAAAGACACGGGGAAGGAAAAGAGAGGCCTGAGTAATTGTTTCAAACACAATTACCCAGTGAGGGCGGTTCAAGGAATATGCGATCCTGGCTTATGCTACACAATTACGAAACAAGTTATAACCTAATATCACCTTGCACGCAATGCCCGAAGGCACATCACAATCAACCTACGAATAACTACTTGTCTATGGTTGCGGACCTATAGCTCCCAGCCCTAACCGCACCCCACCGACCGGCCATTACGCCCTTTCAACAGCAAACAAACGGCCCAAACCTTCTAACCACAACACACCACCATAGGAGGGCTCGTCAGGACCCTCCTCCAACGATTAAGGACGTCCCACGCCCTACACGCAAGCCCTAAATCAGTCCTACAACACATAGCAATCATACACCAAGCAACGTTTTCAGTTTAGTGATAACCTAGCCGTTCTAAATTCAACAATCAATCACATAGTGCACATAACCAATCATAAACTACCTAGGAAAGACGACATTAGCGAAAGACTTGCGTCCGAAATTGAAATGGAATAGGCAAGGGATTACGTTCGGTCCTCACCTTGGCCAAGAAAAGGGTAAAAGCGTAATTTAGGAATCCTTGACGCCCAAACAGACTTCAGATCTGGAAAGAGTACGGAAAGACAAGTGGATTAAGCTTTCGTTTCGCTCAATTCGGGTTAGGAACGGTCTAGTTATGGCCAATTGAAATTAACTAGTCCAAATTGGATTAAACCAAACCAGAACGGTCAACCCGACCCGACCCGGTCAACCTGACTCGACTCGGCCCGGTCAACGGCGGTGGTGGACGGTGGCTCCAACGGCACGGTGCGGCGGTGGTCCGGCGGCAGTCTGGTTATGTAGCTCCGACGGTCGGGCGGTGGTCCGGCGGTGGAGCTCCGGCGAGTGATCGGCGGTTTCCGGTGGTGGCTGGCCGGCGGTTGGTCGGTGGCAGTCGGTCTCCGACTGATCTTCGGCCGGTCTCCGGTCACGAGCAGGGCTTCGCTCTTTGGAATTTTGTGACAAAAGAGGAGTTACCCCCTCCTTATATAGGGAAAAGAGCTAGAGCTTCCCCTCTTATCAGGTTGGGCCTTGGGCTTTGGGCTTAAATCAGAAAAGGAAATACATTAATGAAAGGATTTGGGCATGAATTTCACTTCTTTTCTTCCAAAATTTTGGACTTGGTTTTGGGCCGTTACAGTTTACATCTTCAAACCCAACGGAAACTGATAGTTTCTTACTTGAGGTAATATAATCTGTAACAGAACAAATGAATAACAAGTTAACCGTGGAAGCAACAAAAGAGGAAATTTGAAGGGATTTATTTATGATGCACCCAGAGAAAGTCCACGACCGGATGGAATGACAGTTTTATTTTTTCCAACAATCATGGCCAATCATTAAGCATGACATGACTCGGTTTGTTAATGACTTTATTCAGACTGGGAACTTTGATTTGAAGCTCAATGTCACAAACATTTGTCTGATCGCAAAGACTGAAAGACCCAGTCGGATGATGGAACTACGACTCATTAGCATGTGTAAAGTGAGTTATAAAATACATGATAAGTTTTATGTCAGCGGCTAAAACCATTTCTACCAAATCTTATATCGGAAACGCAATCTGCCTTTGTGGCCGGAAGATTAATCTCAGATAACATCTTGATTGCACATGAGATGTTTCATGGCTTAAGAATGAATCCTTCTTTTAAAGGAAAATACATGGCAATAAAAATGATATGAGTAAGGTATATGATCGGGTGAAATGGAATTTTATAGAGAAATTGTTACGGAAAATGGGTTTTGGAGTACAATGGATAAAGTTAATGATGTCATGCATTACCTCAGTTCAGTACAAAGTCTTATTAAATGGCCAATCTCGAGACCTCATAAAGCCTAAGAGAGGTCTTTTTTAAGGTGATCCATTATCACCATATCTTTATTCTTTGTATGAAAGCATTAATCGAAAATATTAAAAAACTAGAAAGATAAAAGGTGTGGACATGCTTAAAGGTGACGTGAGCATGCCCACCGATATCACATTTATTATTCGCGGAAGACAACTTATTTTTTTGTAAGGCTAATGCAGAGGAGTGTAATATTATACTCATAATATTATATGATTATGAATTTGGATCAGGACAACAAATTAATTTTACTAACTCATCATTGCAGTTTGGGCTTAAAGTCAATGACACGGTGTGAGAGGAAATGAAGACAATTCTAGGAATCACAAATATGAAGGGAATGGTTTTATACTTGGGGATACCAGAAAGTCTTGGAGGATCGAAAACACAGATTTTTAGTTTACTCCATGATCGACTCCATAACAAGGTCAACGGATGGACAATTAAGTTCCTGACAAAATGAGGCAAAGAAGTTTTTACTAAATCGGCCGCAATAGCATTACCTAACCATATAATATCATGTTTAAGATTACCAAAAATAGTGACAAATAAGCTGAGCACAATTTTGGTGGAGCACAAACGAGAACTTAAAAGGAATGCATTAGCTATCTTAGGATAAACTATGTCGGGACAAAACTAGTAGGGAATAGGTTTTCGGGATTTGGCAAACGCTAATATGAAATTTTGGCTAAACAACTGTGGAGGTTAGTGGATAAGTTAAAATCCTTATTTTAAAGGCCTTCAAAGGTAGATGTTATAAGAACGGGGGTCCATTATACCCAATCAAGTCATACTCTCCATCTTATGGATAGAGAAGTATTCTCCCAGCTCGATATCTGGTTAAAGAAGGACTAATCAAAAGGGTTGAAACAAGAAAAACCATTTTCGTATGGAATGATTCTTGGATTCCAGGCCACCGCCAGAGATCATCTACTAGAAAAACAACTCATCTGATCCTTTACTAACTATGAGCCAATTGATAAATCATACCACACATGTGTGGAATGACCAATTGATTTACAATATTATACTTCCAGAATATGCAAAGTTAATCATCAGTTTACATATCGTTGATCTTTTAGACTAGACACTATCGGATGACATTTTATGAAGTCAGGAAAATACTCAGTAAAATCAAGTTATCAAATTGAGCAAGTATTTCCGGATAAATGAGGGTCGAATATTTATTACGGACCAGATGTTAACGCTTCAAGCATTCTTTTGGAAGCTTAAATGCCCACCCAAAATTAGACTTTTTATTTGGCAAGCGGTTTCAGGGTGTCTATCAGTAACAAAGAATCTAAAGTCTCGAGATATTAAATATGATACCCAGTGTGCCAAATGTGGGGCGGAAGAAGAGTCAATTAACCATGTTCTCTTTGAATGTCCACTGGCATTACAAACATGAGCCTCATCATTGATACCTTCAAACTCGAGATGTTTTACTTTACAATTGGTATTTGACAATATGGATTACTTATTTTGGAGGCTACCATCGAATACTTAGACAAACTATTTCCCATGGATTATTTGGTATATTTGGAAAAGCATGAATGACAAATTATACAGTAACATCGATCGGGATCCACATGACATCTTAAAGCTAGCGGAAACAGAATCTTTATCGTGGGAAGAGGCACAACTATCAGTAGATAAGGACCAAAATAGTGGAATCGGTCCTATCCAAAGTAGACAAATTGTGACAATTTAGAGACATTGGTTTTTCATAGCTGGTTCTTAGAAGCAATGAGATATTTTCTCAGGACAAGGTTGGTTTAGTATTTATGAAGAAGAGCGGTATGTGATGAGGGGAGCAAGGAATATCAGATGCATCTTAACACCCCTTCATGTTGATTTTGAAGCACTAATATGGGCGATGGAATGCATGAAGCGATGAAATCAATAAAAAAATAACTTTCGCTAGGGACTGTAACGCCCCTTTCCCGTTCTCCGCTGACCACCGAGCTGACCGGCCAACAATCAAACAAGAACATGATCGATCGAACCCGAGTAAGTCGAACAGGAAAAGTTCGCCACAGGACGAAGCCAAAGACGGATCGATTTGAGACAAAAGGCTCGCACCAACCTGTCTCCGACTCCGCTGTCCTCATATCCGTAGCGCAAGCAGTACTACTTGCACTACTTCAACGAGTTGTGTCGGTTCGGACCAAAACCCCATATCAGGGAAACAATTTTCATTTTTAAGTAATCAAACGTTGAACACAACGTTTAACGAGTTTTTACAATCAATCATCTTTATACATATATAAACAACCAAATCACAAAACTAGCGCAGCTGCCGAACCGAATAAAACATCCCAAAATCATCGAATCAAAACTCCGCCACAAGCCATCCCGACACTACACCGAGGACCTCCCGCGTCCGTCACTGTTATACCTGAAAACACCAACAGAGTCTAATGAGCGATCTAAGATCACCCAGTGAATCGGCACCCCGCTAAGGCTTCTAATCTATCTCCCATCTATAGATTCCCGCCCGAAACCCAAAATAACAATCAATCAACAAAACAGCCGATCACGCTCTACCACGTCATGTCGAGCTCACACACAATCAATTGCTAAAAGAAAGAGAAGGCGTTAGAGGAAATCGGGAGCACTGCGGCACATGTCCCCGATTGTGACTCGATCTATCTACCGCGCACTACCAACCCACCAAACACACACACACACTGGGCCCTTACGAACTTGGTAACTCCCACGGGTTCTCACCGTCACCGATATGGCAACTGACCCACGTGACTCCTAGCCGCCCACACAACGACTAGGACACCGTTCTCTGTCCATCGATACGCGGTGACTCCGGTTACCCCCGTCAACCCGAGCTTCCATGCAGTCCGGCCCTAGGACGCGACCCCGTATTCTCCGGACTACACCCTACAGACGTCACTCCATAGGTTCGCACCTGCCAGCACTAACTGACCAGGTTATCAACTCCCGAGGATCCGATCGGGATGGAAGTACCAGAACGTAATCACATACCGAGACTTGCGGGATCTAACGCACCCTAGAGTCCTAGTGCAGAAATGTAAACACGCAGACTCGTACGGACTCTAGCAATCAATCATAATCAACAACACAACAGCAACTCAACCCCGCATCCCGCAAGTTTACTTACACACACACCACCGCTCTGACCCGGCACCGCGCCGAGTCAGCACCACAACTTAACCGGTCCCATGACCGCGTTAAGTATCTCCGAGGTTCGCTCGGCTCAACACCGAGACGATCTAACGGCCTGCACAAAAGGTTAACCACAACCACACAACAACCAGCAACACATAACCAACAGGCTACTCGGCCCAACACCGAAGTAGACTTACACAAACACCCACCCAGGCCTATTAGGGTTTCTATCATCTTTTAACCAATTCACACCCGCTACCTTGGGTTAACCGCTTGTTAACCCGTAGACGGTTCACCAATCATACCATTTCTCATTTCTTAACCCTTCTCAATCATCTTTTAACAACTCCTCGATCCGTCGGTTTAGATCTAGCCGCTTGCTAAACTCCCCGACGTCTCATCCTTCATTACTTCATTCAGTTAACCTCGGGTAATCCCGATACCGTTCACACTTCATACGTTCGTTCAGGTAAACTCCGTATTTTAACTTGTCTTAATTCCCGTATATATGTTCATTCAATCTCCGTTCTTTACTTACTTATATATGCATATATAGTCCTACTCATGCCACGACTATATGAATGCATCACACAACAACGCTATCAACCTAGCGGCACACAATCAGGTTTAATCCGTTTTAAGTCTAACATGCTTCTTTAACCCTAGCCGGTTTACCGTTAATTCAATCCGTCTGAACCAACACCTTGAATAACCGGTTGAAGACACGGCGGCGAAGAAGGTTTTCCGGCGGTTGCTCCGGCGTTGACCGCGGCGGCTCCGGCGTTGACCGCGGCGGCGGTGACTTTTCCGGCGACTTCCGACGGCGAACCACACACCAATCCACTCTTTTTGAGGAGATCTATCCACCCATGGTCTTAAATCACCAAGTTCTGTCGAAGAGAGAGAGAGGAACCCTAGATCCTCAACCGCGGCTACTTCTCCACCATTTTCCGGAGACCTCCGGCGACGGCTACGACGGAGGCTGGCTGGATCTTGAAGAGGAGGAGAAGATGAAGCTACTGGACTTTGAAGCACCGGATTTGAGCTTAAGATGAAGATGTTACACCCTTTCTTGTGAGAGAAGGCATGAAGAACACTACAAAGCCTTGAAGAAGTTCTTGAAGATTCAAGAACTAAGATGAAGTTTTGTTGAATGTTTCTGGAGCAAATCAGAGAGAGTTTCGACAGAGAGAGAGAGGTGAGAGGTTCAGTGCATCAAAATGAGAGAAAGGGAGATGAATAGTGATTTTTGGTGCATGTTCTTTCTTTTTCTCATGCACCAAACATAAGGGTGACACCTATCCCCCAAAGGCTGTCGACCCAGGGAGCTCACACCTGTCCCAGATGGTTATCTCAAGTCCACTGAGGCCCATTTCACCGGCCCAAATCACAAAACCCTTCCCTTAACTCATTTTCTTTCTTTTGTTCGGTTTGACCATTTCCCCGATAATTGTTTTAATAAATATCTGGCTCTTCCCGTAAATCCTCAAACCTCCATAAACTGATTCTACTTGATTTTAGATGTATTTGTCAACTTGAATCATCTCATTTGGAGTTTCCTAGCTCCCGTTATGATTTTCCGAAGTTTTCCCGGTTTTACTCGGTTTTCACCCGATACTCCGAAAAATGCATTTCTACTCTGTTTCTTCGAATTCTGATCTTGTAAATGTTCTTTATGACTTAAAAGAAGAACATTTGGCCCGTCTCGTCTTCTATTTCGAACTTTGGCAAAATTACCATTTTGCCCCTGGGTTTGGCAAAATTATAATTTTGCCCCTGTTGACTTTTTTTCCTGCCCGTTGACCATATTTTGTGACACGGGGTATCACATTCTTCCCCACTTACAGGAATTCGTCCCCGAATTCTCCGTCATTATCAGACTTTGAATTGGTTCTGAACCTTGCAAGTTACTCCGTCACTCGCTCTCCACGCTTCCTTATTCAACACTGCTGCATCTGACTGACACCTGTCACTACGGCGACCCTTCCGTCTCATACCATTCCATCTTACTGATCCCATCAACCGTTTCACTCTCGCTTCCCGTCTTGTATTCCGTACTGTGTTTCACGCTCTTACTGTCTCTTCCCCCGTCCATCGATTCCGACCTTGACCTTGTTCTTGCTCGTTTCTCTACTTTGACTCGCATTCTGACTTCCCCACTTTGCTTTGACTTCTCTGTCTTTCACGATACTGGTTTGTCTCCCCCGAGACACTCTTCAAGAATCTGTCCTCCAGACATGTCAGCTTTTCAACCTCCAATTCCATGGACTAACAATTTCACGTCGCTTCTGACATGGTCTCTTCTCCACTCATTTTGACAACCCCACGCTAACATCGTCACAAACTTTTCCCCCGCATTCTTGTTAACACATCGCTCTGGTTTCCATACGGCCATTGTCGCTAATACCCCACACTATCCGCTTTGCTTTGTCTACCGCTTGATACTGACACTTCTCGTTAACACTTCACACTGATCACTTCACTTCCCGGGTCAACTCAACTCGCGGCCTTCTTTCCCAGCCCATCTCGTTTTCGGGTTCGGGTTCGGTCTCGCATTCGTATCGCATTGTCCATTCCGTCCTACATTCAACACAACAATTTTCACTGGAGAGGTGAATTCAACCAATTCAATCCCCGATATCACTTCCTCATAGAAATATAGTTAGTTAATCATGTACCCGAAGGTCACCCATGATTAAATAACGATACTCCATAATTCTGCTTCCTCGCGAATCGACAGTCGATTCCAACCATTCTCACGTTAGCTCAACACCTTAATGAAAAAGGTTCTAACACAACTATTCGCAATGCCTAATGATCGCAAATAAAATTTAAGTTATTCAACCAATAGCTTACTACCACCACCCACACTCCGCACATGCTACGCATGTCACAACACTAGCACTCTTACAGTGCTACACCACTTCACGAAACACAATCCCAAACCAACTAATGCCCCACACGAGCATTAGATAACCCACACAAGCAATTATACGCAAAATAACCAATTACCACACGCAACCAAGCAATTATCAGATCGCTATGGCTATGTCGTCAGTCTGGGTTTAGGTTATGATGAACGGTCATCAGTTCTGCTCATCATCAGACTTCACATGGTAATTTGTTTGCATAACAAAACCATCACACGCATGCAAACAATTACTACGAAAGTCATAACGATAAGTGAAGAATCTGTATCACATGCATACACCAAAACAACAACATACACAAGTCTAGAGGTTTATGGAAATACATAAGGAAACAGAAATACAACCACATGATGTCCATCATCCATAACCCAACCCACAACTGCATCGCCATAACCTGGAGATGTTCAAAACAACATACGAAAACAAAACGTCGATCTGATCACACACAAATAACAACATAGTTAGAGCCCATACTCACCCGGCCTAACTACTCAAATCCTAACAGCCCTAGCACGACCGAAATGCCATACACAACCGGCATCGCGGCTCGCGCCGGTAACCACTGGCAGGCGCGCCGGGAGGGTGTGGTGGGTGTGCATCTCTGGTCGGTGGCCCGACCTGCTGCGGCTCTGCTACTGGGCACAACTGCGCGACGTGACCCTTGCGACCACAAGTCTGACAAACCGGAACGGGCGCTGGGCGTGGCCCACGGTGACACTCTGAGGCCTGATGGTCTGTCGCCCCACACAACTGGCAAGAAGAGACTGATCCTGATGAAGGGTTCTGAAAACAGTCTGCGGCTCTATGTCCCTGTCCTCCACAAATCTGGCATCTGACAGGCGCTGAATGAGACCGACGAGCATTGGACCGACGAGCACTAGATCGACGAGAACAAGCGGATGCTCTGTGTCCCTCATCTCCGCATCTCCTACAACTCCTAGATAATCTCGGTGGCTGCTCCAATGGTGGCTGCGCTACTGGTAGCTGCGTGGCCGGCTGCCGAATAGATGGCTGTCGAATGAGCTCACCGTCTCGACGACTCGGACCAGGGCGATACTCCTCCGGTAACGGGGCACGATGTGGCTCTATGTCTGACGTACGAGGTCCGGGCCCTGTGATCGGGCAAATCGGCGCAAGATGGCCATCTCCTCCGCACACCTGACAATAATATGGGGCCGGCACTGGCTGGTATGTCTCGTGATAGCGTGGATCTCCCGGTCGCGTACACAAATACAGATGGAAACCCTGGACTCCGCAGGCACTACAAGTACGGTACACGGGCATCTGAGGCACGGACTCTGACGTGTCCGCTACTAGAATCTCTGATGGTACATCTGGCTCAGTCGGTGGCACCTCTGATGGCGTGAGTGGCTCGAACTGTACATCCGATCCTGATATCGACATCGGCTCGCCTCCTGATACGATCTCCGTCGCGGAAGGTAACTCAGTGGGATCGGTAGATGGAGTCCCCGACTCCTGAGGTGACCCTGACTGACGCTGTGGTCCCATCTGCTGTGCTAACACATCCCCAAAAAGTGCCATCTGCTCATCCATGTGTTGTTCCCACTGTAGATGCTGCTCCGAATCTACCGGCTCCATATCCATATCGACAGCGTCGTGCAATGAATCCAATCGAAAGTCCTCTCCACCAAGCGGAACAAAGTCTGACACATGTAAACTGAAAGGTAATGGCGCCTCCTGTGTCCCATACATCGGCGGCTGCATCCCTGCTGGTACGATAGGCGCCTCCACCTGTGACGGCAATGGTGGCAACCCATCCTCGGCGAATCCCAAATATCCCATCACTCCCGCAGTCAGATCTGCGGTACCTGCATCGTCCTGAAGATAAAGTGGTAACGGGTCTGGTAATGGCCTCCAATCCACAGAGGCGGCTCTCGATCCCTGATGCACACGGGGAACAACTGGCGGTCGATCTGACACTCGTGAACCCTGCGACTGACCCTGCGGTCCTCTCCTCAGACCTGCCTGATGCTGGTCTACCAATGCCTGATACTCTGCTCGAGTCATTCGTCTCTCACCCATACTGCTCACAACAGCCTCGCACACCCAACTGCACGTACCCACACACACTCCGTCCTAGGACGCTCTGCTGCTGCCTGCAATCACAAACCACAAATAAAAATTAGTACGCATAATACAAATTTCTGTCCCATCCCAAACCCGGATTTACGGACGCGGCTCGGTTTCCTAACGGATGCTTGGGTATGACACAAGTTTTGACTCGATAAAACCACGGAAAACACTCAAAAATGAAATGTTTCGAACCCATGCAGAACCATGCTCTGATACCACCTTTTTGTAACGCCCCTTTCCCGTTCTCCGCTGACCACCGAGATGACCGGCCAACAATCAAACAAGAACATGACCGATCGAACCCGAGTAAGTCGATCAGGAAAAGTTCGCCACAGGACGAAGCCAAAGACGGATCGATTTGAGACAAAAGGCTCGCACCAACCTGTCTCCGACTCCGCTGTCCTCATATCCGTAGCGCAAGCAGTACTACTTGCACTACTTCAACGAGTTGTGTCGGTTCGGACCAAAACCCCATATCAGGGAAACAATTTTCATTTTTAAGTAATCAAACGTTTAACACAACGTTTAACGAGTTTTTACAATCAATCATCTTTATACATATATAAACAACCAAATCACAAAACTAGCGCAGCTGCCGAACCGAATAAAACATCCCAAAATCATCGAATCAAAACTCCGCCACAAGCCATCCCGACACTACACCGAGGACCTCCCGCGTCCGTCGCTGTTATACCTGAAAACACCAACAGAGTCTAATGAGCGATCTAAGATCACCCAGTGAATCGGCACCCCGCTAAGGCTTCTAATCTATCTCCCATCTATAGATTCCCGCCCGAAACCCAAAATAACAGTCAATCAACAAAACAGCCGATCACGCTATACCACGTCGTGTCGAGCCCACACACAATAAATTGCCAAAAGAAAGAGAAGGCGTTAGAGGAAATCGGGAGCACTGCGGCACATGTCCCAGATTGTGACTCGATCTATCTATCGCGCACTACCAACCCACCAAACACACACACACACTGGGCCCTTACGAACTTGGTAACTCCCACGGGTTCTCACCGTCACCGATATGGCAACTGACCCACGTGACTCCTAGCCGCCCACACAACGACTAGGACACCGTTCTCTGTCCATCGATACGCGGTGACTCCGGTTACCCCCGGCAACCCGAGCTTCCATGCAGTCCGGCCCTAGGACGTGACCCCGTATTCTCCGGACTACACCCTACAGACGTCACTCCATAGGTTCGCACCTGCCAACACTAACTGACCAGGTTATCAACTCCCGAGGATCCGATCGGGATGGAAGTACCAGAACGTAATCACATACCGAGACTTGCGGGATCTAACGCACCCTAGAGTCCTAGTGCAGAAATGTAAACACGCAGACTCGTACGGACTCTAGCAATCAATCATAATCAACAACACAACAGCAACTCAACCCCGCATCCCGCAAGTCTACTTACACACACACCACCGCTCTGACCCGGCACCGCGCCGAGTCAGCACCACAACTTAACCGGTCCCATGACCGCGTTAAGTATCTCCGAGGTTCGCTCGGCTCAACACCGAGACGATCTAACGGCCTGCACAAAAGGTTAACCACAACCACACAACAACCAGCAACACATAACCAACAGGCTACTCGGCCCAACACCGAAGTAGACTTACACAAACACCCACCCAGGCCTATTAGGGTTTCTATCATCTTTTAACCAATTCACACCCGCTACCTTGGGTTAACCGCTTGTTAACCCGTAGACGGTTCACCAATCATACCATTTCTCATTTCTTAACCCTTCTCAATCATCTTTTAACAACTCCTCGATCCGTCGGTTTAGAGCTAGCCGCTTGCTAAACTCCCCGAGGTCTCATCCTTCATTACTTCATTCAGTTAACCTCGGGTAATCCCGATACCGTTCACACTTCATACGTTCGTTCAGGTAAACTCCGTATTTTAACTTGTCTTAATTCCCGTATATATGTTCATTCAATCTCCGTTCTTTACTTACTTATATATGCATATATATAGTCCTACTCATGCCACGACTATATGAATGCATCACACAACAACGCTATCAACCTAGCGGCACACAATCAGGTTTAATCCGTTTTAAGTCTAACATGCTTCTTTAACCCTACTCGGTTTACCGTTAATTCAATCTGTCAATCAATCCAATTCATTAATCACGGGTATGCATTCTTATCACTACGGTTTCCCATTGGACGTCTATATGCTTCTACGGTGTTTGAGCCGACTCACAGTGCTATGACGGAACGAATGGCACGGATGCAGATACGGACTCCCGAGACCCGAACTAAACCTGATCTTCTCCGAACACCCGAACACGAACTCCCGAACACTCAGAACAACCGTCACACGAACCGCACACAAGAACCGGCCGGAGTCAACGCGTTGACCGGCGTTGACCACGGCGTTGACCAGCCGTTGACCGGCGTTGACCGGCCGTTGACCGTTGACCGCTGACCGAGAGTTGACCACTGACCGTTGACCAAACTGAACCGGTTGACCACCCTTTAAACCGGTTGACCCACGAACCAAGAATCCAATTGACCGGTTTAGGTAAACCGGGTCAAAGTCAACCGTTGACCAAGCGTTGATCGGTTAACCTAAACCGATCCAAACCCAACCAAATCAATCCCAATTCTGCTCCAACCCATCTGAACCAACACCTTGAATAACCGGTTGAAGACACGGCGGCGAAGAAGGTTTTCCGGCGGTTGCTCCGGCGTTGACCGCGGCGGCTCCGGCGTTGACCGCGGCGGTGACTTTTCCGGCGACTTCCGACGGCGAACCACACACCAATCCACTCTTTTTGAGGAGATCTATCCACCCATGGTCTTAAATCACCAAGTTCTGTCGAAGAGAGAGAGAGGAACCCTAGATCCTCAACCGCGGCTACGTCTCCACCATTTTCCGGCGACCTCCGGCGATGGCTATGACGGAGGCTGGCTGGATCTTGAAGAGGAGGAGATGATGAAGCTACTGGACTTTGAAGCACCGGATTTGAGCTTAAGATGAAGAAGTTACACCCTTTCTTGTGAGAGAAGGCATGAAGAACACTACAAAGCCTTGAAGAAGTTCTTGAAGATTCAAGAACTAAGATGAAGTTTTGTTGAAGGTTTCTGGAGCAAATCAGAGAGAGTTTCGACAGAGAGAGAGAGGTGAGAGGTTCAGTGCATCAAAATGAGAGAAAGGGAGATGAATAGTAATTTTTGGTGCATGTTCTTTCTTTCTCTCATGCACCAAACATAAGGGTGACACCTATCCCCCAAAGGCTGTCGACCCAGGGAGCTCACACCTGTCCCAGATGGTTATCTGAAGTCCACTGAGGCCCATTTCACCGGCCCAAACCACAAAACCCTTCCCTTAACTCATTTTCTTTCTTTTGTTCGGTTTGACCATTTCCCCGATAATTGTTTTAATAAATATCTGGCTGTTCCCATAAATCCTCAAACTTCCATAAACTGATTCTCCTTGATTTTAGATGAATTTGGCAACTTGAATCATCTCATTTGGAGTTTCCTAGCTCCCGTTATGATTTTCCGAAGTTTTCCCGGTTTTACTCGGTTTTCACCCGATACTCCGAAAAATGCATTTCTACTCCGTTTCTTCGAATTATGATCTTGTAAATGTTCTTTATGACTTAAAAGAAGAACATTTGGCTGTCTCGTCTTCTATCTCGAACTTCGGTAAAATTACCATTTTACCCCTGGGTTTGGCAAAATTACAATTTTGCCCCTGTTGACTTTTTCTCCTGCCCGTTGACCATATTTTGTGACACGGGGTATCACAGGGACTGTTCAGAAATTGTGAAGATAGTATCTATACTGACAAAATGACCGGCTTTTTCAATTCATATGGAGGAGTATGAGAGTCAAAAGATGTTTTTACAAGGTTTGTTATCACTTATATCCCACGAACAAACAACACAAAAGGAAGCAATTTAGCACGAGGTACTCGAATTCAGTCATCTTATTTTGTGTATGTTTTTGTTACGGAAATTCGATCTAGTAAATAAAGCCGGGCTACGATCTGAAATGTCCGAACTACGAGGTGAAAGATAAACTTAAAGTGAGGTCGAAATTGTTCTTTATTGATCTTAAGGGCGAAGCCGAGCTGATTCCGTCTAATGACGTGCCCCATAAATGTTGCTTGAGGTCAGAGCTTTATAGAAGTAGTTCGGCACTCTCGAAAGTTAAAATGTGTACAAAATGAAGAGTGAAGGATCCTATTTATAGCGCTTGGATGTTGACTTTCCTTTGGACCGTTGACTCCTTAGCGGGCTTGTCTTCTTGGGCCGAGAGGACTTTGTTGATTTAGTAAGATTTTCAATGGGCTTATGGATGGGTGCTAAACCCATATCCAACAGTTAGTCCTCCCCATTTCGTCGAGCCGCAGTGTTTAGTTGAGGTCGGCGAATTTCTTCGAGTGCTTTAAGTCATGCGGAAATATTGCTAAGTCGCTTTGCGTTTTGTTTGTGAATTTTTCCATGATTTGGTTCCTTCTACAATTTTTAAAGAGAGCGAAAAGACGCGGACCGCTCATGGTGCGACTTTTCACGTTTATAAAATTGCTTTTTTCTCCTTACGAGGCTTCGGTCTTTCGGATTCCATCGTCTTTACCAGGTACTTGCTTTCTTCTTCGCGATTTGGCTTTGCGCCCCTTTTTCGGGATATTACGCATTTGTTGTCTCGTCTTTTGGATTTGTCATCATGCGGGTAGTTTCCAGTGAGTATTCTTCTACTGGTAGTGATAATTCTAATTTTCCCGAGTCGTCCGGAGATAGTCTCATTGAATCTAGGTCGGTTAAAATTAGTGAAGAGTTTTTGATGTCTCGTGCTGGGCAAAAACCTCGTCGGTTCCGTAATGGTCTTGCCGTAACGGTTTCTCCTGAGGGTCGAACATATGCTGTTGCGGGGGCGCGGGACCCCGGTGGTAGCGATGGGTCTAGTCACTGGAGAGGTGACATCGGAGTCACTGTCCCTCGGGATCGTCCATGAGTTAGCACGATCATTCCTGATTATCGTTCTCGAGTAAATTCCTCTAAAGGAGGGGAAAAGGAACCGAAGGAGGCGAAGGCTGTTGTCCCTAGGGCGATACGTTCGTCGGTCTGTGAACAGCCTGTCCTTGACAATATTTATCAGCGGTGTTACCGTGTCTCTGGCCTCGAGCTTCGGTTGCCGACTATCAGCGAGCGACCCTGGGATGCTCCTTCTGGTTGGGTTTGTTTATACGAGTGCTGGTTTACTGAATGTCATTTGCTTTTTCCCCTTCCTAGAGTTTTGACTGAGTGTGAGGCTAGGGAGGTGGCCCTTTCTCAGCTTTGTCCGTCCGCCATTCGCAATGTGTTAGGTATTTTGATCATGGCGGCTGATAGTGAGGTCGAGATGTCTGTTCGTATTTTGAGGAGTTGATCTCGATTTCTATTAACCAAGGGACGTCCAGGACCTTTTATGTGCAGTTTAGACCTGGTCGCCGTTTGAAGGTCGTATCTGATCCCCCGGATAGGACTTCTGACTTAGAGGATAGTTATTTCTTTGCACATGTTAACAGTGCGCTGACCTTTGATTTGAGCAGGGTTTTCAGATCGGCCTGGAACCATAATCCTGGTAGCTTTCTCTGTTTTGAACTTGCTTATTGGTGTCGTCTGCTTCATGGCTTTTTCTTTTTCGTCGTTTTGTAGTTCGCTATACTTCAGGTCGTTGGACTGCAAGGTTTTCTATTGACTTGGATAAGTTAAGTGCTCACGGTGGTATATATTGGCCTCCATCGAAGGACGAAGGGGCCAAGAGCCTGTTTGATCAGAGAGGGCGGAGTTGTTTGAGAAAGCTTGATTCGGGTATGTGCCCTCTTCTCCCCCCCCCCCCTTTTTTGATAGATGGGGAGGTCTTTTGATGCTGATACTGTCATTCCAATGTGTTAGCGTTTCGGGAGATGGATCCTTCTATTGAGAATGAACCGTCGTCTCCTCGGTTGTCCAGGAAGAGGCGAAAGACGTATGAGGGGCCCGTATCGGCGACAAATTCGCCAGTGTTCTCTCTTGACGACGTCTCTATTGCCTGCGAAGATGGGGCTAATCGATTGCGGGAGACGCCAGGGGGTGCCACGAGTCAGGTCGTCGTTCCTTCCGAGGCTTTTAGCTTTGGGAGGCGGGGGTCGGATTCTGAGTGCAGGAGTGAGTGTTCTGGGGGCCTTCGACCTCCTTCTCCTTCTGTTCGCACTGCCGGCACGACGAGTGGGTCGGTGATGCTGAGTTAAATTCAAGCGATCCGTCCTGGTCGTATGTTCATAAGGGAAGGCTTCTTTGATAAATGACAATCTGTCGTGTGCCAACCTTGTGCAGAAGCTTGCGGTTGGTAGGGGCCAAGGATCTTATGCCTGTTTCGGCTATGCACAAGCCTCATCTTCAGGAGGAGTTAAGTCACCACCTTGTCATGGTGTGCGCCATCCTGAACCAACTTAGGGATTCATATGAATCTGAGCGACGATAGGCCAAGTTGACGGAGAGCGTCCTTAGAGAACATGTTGATGTGCTGCGACGCTCCGCTCGCGAGCTGAAGCAGGTTCGTAAGGAGCTTGACGAGGCGAAGGGGATTCTTCTGCTCTGTCTTTAGAGAAGCAGAAGGCCGCGGACCTCGAGAAGCGGTTGGCCGAGCTTGATGACGAGAAGCGTGGTCTTTTGTCCGAGGCCAGCTCTCTCAGGTCGGAAGTTGATCTCCTCGTAGTTGAGCGCGACGGGCTCCAGAAACTCTTTGATGAGCGACTTTGTTCTGAGTGGGAGGCTGCATATAAGAGGGCTTCCGAACGTTTGGACAAGCTGAGGGCATAGAGGGAACATGGGGATCGCTATATTCCCAAGCTTTTGGAGTTCAACCAGGCGGCCTGTATCCTTAGCCCGCATCGTCTGATCGCGGATAGTGGTGTCCCAGTTCCTCCTGCGTTGATTGCTAAGCTCGAGGTGGATAAGCCTCGCTTGGAGCGAGAAGTTAACGAGTTGCGACCTGAAGCTTTGGATCCTGAAGTTTTTTTGCATGTCGCCGCTGCAAGGTTCGTTAAGTGGCGTTGCTATCCTTGTGGGGTCGGCGGAGGGGGAAGGGCAGATGTGGCATCTCTGATTGCGGAAGACGGGTCGCTTCTGGTGTGTCCGAGCTCCCAACGTAGTCTTCTTGTTGTGATAATTAGCTCGTGGTTTCTTTTCTTTTCTTTTTTATTTTGTTGTTTACTTTTGGTGAGTTTGGCGTTTGGCTTCTGCTCGTTGGTGCGAACTTGCTTTGCTTCGTTATGTGCTCGTGAGAAGTTGCTTGGACGTTTTTTGGTAGACGTGTCCCTTTGATTTTCGAGGCGTGGTCCACGCATCATTATTGCTCTTTTAAGGAGTTACTTTACATGTTTATGGGAAAATGGACCGCCATTTTCGCATTGAAGGCGTGCATTGGTAACTGACGCGTCTTTTTGAATGCGTTGTTTTGGCACTTGTTGCCCTTTATGGCTATAAATGTCCTCCCTTCTTCACCGATTTTTCGTATCTTATTGTTCTTTGTTTTTTCTTCTTTATCTTACTCAGCGCGGTTAGCTTTTCTCTTTTGGTTTGTTGGAGTGTTGAGTCCCAGTGTGTCGTGGCAGCAAGGCCGCTCTGCTAATGAGTTTCTCGCCTGTCTTTGTTGCTGGCCGGCTCCGGCCTCCAGAGTTTCTGTCTTTTTCTTTGTCGAGCGGGCTCGTATTTTTTTGCGAAATGGGGGCTTGTCAATGTATGGAATTATACCGATAGCCGCCCTTGTTTGTCGCTTTTGCGAACTTAAGGGCGACGCGCAGTTCCTCCGGTTGGGTGGATCTGATGCGTCGCTGAATTTAGTAACGTGTCGGGGGCTGTCCCGTCTTGAACTTGTGTCTTTTGACATGAGCGTGCTGTTCGCTTTGGTAGATTGTTTCTCACCCTTTTTTTTATGTCTGCCTCTTTTCTGAACTTCCCCTATTTTTTTTTTTGCAGGACAACGTGCTAGATGTCAGACGGGCTCTTCTTCCTCCATGTAAGGGGATGATTCCTTTGGAGAGAGCGGTCGACGTCAGAGTGGCCATGGGAACCGTGGAGTCGGGCTTCGGGAACCGGCTGTCCTTTTTGGTGTGCTGAGGTTGGCTTGCCCGAGCTCTCTTACCCCACGATGATCCTCCTCGGTTCGATTTCGTCGTTGTTCACTGCTGAGCCTCTGCCTTTGAGGTCGTTCCAGGAATAGACAGCGAAATCATCTTTCAAGAAAGGAGCTTGAATCCTTATTGGATGAAATCGGGCTCAGCACACGGGCTCCGATTTGGAAGAAATCGTCTTTCAAGAAATTAGATTCGTTTTGTTATCTGTTGTTGTTCTTTTTTTTTTGTACGTTTCCTTGTAATTTTGACAAGAATGGAATAAGAGAAAGAAGAGATTCATTAACGCATCCTTCCTCGTGTTTTCTTTTGTTTGCGAGTCGTTTCTCAGCTTTGGGCGAGATCAAATTTTACGTGTGAGTACGTGCCCAGCTTATCTTGTCTTTGATTTTCTCGAATCGAAACAATGCTCGCCCTTTTATATACAGATGTTTTTGAGCGCGAGCTTTGGCTCGGCTTACCTCGTCAGCTGTTCGGATATATATGTGCGAGTACGTGCTCGGCTTATCCTGTGGAGTCCTCGAACATAGTTATGCGGAGGAGGTCCGTCGTATGAAAAAATTTCTAAGGACTCGTGCAGATCTGGCCCCGGCTTAAATGTCGTTGAAAACGACTATGTGACGCAATATGTCACTGTGCATGGGACACATATTTATTGAATCGATCATTTGGCGAGAATGTCGATAGTTAGTTGTTGGGGGGTTAAGTTATATGAAAGTGCATAAGGACTTTTTAATTTAAAATATGGAGGTGGCTGCACCCTGCATACGCTGCTACGTACTCTCTGAAGAGAGATCAAGCCGAGCGTAGTTCTTTCTTTACATACTTTGAGCCGCAGCTCGATTACTTGTATATATATATATGATTGGGTGGAGCTTAAGAGTTTACTTGTGGGGTCTGTTCTCTTTAACTGAGGTGCAGGTCTTGCTCGTTTTCTTCCGGACCCGAAGTGGTGGTCGTCTGTTTGGTTACAAAGCATGATGTTTGTCTTACTTTGCGTTCCACCGTGAAACAGTACCTCGAGACTTTCTGGCTGCCGCGGAGCGTGAAGATCCCTCCCGGGGTTAGGAATTTTATGCACTGGTGGTACGTCGAGGGTACTGCTTGTTGGAAAGCCTAGGATCTTTAGGTTATGGTATTGAATCATGGATCTCGTGTTTACCTCAGAGATGGCAGCGGAATGAATGGTAATCGAGATCAGCAGCGACTCAGGTGCTTCACCTCTACCAGATACACACGCACACAAAGCTGGAAAGCCGGGATGCTAGTGCCGGATCTTGGGAACACTGAGTTTTGGTGGCTCGGATTTCTCTGCAAAAGAAAACTGAACGGCTAGGGTTCCAGGTCGACCATATAAGCCTTTATATAGACCTGGAATGACTAAAACGAAATTAGATTAATTCCAATTCGTTTAAGTCATGAAATCGAAACGTCAGTTTCGAAACCCGATCTGTGTCGATCGACACACTCACTGTGTCGATCGACACACCACTATAAAACTCAATATCAATGTGTATCCAATACACATCAACATGATCATTACCATAATGATCATTCCCATATTTATGCTTCCAGTTTGCTTAGGTGTGTGACCCTATAGGATCATATAATACTGGCAGTAAGTCCACAACTTACATATTACAAGAGGCTTCTAGCAAAGCATTGCAACCACCCAGTATTATACGAAATGTCTGATCTCGACACACAACTATCATCAGGAGTGAGTACAAGTGTGATTTCAGGACACAATCCCAACAATCTCCCACTTGTACTGGAATCATCAATTCCTATAATCCTTTTGTCTCTATATCTCGATTTGGCATAAGGCAAGATTAGTGTCATCCTTATTAAGCCAATATCGTGTTTATCGAACTCCTGATCTATACTGAACAAGACAAACAACTGAACTAGAGTTCGTTTGAGTGCGGCCACACATTTTCTCAGTATCAAATCTTCGACAGGCCCTGAGATATTTATCTCCCGTTATACAGGAAGGACAAATCTCATCTTGTTCCATCCCTGTTCCTATACACACTTACACCTAAGCAATGCCTTTATAGCCGCCAGTTACGGGTCGACGTTTGACAAGGTCAAAGTGCACCAATTCATATGCAAGGAAGCATGATGAACTCAGGTCTAAGGACTATACTCTATAGTCGTAATGAGAATCTCTCATGACACAGATATAACTATCTTGGAGACTTCTCATTAGCGGGTCATGTCCGATCATATGTTCATCAACATATATCTATGTGACTGACTGTGATACTCATATCACTGACTCCATGAAACTTAGTCAACAGTCACCTCACAAGCTAGTCTTTTGCGGTTGTCAGTATCCCACTTTGACAACCTCAACTAGGGACACATCATAATTTATGTCATCTGTAACTTATAGGGTTTCATGATCAAGTCCTCAACTTGATGACCTATAATATGGCATAAACTTATTTTGGGACCATTATTTAGATCACAATAAATAATGCTGAAATCAAATTTCATTAAACATATCCAAAAGTATGTTTACAAGAACATCTTAATATAACTAAAATAAAACCAAAAGAACTCCCACTAGAATCAAGATTACATCTTAAGATCTCTAATGCCTACAGCCGTAGTATGACTCTCATGCTTAGGCCTTGGGAGTGGCTTAGTGAGAGGATCAGCGACATTCTCGTCCGTCGGAACTCGGCTGATCTTCACTTCTCCCCTATTGACGATGTCACGAATCCGGTGATATCTCCTCTCTATGTGTTTGCACTTCTGGTGTGACCTGGGTTCTTTCGCCTGAGCAATGGCTCCATTGTTGTCACAAAACAAAGCCACTGGTTCCAAGATACTAGGAACCACACCAAGTACAGTCATGAACTTCTTGATCCAAACAGCTTCCTTTGCCGCTTCTGAAGCAGCAACATATTCAGCTTCCGTCGTGGAATCAGCTACGGTATTCTGCTTAGAGCTCTTCCAGCTCACTGCACCGCCATTTAGACAGAAGACATATCCAGATTGTGATCGGAAATCGTCTCTGTCCGTCTGAAAACTCGCATCAGTGAATCCATTCACCACAAGCTCTTCACTTCCTCCATATACCAATAACTTATCCTTGGTATGTCTCAAATATTTGAGAATATTCTTGACAGCTGTCCAGTGATCTTCACCTGGATCAGATTGGTATCCTCTCGTCATGCTTAACGCGTAAGCTACATCTGGACGAGTGCAGAGCATGGCATACATGATAGATCCTATTGCAGAAGTATAAGGAATCCTATCCATGCGTTCTCGCTCAGCATGTGTCGCCGGACACTGCTTCTTGCTGAGACTAATGCCATGGGACATCGGTATGAAGCCCTTCTTGGAATCATGCATCTTGAATATGTGCAACACCTTATCAATATAAGTGTCCTGGCACAATCCAATCAGCGTATTCGCTCTATCTCTGTAGATTCTGATTCCAAGGATGTACGCGGCTTCTCCCATGTCTTTCATGGAAAAAAACTTCCGAGCCAAGTCTTAACAGACTGAAGCAATATAACGTCATTACCGAGAATAAGTATGTCATCGACATACAGTACGAGAAACGCAATTCCGCTCCCACTAGTCTTCTTGTATACACATGGTTCTTCTTCGTTCTTGATGAAACCAAACTGTGTTACTGCTTCATCAAAACGAAGATTCCAACTCCGTGATGCTTGCTTCAATCCATAAATGGATTTATGAAGGTTGCATACCTTCCCAGCATTCTTAGGATCTACAAAACCCTCAGGCTGTGTCATATACACATCCTCTTTCAGAATTCCATTCAAGAAGGCGGTTTTGACATCCATCTGCCAAATCTCATAATCATAATTAAGCAGCAGTTGCTAGAAGAATCCGAATGGATTTAAGCATATCGACTGGGGAATAGGTTTCATCATAGTCAATACCATGAATCTGTTTGAAACCCTTAGCCACCAACCTAGCTTTATAAATTTGGACATTACCATCCACGTCAATATTCTTCTTGAAGATCCATTTACACTCAATGGCTTTTGCACCATTAGGTAAATCGACCAAGGACCATACTTGGTTTTCTGACATGGATCCCATTTCGGATTTAGAGGCTCCAAGCCACTTTTTGGAGTCCGGGCCCATTATTGCTTCCGCGAAGGTCGCTGGTTCGTCACTTTCAATGATCATCAGATCATTGCAGTTGGTCACGAGAAATCCATAATATCTCTCGGGTTCGTGACGGATCCTTCCGGATCTGTGAACTTCAGGCTCCATAGGCGTGGCCTCCACAGAACTTTGTGGATCCAACTGCTACTCTTCCTCAGCAGGTTGAGCAGTCTCCTGTGCATCTTGAATTTCTTCTAGATGTACTTTACTCCCACTGCTTTTCTTAGAAAGAAATTCCCTCTCAAGAAAAGAACAGTCCCGAGCAACAAAGACTTTGTTCTCAGATCGGTTGTAAAAGTAGTATGCCTTGGTATCCTTAGGATAACCAAAGAAGTAACATTTATCTGATTTGGGTGCGAGCTTGTCAGAGATTAAATGTTTGACATAAGCCTCACAGCCCCAAATCTCCAGGAAAGACAGACTTGGAATATTCCCAGTCCACAATTCATGTGGTGTCTTTTCAACTGATTTAGATGGCACCCTATTTAGTGTAAACGCAGACATTTCTAGAGCGTATCCCCAAAAGGATAATGGAAGATCTGAATGACTCATCATAGACCGAACCATATCCAATAAAGTTTGATTCCTCCTCTCTGACACTCCATTCCATTGGGGTGTTCCAGGAGGAGTGAGTTGTGAAACAATTCCACACTCGCTCAGATAGTCACTGAACTCTTGACTCAAGTATTCTCCTCCGCGATCCGATCGCAGAACTTTGATACTTTTGCCAAGTTGGTTCTGTACTTCATTCTTGAACTCCTTGAATCTATCAAAGGATTCTGACTTATGTCTCATCAAATAGACGTAGCCATACCTACTGAAGTCATCAGTGAAGGTAATGAAGTACTTATAATTTCCTCTGGCAACAGTGTTCATTGGCCTACATACATCAGTATGAATAAGGCCCAATAAATCACTGGCCCTTTCAGTCGGTTTGTTGAAAGGGGCTCTAGCCATTTTACCCATCAAGCAAGGTTCGCATTTCTCACATGATTCAAAATCAAATGAGCTCAGAAGCCCATTACAATGGAGCCTCTGAATACGTTTCTCATTGATGTGGCCCAAACGACAATGCCATAAGAAAGTCGGGTTTTCGTCATTTGACTTAAACCGCTTTGTATTTATGTTAAAGACATGCATTTCTTGGTTTAAGACATATAACCCATTATCTAATGGGGCGCTACCATAAAATGTACCATTACGATGAAAAGAACAAACTTTATTCTTAATAGCAAAATCAAAATCTTTCAAATCCAAAACGGAAACTGAAATTATGTTTCTGCTAATCGCAGGTACAAAGTAGCAATTATTCAATTCTAAAACCATGCAAGAAGGTAAAGACAAATCATAAGTGCCTATGGCCAGTGCAGCAATCTTAGCTCCATTCCCGACCCGTAGCTCAACTTGTCCTTTCTTCAGCGTTCTACTATTTCTTAGTGCCTGCATATTAGTACAAATATGAGCACCGCAGCCGGTATCCAATACCCACGAAGTAGAACTAGGAGTCATAACATTAAGTTCGATAACATAAATACCTGAATCAGACGCATCATACGTCTTCTTCAGCTTCGCATAATCTTCCATGAACTTCTTGCAGCTTCTCTTCCAATGCCCTAGCTGCTTGCAGTAGTTGCATTTGTCCTCAGGAGAAGGCCCGGATTTGGGCTTGGGCTTGGGCTTGTCTTGACTCTCAGTCTGGACAGCTTTAGCCTTTCCCTTATCCTTACTAGGTTTCTTAAACCTTTTACCCCCTTGTACCATCAGTACATTAGGAGTTGCCTTCTTTAGATTCGGCTCTGTTGTCTTTTGCATGTTGTAGTTCATGATGAACTGATCAAAACACGACGGCAAAGACTGCAGAATCATGTCAGTGGCCAGCTCCTGGCTAATGGCACAGTCCAGTTTCCCCAGGTTATCAATGTAACCCATCATTTTAAGGACATGAGGACTCACTGGACTGTCCTTAGCCAGCTTGCAATCCATGAGAGATTTAACCGTCTGGTATCTCTCTGTGCGAGCTTGCTCCTGAAACAAGGCTTTCAGGCTGTTAATCATCTCAATCGGTGACATCACGTTTTCATATTGCTTATGCAGCTCAGAGTTCATAGTCACCAGCATTAGACAATTAACGTCTTTGACATCAGCAGAATGCTTATCCCAAGCATTATTATCTGCCTGCGTGGCATTGGAACGTGGCCTCTCGGGGAGAACTCTTGTAAGGACATATTCCTTGTTCTCCTGCCTGAGAACTATTCTCAGGTTCCGATACCATTCCAAGAAATTTGATCCATTAAGCTTGTCCTTCTCAAGGACGGATCTTAGCGAGAAAGTGTTGATGTGAGTTGGGACAGACATAGCTGTAATTAAAAGAGGTAGAGGTTTTAGTTATGATGTTCAAGGAAATGAGAATTCTTATCCAATAAGAAAACTTGCATTGTATTCAAAACTATGTTTCCTCAGATGAATACAATGAACCAAGATCCTTACTTCACCAAAATTTGAGTGGGCGACTCGCCATCACCCAAACTTTAGTTATCTAGGTAAGCAAATCATTGATAATTATACCCAGTACAACTCTTGGTCGCAGATAAGACAATCCATGTCTTACCCACTCTGATGTCTCTGGGCCCAGAACTTCTGATAGCCAAGTCAAGTAAACCAATCTCTTCAGTCTTGTGATTATTGACAGTCGCACTGCAAGTCTATCAATGATCACCTGCCTTACTCATGTAGTTGTGGATACCAAGGACTCCAAGACTACCCAACAACGAAACGAGTCTTGACAGTAGACAAGCTCGGGCAAGACATCAAGATCACTTGATATTTAGTTGGGGAAAAGAACTATTTAATCTTGATGCATATCCAATATGCATCCAAGAAGTGTTTTAATGGTTTTTTTTTTAAACTCTAGATTTATAAAGTTAATCTAGGAGCAAGGAATTAGATTTGATTTGGTATTCGCAGTTTGAGGTCCAACCACCAAATCTGCGAGTGATGTGTCGATCGACACATTCTTGTATCGGTCGACACAACCCATCCAAAACCAAATTGGGTTTCTGGTTCAATCCAATTGAACCGGATTGATAACCGGTAATTCTAATTTAACCGAAATCAACCAATTAAACCGGTTCTAAAATAATTGAGATAACCTGTCCAATCTAATTGAAGCGGTTCATCCAATTAACCGATTTAACCGACATAACCATGCGAGAGAACCGGTTCAATCTAATTGAACCGATCTATCCTTTCGTATAGCCTGTGTCGACCAACACAACCCAGTGTGTCGATCGACATAGTAGGGTTACAAAAATCCGATCGCCGATCGAAACCCTAAAAAAATTTATAAGCGTTTTGCGGTGTGTCGACCGACACACGATTAGTGTCGATCGACACTGTGCGAAAACACCCGATCATCGTTTTCAGCAGAAAATTAATCCGAGATTATTTTGTTCAAAACATGATCTAACAGGCATAAATCTAATCAAATACATCATTATTCGAATTACATGCCTTTGATTCAAAGGATTAAACCCTAATAAGCTTTGATACCACTGTTGGAAAGCCTAGGATCTTAAGGTTATGGTATTGAATCATGGATCTCGTGTTTACCTCAGAGATGGCAGCAGAATAAATGGTAATCGAGATCATCAGCGACTCAGGTGCTTCGTCTCTACCAGATACACACGCACACAAAGCTGGAAAGCCGGGATGCTAGTGCCGGATCTTGGGAACACTGAGTTTTGGTGGCTCGGCTTTCTCTGCAAAAGAAAACTGAACGGCTAGGGTTCCAGGTCGACCATATAAGCCTTTATATAGACCTGGAATGACTAAACCGAAATTAGATTAATTCCAATTCGTTTAAGTCAAGAAATCGAAACGTCAGTTTCGAAACCCGATCTGTGTCGATCGACACACTCACTGTGTCGATCGACACACCACTATAAAACTCAATATCAATGTGTATCCAATACACATCAACATGATCATTACCATAATGATCATTCCCATATTTATGCTTCCAGTTTGCTTAGGTGTGTGACCCTATAGGATCATATAATACTGGCAGTAAGTCCACAACTTACAGATTACAAGAGGCTTCTAGCAAAGCATTGCAACCACCCAGTATTATACGAAATGTCTGATCTCGACACACAACTATCATCAGGAGTGAGTACAAGTGTGATTTCAGGACACAATCCCAACACTGCTTTCATGGCGTGAATCCAGGGGTTTCCCAAGATCACGTTGTAGATTGCTGGACGGTCTATGACGACAAACTTGATAAATTTGGTCACCCACCCAACATGCACCAGTAGCTTGACTGTCCCAATCGTCGTGGTTGTGTCTCCGACGAATCATGTGAGAGGTTTTTCCGAACGCTTCATTTTGAAGTCGCGCAGTTCCATCCTTTGCAGGGTTTCTTCGAATATACGGTCGACTGAGCTTCCTGTATGGATCAAGACTTTGGTGACTTCGCAATCGCCAATCTGGAGTTCAACGACGAGTGGGTCATTGTGTGGCCTGTCGAGGCCTTCTTCGTCTTCCGAGGTGAAGGTAATCTCGGTGCATGTCAGCTCTTCGGGAAGGTTTTTGCTCCATTGCTGGCGCATGTCGGCTTTCTGGCTAGAGGCCATTATCGATCTTACCAAATCGTTGCAAGTGGGAAGTCCTCCCATTATCATGTTGATTCGTTTTCTAGGTGCGGGCACGTCCTCCTCTTCGTAATCGCGGATTCGCTTTGGTTGTTATGTGTCGATCTCGCTCCGTTTTGTCCTCTGTTGACCTGCCTGCCTCGCTTTGTCTTCCTGGACGAGTTTGAACTGTTCCCCCTCGTTTTTGGGTGGTCGTGGCGCGTCTCGATTCGCAGGGGATGCTACTGGGGCATTGTGGTTCATTATGTTTGTGACTCCCTTCTGATATTCGCTGAATATGAGGCTTTGGAGGTGTCAACATTCTGCGGTGCTACGCATGGAACGCTTGTGGAAACTACAAAAGGCCTTTTCCTGGTCGTCATTTCGCACGTACTTGTTCCATGGACGACCCTGCTGGCTATTCGTTTGATTGCGCCCTGGCTGCTGGGATGCTTGTTGGCTTCCTTGCTGCTCGCCGACATAGCACATTGTGGCTCTCTTAACTTTGTCGTCATGATTCTCGGACACCGCGTCTTTGCCCTTCTTGGCTGAGGCGAACTTCTTGGCGACTAGGTCCTTCTCTTCTTCTATCTCGACGAAGACTGCTGCTCGGTGGAGGGCGTCCTCAAGGGTTTGTGGCTTGTTTATGACCAGTTCTTCGTGGAACGGTGATTCGTACCAGATCCCGTTTATGAGTGTCGGGAGTCCCTCATTGTCAGTTACTGTGATTTTCGAGACGATGACTTTGAATCTGTCAATGTAGGATCTGAGGGGTTCATTTGGCCTTTGACTTACGGCATAGAGGTTGGCGCTTGAGGCTCCCTCCTGGATGAACATTTAGTAATGCTTCGGAAAGGTGGTCGTCAATTGGTGGTAGTTGTCGATGGAGTGTGCTTCTAGGTGAGAGAACCAGTTGAGGGCGGCGCCGCTCAGGTTTTCAACGAATAATTGGCAGAAGCCAGCGTCGCGTTCTTCTGGTGGGAATTGAGCTCGTCCCATTGCGATACTGAAAGCCGTCAGGTATTCTCGCGGATCAAACTACCATCGTAAGTAGGCAATTTGATTTTTCCTGGGTGCCTGACTGGCGTTCCCGTTATTTTGCTCGTGAATGGCATGTTCTGGGTCTCCTTTAGGACCCGGTCTATTTCGGGGGCTGAGCTAGTCGCTTTATGGACTTTCGATGTCATGTGGTCTAATTGGATCTTGAGTGACTCGAGTTTGCTGTTCCTGTTTTCTTCTGCCTGGCTTTGGATAAATCCAGTTGGCGTAGGTCTCGAGTGAATGGGTGGTTGCCTGCTCGATTTGGTGTTTAGGGGCGGCGTTTCCCCGAACAGGACCCTTTGAAGTCGCATAGTAGGGTTTTCGGTTGCTTGGGATGCTTGAAACCCGGCGGTCTGTAGATAGTTAATCCGTTATCTGCATGTGTCTTGATTGCTTGTGAGTACGTCGAAGCGGGTGTTGTTGTTGTCTCTAGTCAGCTCGTGTGCCATTAGAGTCCGTATGAGAGAGGGAACGTCCTGGTCCTGGTCTTCCGAACGTGCTCCATCTTGGCGGGTAATGGCCACCCTAGCTTGGTTAGTCCGGGCGTTGGCTGGTGAAATTGGGCTTTTATTTAACGGGCTTGGTGACCCCGAGCTCGGAGCGAGTGGGATCCGGGTTTGCTCGGGTGATTTTGGGTTGTTATTTGTTGGAAGGGGTCCTGGCATCTCAGCTTCATCTTAAATTGTAGAAAAAGTTTCTCGGTCCCCACAGACGGCGCCAATTGTTGTTACGGAACTTCAATCTAGTAAATAAAGCCGGGCTACGATCTGAAATGTCTGAACTACGAGGTGAAAAATAAACTTAAAGTGAGGTCGAAACTGTTTTTATTGATCTTAAGGCCGAAGCCGAGCTGTGAACAGGATGGTACGAGGTGGGAGTCCGTCTAATGACGTGCCTCCTAAGTATTGCTTGAGGTCGGAGCTTTACAGAAGTAGCTCGGCACTCTCACAAGTTACAATGTGTACAAAATGAAGAGTGAAGGATCCTATTTATAACGCTTGGATGTTGACTTTCATTTGGGTCGTTGACTCCTTAGCGGGTTTGTCTTCTTGAGCCGAGAGGGCTTTGTTAATTTAGTAAGATTTTCATGGATGGGTGCTAAACCCATATCCAACATATGTTAATTCAGATCACCCATTTGACGGGTCAAAATCTTGTATAGCCTTATGGCTTTAAAAAAAATCTCAGATGCCCATGTTATATTTTTAATGTCGAAATGATAATTTTACCCCTAATGAATGGTTATAAAGAGTTAAATATAATTAAATCGGGAAGTGTTTGTTGAAAAACACGGTAGCTCAGTGGTTGGGAGCTATACGCACGTATCTGTGTGCGATGCGTGCCCAGTGTTCGAATCCCTTAGGGCGTAGTAAAACTGGTAATACCGGTACCAATATTACCCAGTTACACTGGTACAACTGATAATACCGATACTAGTATTACTCAATTACACTGATATAACTGGAACAACTAGTAATATTGGTACAATTGGAGTGGTGATCTTTATCACAAAAGAACGGTAAATTTTCATTTCAAAAAAATAAGAAGTATTTTTGTTCATTAAAGTAAGGGGCATTAAAAATTACTAAAAGGTATTATAGAGATTTAAAATCTCTGATAAAAAGGCTCTGGAGACGATAATCCCCCATATATCTTTTCATGTTGTTGATAAAAAATGGGTTGTTGACAAACAAAAAAGAGTTATGACCATGAGCATGCCCTCAATCTTAACCGTTGAAAAATTGACTAAATCCTGACAGTCCAATCGCAATACTAATAAATTTTATCAAACACGCGGACACATATAAAATCAATTGGAGAATTGAAGAAGAAGAAGAAGAAGAAGAAGAAGAAGAAGAAGATGAATCAATAATATTATCAGAATCAGTCGTCTTTAACCTCTAAAAATCAAGCGACTTCTAAGAAATTTCATCGTCTCATCAATGTCTTACTCGAATGCGCACGCACCGTCGGCACCGGAGCTTCCAGAATCGTTTGGGCAGCAGCTCAACGAGGAAGATAGATACAGTTACGCGTATCCGTATAGCTCTTTGGGTCAACCAACGAAGCTATTCGGATCCTCCGGGATGTTTTCACCGGAAACGCATCCGGAAATCGTAAGGAGCTTCGAGTCTGCGGGAGGAAACCGGAGCGGATTCCTCGATGAGTCGGAGCTCCGGCATGCGTTGTCGTTTTCTGGCTACGATGGAATTAGTTACAGAACAATTAGGTTTCTCATGTTTATCTATAAGAATCCTGGAGATTCTCTGCTACGGCTTGGTAATAAATTTCATATTTACTTTTGTTCTTGTCTGATTCGATAAGGATTTGGAAGAAAATTGATTTGTTGATGATGAATCGAGCTTGCAGGTCCTAAGGAGTATGTTGAGTTGTGGAATTGCCTTGCTCAGTGGCGTGTAAGACACTAAAATTTCTTCTCCACTCTAGTGATTGTTTCCTCTATCAATCTAGTTGAAAAAAGTATGTTGTTGTAGGCAATATTTGACAGATACGATAGAGATAGGAGCGGAAAGATGAATTCTTTAGAGCTCAGAGACGCTTTCTATCATCTTGGTTACATGCTTCCAACCTCGGTTCTCCAGCTTATTATCAGCTCTCAGTATGATGATGGGACTGGCAAAACTGTTGACCTCTGTTTCGACAGATTCCTCGAGTAAGTTTCTCTCTGTGTATGTCTTCATCGATTCTAAGGTTCTTGATTCCAATTCTAACGATCATTGATTCTTTTAATTTTGCAGATGTGGGATGATTGTCAAGGTAACAACTATGATCCTTTCTTTAACCTCCATTAGTAGTTCCATGTAATCTAACCACTTTAAATCGTTTCAAAAATGGCTTATATGGATTGTCTCAGGGGTTAACTGAGAAGTTCAAAGAGAAGGACCCCGGTTACACAGGCTACGCAACGCTCTCTTACGATGCATTCATGTTGATGGTCATTCCCTTCATTGCCTCATATGACTAATGGTTCAGCTTCTTTTTCTTCTTTAACAATCTCAGCTTCAAGTTGTACATAGATACTGAAATCGAACTAGTGAATAGGTAAGCTAATGTTGGTTGTGGAAGAGAGCAGAGAGAACTAAATGAAAGTTGTAAAGATTCTAATAATAAACGAAAGTGTTGACTTTTGCACTTAGAAAAAAAATGTTAAGAGCCAATGTTGAGCTGTTTGCAAACAAAGAGTCCTGAAGTCAGCAAACCAAGAACCGACAAGGCTCCTTGCCTTGAACGCCAAAACTCGGTCCACGTCAATGGTCTTCTGATTTCAGACAAAACCTTGTTGAACTGTTGGTTTAAATCGTCGAGACCACCATTATTATCGATCACAATATCAGCTTTGCTTCTTTTAGAATCCAAAGACATCTGAGCCATCACTCTGTTTCTTGCATCTTCCTCGCTCAGTCCATCTCTCTCCATCAGTCTCTTGAGCTGTGTTTCTTGACTAACCCACACAACCACAATGGGTTTTGTCCATTTATCCATCTTTGCTTCAAACAGCAATGGGATGTCGACAACTATTACTTTAGCTCCCTTTGCCCATTGTTTCAGGATCTCCCAAAAGATACCACTAGATATGTACGGAGCCATCAACCTATATTGTGGAAGAGACAAGACCCCATTTCAGGATATCAACCCATAACACTAAAAGGGATTTCTTGATTCCTTACTTACTTGTTTAGAAGTTGGCGCTTGGAATCGGAAGAGAAGACCATCTGACCGAGTTTTGGGCGATCGACTTCTCCACTAGGAAGCAGAATCTCTTCCCCAAAAGCTGCAGTTACTCTCTTCCATCCACCGCTTCCTTTCTTCAATACATTCTACAATACCAGACACAAATCAGCACGTTTTGTAAACTTGCATCTTGGATCTCTAAATGGTCGCACAATAAGAAGTCCCCCAGCAAATACAAAAAAGAGAAATGCAAAAGGCAGAGAGAGACATTACTCGAGCAACAACATCAGCATCAACGACGGGAATGCCACTAGCCTTGAAGAGGTTGGACACTGTACTCTTCCCAGAGGCTATACCTCCCGTTAGACCCACTATTCTCATCCTCCTTACACCAAAATGATATCCAGATGCTAAGATAATCAACAAACAGAGCAAACTAATCTTTAAATTTGTTTTCTCTGTTAATTGATCTGCCACAGAAAATATACATACCAAACTACAAGCATCTTTCTGCGACTAAGTAACAGTTGATTACTACAGGTCAAACAAAATTCATGTTTTTTTTTCCATTATACCAAAAGAATTCATGTTTTTCTCATTCTCAGACACTTTTAAAGCTAAGGGATCAACAAATTGGCTAAATCTCACAAGAATTATCATACCTGATGCAGGAATTTGAAGTTTTCAAAACCCTATTCTACAATGCATCGAAAATAAAACAATCGACCACTTAAGCAGCCAAGTTTCATTGTTATAAAATTTCCAATAAAATTGAGAGAGAGAGAGAGAGACCTGAATTAGAATAGGAACGAAGATTTAGGGATTCTGCGGAGATAGTGAAACCATAAAACTAAGATCTAGAAGCTCTTGGATGATGAAGATGAATGTTTATTATTTGATTGATTTTTTCAAAATTGGTTGAGATGCACACACAAAAAAAAAGCGTGCTTACCAGCAAACGTATCAACGGTGGTTTAACAAGTTACAAACCGGTTTACCGACTTAGATTATTTTAATGGTTTTGTTGGATTGAGTTACCAGACCTAAAGGGCAGGTTATTAATGGGCCGAGCAGCTTATTTTATTTGGGCGGACCTGTTTTGTTGAGGGCGGGAAAGTCGGCGAGCGAAGGAGGAAGAAAATGGATCCGGAGAAAGTGGTGGTCGACGAGCTGCCGCTAGCTATCGTGCGCCGGGTGGTGAAGGATAAGCTTTCGGAGTGTTCGCCGGGCTATGACGTCAGTATTCACAAGGAAGCGCTGCTCGCTTTCTCCGAGAGTGCCCGGATCTTCATCCACTACCTCTCCGCCACGTAGGCCCCAAAACCCTAAGTTTTCGAATTTCTTTCACTACAATACCAAATCATATTCAACTTCGAATTCAATATGTATTGTTCCAAATCTGGTTTGTGCAGATTATTGTAACCTGACTCCACTGATGAATTTTGAATTTTGATCTGAAATAAAAAAAAATGAAAATATAGTCTGAAAATGGTGTTCTTAATTTGGTTTAACTGTGGTAAATCATAGGGCAAATGATATCTGCAAAGATTCAAAAAGACAAACGATGAAAGCTGAAGATGTGTTTAAGGCAATAGAAGACATGGAGTTTGAAGAATTTTTGGAGCCGCTTAAAACTTCTCTTGAAGGTTATATTCTCCCTTTTTTCTGTTAATTGTGATGAAACATTCTTAGGTTTAGATTCGTGTCTTGTGGAGGTAAATTGTTATGGAAGAGATAGGAGGTCAATGCAAGACATTATGTCCCAACTTAAGGTTGTTTTGTAAGTGGGTTTAACTTTGGACGCTTTTGAGCTTATGTCTCTCTTCTATAATCCACATTACTGATTTTCAGATTTTAAGAAGAAGAACGCAGGGAAAAAGGCTGCTGCTGGTGGAGCAGCTTCAGAGCCGAAAGAGACGAAAAAGAGGAAACAAGAAGGAGCATCAACGCAAAAGGGTACTAGGAAAAGCAAAAGAGATGAGGGAGATAAGAAGAATGATCAGAATGGTGAGGAGGATGAGAATGGCAAGACAGAAGAGAACGATGAGAATGACAACACAGAAGAGAATGGGAATGATGAGGATGATGAGAACGGGAATGAGGAAAACAACATGGAAGAGAATGGGAATGAGAGCGGAAATGAGGTCAATAGCATGGAAGAAGCTGGGAGTGGGAGTGGTGAAGATGATGAGAATGAGGAGAGTGGCAAAGACAGAGAGGGTGATGAAGAAGATGAGTGAACTCGAGGTTCTTTTAAAGGAACATGTTTTTAGGTTAATATTCTCATTACCATGCTAATCGATTAGCTTGCGAGCTGGAGAAGAAATGGTTGTGGGCATGAGCATGTCGTAGACTCATAGAGAATTGTTTTATCCTTTCACTCTTTTTGTCAACATATGTGTGTGAAAGTTTCAAGTCTTGAGCTCCAAAATCTCATAATAGATCGGTGAAAAGAACATAGGTTGGAGTGCAAAAAAACTTAGGATACAACAAAAACAGTAAAATTCTAGCCGAACAGAACTCTAGAGTCTAGACTGGATACGTTTGAAATTGTTCGTGTTTGGATGTATAAAAAAGCTAAATGGGTCGTCATTTTGTTGATTTTACTTCATGTATTCAGCAACACTCTGCGAAATGTCGTCGAGGAAAGACACAAAACCCATGGCGCTAGCAAAACCGCTACCGTCAACGTCTTGTTCTTCTATAAGATAGTTCTCAAAGGCAGTAGCATCGTCTTGTCCTCCTCGGATAAACATCAGTTTCGGTGTGATGCACCTTCCTTGCTTCACCTCATTTATTGTTTTCCTCAATAAACCTGTAATAACAAGTTTCAAAAATAAACTACCAAACCTTAAATTGGATTTCATTTTAGTGAGTAAACTTACAGTCTTGTGGTGGAGGGAAAGGAAGTGACGGGTCAGCTGTTGATGAGTAGAAGACTATCAAAGTGGTGTATGCATCTAATAAAAATATCGGACTACCACTTGTTATCAATGCCGCACGGCTCAATGAATGACGCGGATACGCCTGTTTATCCGGTGTTGAATATGACGATAACGATGGGTATATCCCGCAATGAAGAGAGCTCGGCTCCAACACACTGCAATCAAAAAGAGACTTAAGCCTCGCTTCGTTTGCGTTTACATGATAGTATATTGAACTACATTTTCGTTTGGTACGCAAACACCAAACACAATATGAAGGAGAAACTGACATTTGCAACAATTGCAGCCTTAAATTAGGTATAGCTCAGGAAGACTCATTAGGCTTCATTATAATGGTTCATTGTGGAGGTTACCTGAAAAGACATTGCAAGTAGATTCTGTAATCAGGATGAACACCCTCTTCATGAAACCGGAGGAGGGGATTACGGAGTAATGCAAAGACTAAGCGAGGCAAAGGCTCAAGTTGAGGACATTGTGAAAACGTGATGTCAATCTGAGAACTCATTGACTTGTTTCCGTTTTTGTATTGGACGAGATTAAAGGCATCGTTGTATTGTGCCGTTAGGATTACTAGCCAATCATGAAGTAACGCCCTTCCTTCTCGGACTCCTTCCTCTAGAGAGACTAAAATTACCTGCAGAAAACAATAATTACGATAAATACATAGATAATTCGCAGGTTAATAGTAATGGATTGACAACATGAAATGACTTTTAACCTTGTGAACGAGCAATGAGAGAACAACTTCATGATCCACACTGTCATAAATTTCGTTGATGTTGTGGGCTGCTGAAAATTGCATGGTTCTGATCCTTAGTCGTCTCTGAAGTGTGTGTTTGCCTCTGTGGAACATGAATGAAAATCAGAAGTTGAACAAAACACTATAAGATCCACAGTATTGATTAGCATAGAGTACTATTCTAGGCTCCGGTATTGACTGTATACAATGTCATTAACAGGATATTACACGACAGGGGAGTTTGAGATTTACTATCAACTCTAGGCTCTAGCCTGGACCAGTGCACGAGGTATGAGATTTATCTCAAGATACAAAGCTCTACGAATGTTGGAATGTTAAAAAATATGTAAAAATCTTAGACCATATTAAATAGTTTAACACTCGCGTATAGCATAGGCGACTACAATGATTAATCAATAGCTTTACCACATGCATTTAATCATACCTACTTGAAGATGACATTTCTGAATTTGGCAATCCCTCCGGAGGTACAACAACTGTGTACTGGAATGCAATTTGCACCACAGGTGGCTCTCTAGAATGTCTGGAAAAGATAACGAGTAATTAGAAGTTCTTCTAAAATGCTTAACTTGTTTTTTTTTTTCTTCCTGGATTCAGCAATGTAGTAAGAAGTTCTATAATATTAAAAGGGAGCAATATAACTTGATTGCAGGTCAGGGAAGTATGACAATGACTATTTATAGATATACTGAGAGTCTAATAAATGACCAACAGCTTTACACAACTCTGCGAATGCATGGAAAGAACCTATATCCATTTCATCCCTTCCACTCAATCGTGAAAATATTTTATAGTAAAAAGCAACTACTGTTAAGTTTACCTGGAAAACCCAGTATTATTATCTGCAAAATCAAAGTCATAAGCGTATGTTGCATATGAATCACAGCAGATGATATGCTGAAGGTTCTCGTACTGTGGATCGGGAAAGAAGTGACCAAACTGCAAGCAAGGCTATACTGTTAGCTGAAGCAAAAACGAATAAAAGAATCATCTAAACTTGAACTTTCATTTCTCGCTAAAACCACATACAGAGTGGAGAGGTTTGAATTCAGTTGACGTTCTCAATCTCAAGACGCAGTTGAAAGCATATGGCCGGTTAAGCATCCGAAACCTGCAAAAGAAGATCATGCAATTTTGTTTCAACCAGTTTGATAATACCTGAACGAAACAGAACATTGCTTATTTTCCATTCAAGTGGAAAAAATATTGCTAACATGTCTTGGGGAAGAGTCGAGTCATCCGTGCTTGAATATAAAAACAATGATCCTCCACTTTCGATGCTAAGGAACTTCAGGGATGCTAAATCTGTGTACTCATTTGTAACTGCAAAAACGTCTACGCATACACCTGATTGGACAGCAATGGTGGCCTGTAAAAGAGCCGTCAGTTCTAAGCTCAAAATTTATCTATGAGAAGAAAAGTATTGAAGTAAGAGTTACTATGTCTTTGTAGAATGGTGTTTGCTCTGGAAGCAGAGCACGATCAGCATCAACCCTTTTACTTGCGTATTGTTCACCATACCTACTTGTATCCAGTTGTCCACGTCCATAATCAGGAGGCCCAGATAGGAAAGCAAATACCCTAGCTGCACTCATACCAAGTCAATAAACAAAACTACACACTACGAATTGCAAAACAACCTGATGACGAAAGCAAAAACTAGATTCTGTTGAAACGTATAGAGTATGAGCATGCTATATATTTTTCACATACCTAATGCAAAAGTATTCCCAAATTCAGAACCTAGATAGTTGAAGAGAGCTTCCATTGCTGTACCAAAGCCTCTACCACCCATCAACACACCATCCATCCCTTGACCTGCTCCAGATGACCTCTCCCAAGAAGTTATCGGTCTGAGTGTCTCAAGAGCAGCAGCAATACGATCCTTGCAAGTTTCTACCTGCAGGTAAGTATAGAAGGGAATTTAATCTCTCTACAGGTGTTCCTAGAAATGTGGTCCAACAATCACCATGGATGACCAAGGAAGTAGGAAACAGGAAAGGACATGTTTAAATTGCCATACCGGAGCCAAAAACTGTAACAAGGGCATGGCATCCTCAAGTTCTAGTGGTAGTTTGCTCTCCGCATCAGGTGGAATAAATACATTCTTTACAACTGGTATAGGTCCTTGAACATCATACAGTCCTATTTTGTGGCTGAATGTAGCAAGACCAAAAAGAGACCCTGGACTTAGAGCTGTAATAGGAAACAGGAGCGAGAAAAACCTTCAGTACACAGTCACACAGAAGAAAAATTCAATCCTTACTAAAAAATTGTATGAAATGACCTTCCAGAGCAGCTAGCAATGCACTTTTTGTAAGCTCCAAAAATTCCTCAGAAGCTGCAGGTTAAAATGGCAATAATGAGCACCACAAAAGTGTAAATTTGAACCAGAAGATGGCAGTAAAACACATATCAGACAGCAAGGAAAACTGAAGATATAGAGCAGTTTGATGTTCAAGCATGCATGATGTTCTTCTGAGCACCTAAATGATATATAAAAGAATAATCATAAATTTATATCGAAACTTGACGAATACCCGCTGAATGATCATAAAATTGGAAGTAAATTGACTGCTCTCTCTTCAACATCAAAACATAAACAAGCCAAAATCCGGTAAAAACAACAGAAACCACATGAACTCAAAGCTAGAATCACAATGCAGATCACATTCAATCAAATTGGAAAACATTTATAGTAAACGATACCCGCATTGCATTCGAAACCACAATTCAAAGTTCACCAAAGCTCAATTACAATCTACACTAACCACGATGAGATTAACCATAAATTCAACCATAAGAGAGAAAAAGAAGCCTTACACGAGAGATCAATCGCTGCTACATATACAGGCCTTGCTTGCGTCATTTCTTCCTCCGATCCATCCACTAGAAAAAACAACAATTAAGCAAAATTCAGAGACAAATCAAACAAAAGCCAGAAAAGGATCAATACAAAAGGTGATGAAGAACGAACAAGGCAACTCGAGATCAATGAAGGAGGAACTCATTTCAGGGATAGAGTGAGGATTAGAGTAACGAGCAATTGCATCGGAAGGGAGTCCATTAAGAGTGCCGCAAAGCGAGCAGTTCCAAGCCCATTGATCGAGTTCACAGTAAGTGTTGAAGTATGCATAGCAGTTTTCGCAGCGAGGAAGAAGATGGCCGTTGGATCCGTACGCTGGTCCGATTCCGCTCTCGTCTTTAGCCGCGAATGGCGTCACTGTTAGTCCCCAAGGGAGTCCTGACGCCTCTAGAGCGTCTAAATCGATCGGAAAACGTGACACCGTTGCTCGGACGGCCATATTCTCTTCGGATCCTTCTTTTGTTTAAGGTTTTTGGAGAATTTGGTGGATCGGGGAAAAAATGGATGAGCACGGCGAGACTGTGCGCCAATTCGTCTACGGCGCACGTTAGCTTATGAATGATGACGTAAACTTGTTTACACAGGTGATATGGGGTGCGGTGGAGTTGAACCGGTCGTCCCACGCTAAAGCGGTTCAAGTGGGATTTTGCAATATTATGGCTTTTATTCAATTTTTGTTTTGTTTGGTACGCTACGCACCGTTAAATCATTTCCCGTGATGACCGTTCGATTCGCGAGGTGGATAGTGTTCTGGGTCATGTCGATGACGTGCGTATTAATCAGCCTGGTCGTGATCAACCCGGCTCAGTTTGGATTCGCGTTGTTATGAACGCTTATCGTCGCTTGATCTTTGTACGTTTTATCCGCTTTGATCCTTACGGTGATCCGGTTCTGGTTCGTTTTACATACGATCGTCTCCGCCGTTTCTTTGCTGCTTGTGGCAGTCTTACTCACGATATAGATAACTGTGACGTTCCAGCTCCACCTATCCCAGCTGTATTTCCACTCCAAGCCATTCCTCCATCCCCGCCTCATCATCCTCCATCACCAATGCATCAAAAAGCCTCTCCTGCTCATGTTTATCCTCCAGTGGAGGCACTTCAAGAAGACACAGTTGGCTCTAGTAACACTTTCCGTATTCAGCTCATATGGTCCTCGTGGGATCTGATCTTCTCCAACTCCTTCCGGAGGAAATCGTTCCCCCTCTCTCTGACAATCCTCCAGTGATCTTTGAAGTTGGCTCTTCGTCGCGTCCAGCCCAAGATACCAAGCGTAAAGCAGAGCAGGCTGCGGAAGCAGAGTCCTCCTCCTCTCGCCAGAAGACTTATGGTGATGATCTAGGTGTGGTGGCGCCTCCTCAGCCACCAATGGATCCATGAGGCTTCTACATTGGAATTGCCAAGGCCTGGGGAGTGCCTTGACAATTCCCTTTTTGAAAGATATCCACCGTAAATATCGACCGGATGTCTTACTCCTCGTAGAAACGAAGAATGTTGATAGTGTTGTGTATAGCTTAGGACATGAACTCAGATACCCTCATCAGTTTGTATTTTCAGTAGAGGGTCTAAGTGGGGGCTTGGCAATTTTTTGGGAAAGCTCGGTGAAGTGTACTTTTGTGTCTCACCCTACGCTTCACTTTTCTAATATACTAGTTGAATATGGCTCTTGTTCCTTCTCGCTTTTTTATGTTTACGGTCATCCACGCCGTCATTTACGTCATCGTCAATGGGAGCAACTCACATCTCTCTTTCAATCTGCTCCTCCGCAGCATTCGCCACTCTTACTCCTTGGGGACCTTAATGATACTCGATCCAATGACGAGCAACTTGGTGGAGTTACTAAGCCGGAGTGGTTCTTCTCTCGCTTTAGGGGTATGATCAACGTTGCAGACCTTCATGAACTACGTACTGTTGGGGGTAAATATACTTGGATGGGTAACTGTTCCTCTGGTTCCATACGCTCCAAGCTGGACCGGGCTATGGCCACTTCCGCCTGGCACTCTCTCTTCCCAAAAGCCTGGGCTCAACTGTTGCATTGGGTCGGTTCGGATCACCGTCCCCTCCTTCTCCATACAGATGATTCTCCTTGGAAGGGTCATCGCACCTTCCGCTATGACAACCGTTGGCGGCATATTGCTGACGTTTTCAAGCTTGTGGAATCAACTTGGAATTCTCGCTGTCTTCATTTGCCTCCATCCCATTTTGCTGAAGCACTCAAATGCTGTCGCACCAGTCTTGCTCATTGGAAGCATCAGTATGCCACCAATTCACGCCGGACTATTCACAACCTTCAAGAAGCGTTGCATCAAGCCTATACCGCTGCATCTCCCGACCCTCAGTTGATCTCTGCTCTTAAGCAGCAGCTACGCTCAGAGTACCACCTTGAGGAAGAATACTGGCGCCTAAAAAGTCGCATTACATGGCTCCAATCAGGTGACAAAAAATTCTTTCACTCGGTAACGCAGCAGCGTCGGTGTTATAATCGAATCACAGCCCTGGAAACTGACAATGGCTCGGTGTGCACACGGGAGGCTGATCTTCATCAAGAGCTTCATCATTATTTTTCTAATCTCTATGCTCCCTCGGCTCTGCCTCCCTTGGCTCCCCTTCTTACGCATATCCAGCCTAAAGTAACGGATGCCATGGATGCCTCTCTCACCCGACCAGTTACGGAAGAAGAAATTTTCCAGGCTCTCTCCTTAATGAATGTTGATAAAGCCTCAGGTCCAGACGGTTTCAATGCTGGCTTCTACAGGTTCCATTGGCAAGCTATCAAGCCTAGTGTGGTTCAGTTCATCCAACACTTCTTTGCCACTGGCTTACTTGATCCGGAAATTAATCGTACTCAGGTTTGTCTGATCCCCAAAATCAAGTCGCCCTCTCAAGTTCGGGATTATAGACCAATTAGTCTCTGTAACGTGGCTTACAAGCTTCTCTCTAAGGTTCTCGCTGAACGTCTGAAACCGTTCCTCCATGATATCATCTCTGAGTTTCAGTCTGCTTTCATTACGGGTCGTCTTATCACAGACAATGTCCTTATTGGTCATGAACTCCTCCACTCACTCAAAACAAAACGTATCAAATCTCCCTATATGGCTCTCAAGCTCGATATCACGAAGGCTTTCGATAAGGTAGACTGGTCCTATCTTGAAGCAGTGATGCGGAAACTCGGATTTTCTGCTCAGTGGTGCACCTGGATCATGACTTGTGTCACCTCGGTGTCCTACTCGGTTTTGCTTAACGGTTCGCCTGGCCACCCTGTCTTCCCTTCTCGTGGTATCCGCCAAGGGGATCCCCTCTCGCCTTACATGTACCTCCTATGTACTCATGGGCTCTCTACCCTTCTCTCTCACGCTGCTCAGGATAAGTATATCCATGCATTCAAGGCAAGCCAGTCAGGACCATCTTTCTCGCATTTACTCTTCGCAGACGACTCGCTCCTTTTCTGTCAAGCAACTCTTATGGACTTTCAGCATTTACTTCATCTCCTCCGTCTTTATTCTGAGGCCTCCGGGCAATACGTCAACTTCTCTAAATCTGCTATTCTGTTTGGGAAAATGGTCCCCTCAGCACTACATGATTCCATTGTCTCACTCACAGGTATCTCAAAGATAGGTGGCTTTGGGCGCTATTTAGGCCTCCCAGAAACGATAGGGCGCAATAAAATGGATGCTTTTTCTTACATTGAGCAGCGCATTCAGCGTAAGTTGGACAACTGGACTTCTCGCTTCCTCTCTCCTGCGGGTCGTGAAGTTTTGCTTAAGTCCGTGATTACAGCTTTACCAACATACTGCATGTCTGATATACCATAGATTTTAGGGATTTTAGCCATGGTATATATCTTATTTATCGAGTCTTTTAGTATGTTTTGGAGTCTTTTCAGGTGTTTTACAGGTTTAAGGCACATTTGGAGCTCAATTGGACGTTCTGGGAGCATTGGGAGCATTTCTGCACTGTTTGGAGGTTTCCCAGAGTTCACTGGCTGCAAAATCGCCTTGCAACGATCGTTGCAGTCGTCGACGCAAGGTGATTCCAGGGTTCTGCGCCCAAAAATCTGCATTTTGGAGAAATTACAGTTTTTGCCCAGAAACTTTCCAGACTTGCAAAAAGGCCCCCAGGCGTGTTTTAGACTATATATTAGGGTTTTTAGCCACTTGTTTAGGCTACACTTTACTTTTTAGCTTTATTTTATTTCAGAGAGAGAGAGAGGGGCTGATCCTGTTCTCGAAAGAGAGAGGATTTTGAACCCCAGTTCTTTATTTGATTTTATAATATTTGGTTTTCTATTCATGATATCTTCTGTTTCGATGAACATGTCTGAGTATATTACCTGTTAGGTTTAGGGATTCTCATTAGGGATTTCATGGAATTATATGTTAATAAATCTGTAGGGATTCATATTTGTTAGTTCTTCATCTAGGATTGTTCTTACTGCTTAATCTGAATTAGCTACCCAGATTTATGATGTTAGGTTGATTGATACAACGACAGTTGGTTAATTAGCTAGAAAGAACCTAGATGAGCAATTTAATTACTCGCAAAGGAATTTGGTTTAATTAGATTGTGAACATATCGAACTTGGAATTAAAGCTGGTTTAATCTGTTAGTAATTATAAAGGAATTTGGATTGCTGCACTTAGACTTAGAGAATTCTCGCAACGACAGTTGGCTAATTCTATATCTGTGTTTGAGTTCTAGAATAGGTCTTAATTAGATCCCGATTGATTGATTAGCTTATGTTTCTGATTTTCTGAGAACTCCCTAGACTTAACGCCTTCGTTTTCTTGCTCACAAACTCACCTGATTTACTTTCTTGCTTTGCTTTTTAGTTTCTAATCATATTTGCTTTCTCCTAGTTTAAATCTTTTATGTTCTAATTCTATCGTTGCCTAGAGTCCTCGTGGATTCGATACCCTAAGTACTACATTGATATTACTGTGCACTTGCAGTTAGTATAGGGTTAAAACTTACACCTATCAAGTTTTTGGCGCCGTTGTCGGGGACTCTTTTGAGTCTTCGATAGATTTGAACTTTGGGTTTAGACTAGGTTTTTCGTTTTTATTTTTTGTTACTAATTTTTTTCTTTTTCTGTTCTTGCGTTTCAGGTACGCCTGTAATCGTCTTGCATCGATCGACACGGTCCTGTGTGTCGATCGACACATCTTCGAGCTTGCATCGATCGACACTACTCTGCATCGATCGACACAACACGTAAGATGATGGGAATGATGGAACGGATGTTGGAAAATCAGCAAAATAACTCATTCTACAGAGACGATGGTTCATATTCATTCACCAGAGGTTATGAATCTCCATCATATCAGCCTTTTCCTCCTCGCAATACATAGTCTGATAAGCTGATAAGTGTGATGGAGCATTTATTGAAAAAGCAGGAAGAAGATTTGAACTACATCAGTGGCTTTGGATTCCAAGGAAACAGGTTTGGTAATCAGCAAGGTAACAAGTTCTTTAATGGTGGACAGAGGAGTGCTTTCACAAGCAATCAGAACTCTTCTGTATATGGACATACTGCTGATTATCAGAAGCCTTTGCAGCAAGGTAATTCTTATCAGAGAACTTATGGATCATCTTCTTATCAGACACCTCATGTTGCTGATGCTTATAAGAGCAAGATGGAATCCATGATGGAACAGTTGCTAGAGGATCAGACTAAGACTGCTGTAGACTTCGACAGGAAGCTGAATACTATGCATGAAAATCTGAATGGAAAGTTTGAATCTTTGAGCACACATGTAAAGAAGCTAGATGCCCGAGTTCAACAAACAGCTGGAGCAATACAAAGGCATAATGAAGCTGGGAAAGCTGAACAGAGACTGTACATCAATGTTGTGGCCATAAGAGATGGGATTGACTTGCTGGGAGAAGAAGAGAGCATAATCTCGGATTTTCTGGATGAATATTGTCTGTCTGAGACATGCATCGATCGACACACACTTGATGTCGATCGATGCATCCCCGATACGTCTGATGGATCTGAACATAATCGCCTTGTGTCGATCGACACATCTCGTGCATCGATCGACACAGATCGCAGACAGGACCAGAAGCCTGCAACAATCCTGGAACGAGTCTATAAGCCCTTTGTGCCATATCCTAAGGTTTCTAAACCGTCTAAACAGGAGCTATAAGTGACTAACTGCATGAAACTGATAGATAAGGAGCTGAATGAAACTCCACCAGCTGAAGCTTCGCGAGTTCATCCTTGTGTGTTGAGAGATGCGAAGAAGATGATATCCGCTGATAGTCATGTGAAAGAAGAAGTTCATATTGGTGGAACTACAATATCTGATAGTGGGGAAAAGAAGATGGTGGTTCCTCAGGAATCTGCTCTAACATCTTCAGTGCCTGCAACTGCTCATAAGCAGAAAGCTCCAAACATCAGATCTCCACCAAAGGTAAGGCATAAATCATCTAAGCTTAAACCTCCTAACCGCATTGCTTTGAATGCAGGAAAATGCAGCATCCCACCCAAGCTTCGCTCCCGCCCTGATTCTGTTTACTCTTTCCTTGGGAAGCCTCATGATCCGACAGCATACACACCTCCTTGGATGAAAAGATATTCACAGAGACATTCAAAGTCTCTGTTGAAACCGCCATGAGTCAAATCTCTATCCCATAGTCAAGCTAATGACTAAAAACAAGCGCTAAGTGGGAGGCAACCCATTATAGAGTCAGTTTTCGTTTTTATTTTTCATTTTTAGGTGTTTGTTTCTTTGATTTTTCGTTTTAGTATTTTCAGCCGAGAGAACAGGTTCAAAATCGCCTAGCATCGATCGACACAACATGTGTGTCGATCGACACAGTGCGATTACACAAATGAATCGAGAAAATGCGCCTTTCGTCGATCGATGCGGTCCTGAGCATCGATCGACACAGTGCGACGAGAGGTACGTAACTCTGGATTTTTCAGACTCTTTTTAATTTGATTATCTGTTTTCCCAAGCTCATGCTTTGATTACACTGGGGACGGTGTAGTTTAAGTGTGGGGGAGGTAGCTACTGACGCACGCTTCTGTTTTCTTAGAATCAGACCTGTTTTTCAAAAAAATTGGTTTTATTGAGTCAAAAACAAGTTTAAGTAGGAAACAATGAATTTTTGAGAAGTTAACAACATCTTGCAGGAAATTAAGTGACCATTGGGATGAAGTTGCAAGATCTATATATGACTATTAGAAAACCCCAGTACAGATCAACCTACTGAGGACACCCACATCACTTCAGGTATCAGAGGACCCTTTACTGACTTCCCCCTTGTAAACCTGACTTAATTTTCTCACCTAAGGGCTTGGTATACCCTTAGTCGGACTCCTTTGTTTGGTTCTGACACAGATTGTAAACATGTCCGAGTATGGTTCCCTTCTCCCCTTCTCTTAAAGTAAAAAAAAAGAAGAGAATAATAAACTGAGGATGAGCTAGTAGCTCCGAAGTGGTCGCGGGAGTAGTAGCAAACACTATTACCTCCTGTGCATCCATGGAATGTGTCCAAAGTACACCCCATAACATGAAGAGCACTGATAAAATAAAATAAAATGATACCCAATGGGGAAAATCAGATTGCTAAGGAAGGGAAAAGAGAAGAAATGAACCAGAAAAAGATAGTATGGTGGTCTAGAGCTAGCAGAGTAAGAATCCATGTGCCCTTTGATCGATAATCCTTAGGTGAGACCGCACTTAATAGCTTATACAAGTCAGTAGGGTGAATTTGAATTCGTGAATGTGATTGTGGAGTTTACTCAGGACAGTTGCTAAGTGTGGGGGAATTACATGTTGGTCTTGATATCTTGCAGGTGATTCTTTCAGTGGCTTACTAAGGGGAATCTGGGTGTTGTTGCTTCTAGGATGAAAAGAGTTTCTGAAAGTTTTCAAACCTCTTCACTATGCTTTGGTTCTTTACTTGCTTGAGGGCAAGCAAGAGCTAAGTGTGGGGGAGTTGATATACCATGGATTTTAGGGATTTTAGCCATGGTATATATCTTATTTATCGAGTCTTATAGTATGTTTTGGAGTCTTTTCAGGTGTTTTACAGGTTTAAGGCACATTTGGAGCTCAATTGGACGTTCTGGGAGCATTGGGAGCATTTTTGCATTGTTTGGAGGTTTCACAGAGTTCACTGGCTGCAAAATCGCCTTGCAACGATCGTTGCAGTGGTCGACGCAAGGTGATTCCAGGGTTGTGCGCCCAAAAATCTGCATTTTGGAGAAACTTTCCAGACTTGCAAAAAGGCCCCCAGGCGTGTTTTAGACTATATATTAGGGTTTTTAGCCACTTGTTTAGGCTACGCTTTACTTTTTAGCTTTATTTTATTTCAGAGAGAGAGAGGGGCTGATCCTGTTCTCGAAAGAGAGAGGATTTTGAACCCCAGTTCTTTATTTGATTTTATAATATTTGGTTTTCTATTCATGATATCTTCTGTTTCGATGAACATGTCTGAGTAGATTACCTGTTAGGTTTAGGGATTCTCATTAGGTATTTCATGGAATTATAGGTTAATAAATCTGTAGGGATTCATAGTTGTTAGTTCTTCATCTAGGATTGTTTTTACTGCTTAATCTGAATTAGCTACCCAGATTTATGATGTTAGGTTGATTGATACAACGACAGTCGGTTAATTAGATAGAAAGAACCTAGATGAGCAATTTAATTACTCGCAAAGGAATTTGGTTTAATTAGATTGTGAGCATATCGAACTTGGAATTAAAGCTGGTTTAATATGTTAGTAATTACAAAGGAATTTGGATTGCTGCACTTAGACTTAGAGAATTCTCGCAACGACAGTTGGCTAATTCTATATCTCTGTTTGAGTTCTAGAATAGCTCTTAATTAGATCCTGATATATCATGGTTTTTACCGGTTTTATGCCATGAGATAAGTATGTTTTAGAGTCTATTAGTGTTTCTTTAGAGTCCTTTGCAGGTGTTATTAGGTACACGCACGTTTGGAGCAGAAGTGAAGATTTTAGAGCTATTTGGTGCACTTTGGAGATTTGACCCGAGAGGTTGTGCTCACTGTCCAGATTTGAGATCTGTGTCGATCGACGCACACCTGCATCGATCGATGCACAGCGAGTTGGGCCAGATTCTCAGCGGTTTAATGAAGAATGCTGATATTGCAAAGATGCCCAGAAGTTTCAGATATTTACACAGAAACCCCAAATCGTGTTTTAGCTATTTAATAAGGTTTTTAACTTCAGTTTTAGATACGCTATCATAACTTAGAGCAGAGAGTTTTTAGAGCTTTTGGAGCTGATATGATCATGTACTACACTTTGTTTTGGAGAAGTTTTCGAACCCCTTTATTATTCTAACCTCTTTTAAGATTTCTATTAATTCATTGATTATGTTTACATCATCCATGTCTGAGTAGTTTCATAGTTAGGTTTAGGTTTCTCATAGGGATTTCATGACTTGTTAGATATAATTAATTTAGTTAAGGATTCACATCAATAGATGTTCTTCAAACTAAATCGTGTTTAATGCTAGTTCTAACCTGATCACTTAGAATCTAGATCTTAGGTTGCTAAATACGACACGACAAGGTGGTTTAGAATCTGAACTATTTAGGTTGAGCAATTTAATTACTCGCAAAGGAATTTGGTTTAATTAGATTGTGAACATATCAAACTTGGAATTAAAGCTGGTTTAATCTGTTAGTAATTGCAAAGGAATTTTGATTGCTGCACTTAGACTTAGAGAATTCTCGCAACGACAGTTGGTTAATTCTAGAATTGAGTTTAATTAGAACATGACTGAATGATTTATCTGCTTGTCTGATTTTGTGAGAACGCCCTAGACTTAGCGCCCTTAGTTTATTGCTTACAACAACAACCTGCTACTGATTTACTTTCTTGCTTGCTTTTTAGTTAATTCAATACAATTTGCTTTCTCCTAGTTTTAATCTCTTTAGTTCTTAATCCTATCGTTGCCTAGAGTCCTCGTGGATTCGATCCCTAAGTACTACATTGATATACTGTGCACTTGCAGTTAGTATAGGGTAAAACTTTAGACCTATCAAGTTTTTGGCGCCGTTGCCGGGAGTGTATTGGCACTGGTCGATACAACTCGAGGACCACACCGCTGATTCAGGGAGTGTATTGGCACTGGTCGATACAACTCGAGGACCACACCGGTGATTCAGGTTAGGCATCCGGTTCTTAGATACGTCTTGCGCATCTTGGGATCTACTATGTTGTGCAAGTTTGAAGCCAACAAGATGCGTAAGAATGAGATGGAGAAGTTGTTCATTGGACTGAGGGACCAGTTTGAGGATACAGTTCTGAGAGATCCCACTAGAGGACTCAACTTGGGAGCAGTCTTTGCTCATCATTTATGCGAGCTGCAGAAGAAGCCATTTGATGGTGTGGGCACTGAGAGAGTAGGGAGTCTACTTACTCCCATTTTCAGACATTGCAGGATTCCCTTAGAGGGAACGGAGCGTAGTGACAACTTGGAGTTCCTTGATTTCAACCATCTGCAGAGTGCTACATGGCTGAAGGAGGGACGTGTGTGGGTCTATTATGACCCTGCCACAGAGAAGTGTGGTGTGGATCTTCCTGCTCCTGGTCTTACACAGATTGATACGCTGGATGCCTTGAGGTTCCAGCCTCCTACGAGTGAGAAGCGCAGAGTCCCTTCTATGGCTCATCCGCTGGGAGAGCCTTCTACACGAGCTTCTACCTCCTCTGCGCCTGCACCTGCACCTGCTGCCCTTGTCGATGACATTGGACCGTTTCCCGAGCCTGCGATGCCTTATGGTGATATGTCTGAGGCAGAGTGGAGAGAGCGCTTGGATGGTATTCTACGGATCGTCTGGAACTTCATGTGTACCTGCACTTGCAGGAGACAGCCACATATACACCATCCATGACCTTCTCAACGCAGGCGACGCTCTCCGACTCCGGGTTCTTCGAGTGGTACGGATCGCATTGATGGGATGGAGGATGAGTGACTGAGTATTGGCATCTCTAGACTGCGGTTCTTTGTATTTCCTCTTCACTTTTCTTTTGCATTTTTTCTTAACTTTCTTAGGATGTTTATGTTTGGATGATGTGTTTACTTTGAGATTATCAGTTGCTTTGATTTTGCCTGTTTTCAGTGTTTTTCAGCTTGCAGGTTCGAAAATTTGGATTTTCTTACGGACTAACCTGCTAACTTGCTGACTGATCCAAGAAATCGCAATGCGTCGATCGACACAACTTGTGTCGATCGTCACAACACGAAAGAAATCGCATTGCAGCGATCGTTGCGGTCCTGAGCAACGATCGACACACGACGAAAAATCGCCTAGCAACGGTCGATGCATTTATGCAGCGATCGATGCATGTGCGACAGAGGTAAAAATCAGACAGAACTCAACACATCCATTAACATTTATGCTTTTATTTCTTTTTACCAATCCTTTGCTTGACACTACTGCGGACAGTGTGTCTTAAGTGTGGGGGAGGTGCTACTGACTTTATCTTTCTGTTTTCTTAAGAGTCAGTCCAATTTTTTAAAAAATTTGTTTTATTGAGTCAAAACAAGTTTAAGTAAGAAACAATGAATTTTTGAGAAGATTAACAACATCTTGCAGGAACTTAAGTAACCATTAGGATAAAGTTGCAGGATCTATCTATGACTATTAGAAAACCCAACACGGATCAACCTACTGAGGACACCCACATAACTTCAGGTATCAGAGGATCCTTTTACTGACTTTACCTTAATAATGACTTAATTTTCTCACCTAAGGGCTTGGTATACCTTGTGTCAGATTCCTTTGTTAGTTCTTGTTGGGATAATGTCCTGAAATCACACTTGTACTCACTCTTGATGATAGTTGTGTGTCAAGATCAGACATTCGTATAATACTGGGCGGTTGCAATGTTTTGCTAGAAGCTTCTTGCAGTCTGTAAGTTGTAGACTTACTACCAGTATTATATGATCCTATAGGGTCACACACCTAAGCAAACTGGAAGCTACGATATGGGAATGATCATTATGGTAATGATCATATTAATGTGCATTGGATGCGCATTATAAATCGACATAATGGTGTTGTGTCGATCGACACAGCTTGTGTGTCGGTCGACACAGTTCGGAATTTCCGAAACAGCTTTTCGGGTTGGGACTTAATTAAGGCTGGCCCGTTAAGCATGTTTAGGTCGAATAAAACTCGATAGTTTCGACCTAAACAGTAAGCCGTCCACTTTTCTTGATAGAAACAGTAGACACACCAGATAGATTCGAATCCCTTTGATCCGGCACTAGCATCCCGTTTCCAGCGAGCGTGCGTGTGTATCTGGTAGAGGCAAGGCATCTGCGTTGCTCCACTGATCTCGTTCACCATTCTCATTCCGCTGCCAGTTCAAAGGTGAGAACGAGGTTGGTTTTCATTCAATATATCAAACCCTAGATCCTAGGGGATCCAACAGTGGTATCAGAGCGTTGTTAGGGTTTAGCTATTGAATCTGGTGCAATTAATTCGAAACTTGTGGTTGTTGAATTGTTAAAATTGCCTGCTAAATCGTTTTTCTTGTGTAAATCTCGGATTGTATGCATGTTGAAAAATCGATGAACTGTTGAAATCGCACTGTGTCGATCGACACAAAGCGTGTGTCGGTCGACGCGCCGCGAAATAACACGTAAAATTTTAGGGTTTGTCGCAAAGTATCGATCGACGCAAAGCGTGTGTCGGTCGACACAAAGCAAAAATCCGCAAATAATTTTAGGGTTTTGATCTGAGATCGAGTACCCGTATTCCTGCTGTGTCGATCGATACACTGGGTGTGTCGGTCGACACATGCAAAGCAATTAGATAGATCGGTTCAATTGGATTGAACCGGTTATCTCGCTCGGTTAATTTCAATTAACCAATTGGTTCTGGTTTGGTAATGTCGATCGACACACAGTGTGTGACGATCGACATGGACCATTAAACCGAACTGGTTCAATTGGATTGAATCGGTTAAGTAAATTCGATCCGGTTTGACTGGTTATCGAAGACCGGTTTAAGTATGGTTGCGTCGACCGATGCCAATGGTTGGCGTCGATCGACACGACATTCGCAGATATACTGGTTGTACCACAAATTTGCATATACCAGAACAGTTTAATCCTAAAAGTTCTAGATGAACCTAAAACTAATAAAACTGAATATTTTAAATAAATTAATAAATTCTTGGATGTGTATTGGATAAGCATCAAGATAAAACGGTTCTTTTCCTCAACTAAATATCAAGTGATCTTGATGTCTTGCCCGATCTTGTCTACTGTCAAGACTCGTGTCGTTTGTTGGATATTCTTGGAGTCCTTGATATCCACTGCAACATGAGTAAGGCATGTGGTCATTGACAGACTTGCAGTGCAACTGTCAGTGATCGCTAGACAGAAAAAGATTGGTTTTACTTGACTGGGCTAACGGAAGTTCTGGGCCCAGAGACATCAGAGTGGATTGGACATAGTTTGTCTTATCCACGACCAAGAGTTGTACTGAGTACAATTAGCAATGATTTGCTTACCTAGATAACTAAAGTTTGAGTAACGGCGAGTCGCCCACTCGAATTTTAGTAATCTGAGGATCTTGGCTCATTGTATTCATCTGAGGAAACATAGTTTTGAATACAATGCGAGTTTTCTTATTAGATAAGAATTCTCATTTCTTGAGCATTATAACTAAAATCTACCTCTTTTGAATTACAACTATGTATGTCTCAAATCACATCAACACTTTCTCACTAAGATCCGTCCTTGAGAAGGACAACTTAAATGGATCTAATTTCTTGGAATGGTATCGGAACCTGAGAATAGTTCTCAGGCAGGAGAACTAGGAATATGTCCTTGAAAGAGTTCTCCCCGAGAGGCCACGTTCCAATGCCCCGCAGACAGAAAAGAATGCTTGGGATAAGCATTCAGCGGATGTCAAAGATGTTAATTGTCTAATGCTGGTGACTATGAACTCTGAGCTGCAGAAGCAATATGAGAACGTGATGTCACCCATTGAGATGATTAACAGCCTGAAAGCTTTGTTTCAGGAGCAAGCTCGCACAGAGAGATACCAGACGGTTAAGTCTCTCATGGATTGCAAGCTGGCTAAGGACAGTCCAGTAAGTCCTCATGTCCTTAAAATGATGGGTTACATTGATAACCTGGGGAAACTGGACTGTGCCATTAGCCAGGAGCTAGCCACTGACATGATTCTGCAGTCTTTGCCGTCGTGTTTTGATCAGTTCATCATGAACTACAACATGCAAAACATGACTAAGACATTGACTGAGTTGCACGGTATGCTGAAGACAGCAGAACCGAATCTCAAGAAGGCTACTCCCAGTGTCCTGATGGTACAAAGGGGTAAAAGGTTTAAGAAACCGAAGAAGGGTAAGGGTAAGGCCCAGGTTGTCCAGGCTGAAAGTCAGGACAAGCCCAAGCCGAAGTCCAAATCCGGGCCTTCTCCTGAGGATAAGTGCAACTACTGCAAGCAGTTGGGGCATTGGAAGAAAGACTGCAAGAAGTTCATGGAAGATTACAAGAAGCTGAAGAAGACGTATGATGCGTCTGACTCAGGTATTTATGTTATCGAACTTAATGTTATGTCTTCTAGTCCTACTTCGTGGGTATTGGATACCGGTTGCGGTGCTCATATATGTACTGATGTGCAGGCACTAAGAAACAGTAGGACGCTGAAGAAAGGACAAGTGGAGCTACGGGTCGGGAATGGAGCTAAGGTTGCTGCACTGGCCGTAGGTACCTACGAGTTGTCCTTACCATCGGGCATGGTTTTAATTTTAAATAATTGCTACTTTGTACCTGCGATAAGAAGAAACATAATTTCAGTTTTCGTTTTGGATTTGGAAGGTTTTGATTTTGCTGTTAAGAATAAAGTTTGTTCTTTTAATCGTGATGGTACATTTTATGGTAGCGCCCCATTAGATAATGGGTTATATGTTTTAAACCAAGAAATGCCTGTCTTTAACATAAATACAAAGCGGTTTAAGTCCAATGACGAAAACCCGACTTTCTTATGGCATTGTCGTTTAGGCCATATCAATGAGAAACGCATCCAAAGGCTCCATCGGAATGGGCTTATGGGCTCATTTGATTTTGAATCATGTGAGAAATGCGAATCTTGTTTGATGGGCAAAATGGCTAGAGCCCCTTTCAACAAACCAAATGAAAGGGCCAGTGATTTATTGGGCCTTATTCATACTGATGTATGTGGGCCAATGAGTACTGTTGCCAGAGGAAATTATAAGTACTTCATTACCTTCACTGATGATTTCAGTAGGTATGGCTATGTCTATCTTATGAGACACAAGTCAGAATCCTTTGATAGATTCAAGGAATTCAAGAATGAAGTACAGAACCAACTTGGCAAAAGTATCAAAGCTCTGCGATCGGATCGCGGAGGAGAATACTTGAGTCAAGAGTTCAGTGACTATCTGAGCGAGTGTGGAATTATTTCACAACTCACTCCTCCTGGAACACCCCAATGGAATGGAGTGTCAGAGAGGAGGAATCAAACCTTATTGGATATGGTTCGGTCTATGATGAGTCATTCAAATCTTCCATTATCCTTTTGGGGATACGCTCTAGAAACGTCTGCGTTTACACTGAATAGGGTACCATCTAAATCAGTGGAAAAGACACCACATGAACTGTGGACTGGGAATGTTCCTAGTCTGTCTTTCCTGAGGATTTGGGGTTGTGAAGCTTATGTCAAACGTTTAATCTCTGACAAGCTTGCACCCAAATCAGATAAATGCTACTTCGTTGGTTATCCTAGGGAAACCAAGGCATACTACTTTTACAACCAATCTGATAACAAAGTATTTGTTGCTCGGGACTGTTCTTTTCTTGAGAGAGAGTTTCTCTCTAAGAAAAACAGTGGGAGTAAAGTACATCTTGAAGAAATTCGATATGCACAGGAGACTGCTCAACCTGCTGAGGAAGAGCAACAATTGGATCCACAAAGTTCTGTGGAACCGGCGCCTGTGGAGCCTGAAGTTCGCAGATCCGGAAGGATCCGTCATGAACCCGAGAGATACTATGGATTTCTCGTGACCGATTCAAATGATCTGATGATCATTGATAGTGACGAACCAGCGACCTTCGCGGAAGCAATGATGGGCCCGGACTCCGAAAAGTGGCTTGGAGCCTCTAAGTCCGAAATGGGATCCATGTCAGAAAACCAAGTATGGTCCTTGGTCGATTTACCTAATGGTGCAAAAGCCATTGAGTGTAAATGGATCTTCAAGAAGAAGATTAACGTGGATGGGAATGTACAGATTTACAAAGCGGGGTTGGTGGCTAAAGGTTTCAAGCAAATTCATGGTATTGACTATGATGAAACCTATTCCCCAGTCGCTATGCTTAAATCCATTCGGATTCTTCTAGCGATTGCCGCTCATTATGATTATGAGATTTGGCAAATGGATGTCAAAACCGCATTCCTGAATGGTATTCTGGAAGAGGATGTGTATATGACACAGCCTGAAGGTTTTGTCGATCCTAAGAACGCTGGGAAGGTATGCAAGCTTCATAAATCCATTTATGGATTGAAGCAAGCATCACGGAGTTGGAATCTTCGTTTTGATGAAGCAGTAAAACAATTTGGTTTCATCAAGAACGAAGAGGAACCATGTGTTTACAAGAAGACTAGTGGGAGAAAAATTGCGTTTCTTGTACTGTATGTCGATGACATACTCCTCCTCGGTAATGACGTTCCGTTGCTTCAGTCTGTTAAGACTTGGCTCGGAAGTTGTTTTTCCATGAAAGACATGGGAGAAGCCGCGTATATACTTGGAATCAGAATCTACAGAGATAGAGTGAACAGGCTGATTGGATTGTGCCAGGACACTTATATTGATAAGGTACTGCACAGATTCAGGATGCATGATTCCAAGAAGGGCTTCATACCGAAGTCTCATGGCACTAGTCTCAGCAAGAAGCAGTGTTCGGCGACACCTGCTGAGCGAGAACGCATGAATAGGATTCCTTATGCTTCTGCAATATGAGCTATTATGTATGCCATGCTCTGCACTCGTCCAGATGTAGCTTACGCGTTAAGCATGACGAGTAGATACCAATCTGATCCAGGTGAAGTTCACTGGATAGCTGTCAAGAATATTCTCAAGTATTTGAGACATACTAAGGATAAATTCCTGGTGTATGGAGGAAGTGAAGAACTTGTGGTGAATGGATTCACCGATGCAAGTTTTCAGACGGACATAGACGATTTCCGATCACAATCTGGATATGTCTTCTGTCTAAATGGCGGTGCGGTGAGCTGGAAGAGCTCTAAGCAGAATACCGTAGCTGATTCCACAACGGAAGTTGAATATGTTGCTGCTTCAGAAGCGGCAAAGGAAGCTGTTTGGATTAAGAAGTTCATGACTGAGCTTGGTGTGGTTCCTAGTATCTTGGAGCCAGTGGCTTTATTTTGTGATAACAATGGAGCCATTGCTCAGGCGAAAGAACCCAGGTCACACCAGAAGTCCAAACACGTTGAAAGGAGATATCACATGATTCGTGATATCGTCAATAGAGGTGATGTGAAGATCAGCCGAGTTCCGACAGAGGAGAATGTCGTTGATCCTCTGACCAAGTCACTCCCAAAGCCTAAGCATGAGAGTCATACGACTGCTGTAGGCATTAGAGATCTAAAGATGTAATCTTGAATCTAGTGGGAGTTTTAGTTTTATTTTAGTTATAATAAGATGCTCTTGTAAACATTCTTTTGGAAATGTTTAATGAAATTTGATTTCAGCATTATTTATTGTGATCTAAATAATGGTCCCAAAATAAGTTTATGACATATTATAGGTCATCAAGTTGAGGACTTGATCATGAAACCCTGTAAGTTAAATATGACATAAATTATGTTTTGTCCCTGGTCAAGGTTGTCAAAATGGGACACTGACAACCGTGAGAGACTAGATTGTGAGGTGACTGTTGGCTAAGTTTCATGGAGCCAATGATGTGATTATCGCAGTCAGTCACATAGATATATGTTAGTGAACATATGATCGGACATGACCCACTAGTGAGAAGTCTACAAGATAGTTATATCTGTGTCATAAGAGGTTCTCATTACGACTATAGAGTATAGTCCTTAGACCTGCATTCATCATGCTTTCTTGCATATGAATTGGTACACTTTGACTTTGTCAAACGTTGACCCGTAACTGGCGACTATAACGGCACTGTTCAAGTATATCATGAAGTGTCCGTTGAAACAGGGATGGAACAAGATGGGATTTGTCCCTCCTGTATAACAGGAGATAAATATCTCAGGGCCTATCGAAGATTGAATACTGAGAGAATGTGTGGCCGCACTCAAACGAACTGTAGTTCAGTTGTTTGTAATGTTTCAGTATGAGATCAGGAGTTCGATAAACACGATGTTGGCTTAATAAGGATGACACCAATCTTGCCTTATGCCAAATCGAGATATAGAGACAAAAGGATTATAGGAATAGATGATTCCAGTACAAGTGGGAGATTGTTGGGATAGTGTCCTGAAATCACACTTGTACTCACTCCTGATGATAGTTGTGTGTCAAGATCAGACATTCGTATAATACTGGGCGGTTGCAATGTTTTGCTAGAAGCCTCTTGCAGTCTGTAAGTTGTAGACTTACTACCAGTATTATATGATCCTATAGGGTCACACACCTAAGCAAACTGGAAGCTACGACATGGGAATGATCATTATGGTAATGATCATATTAATGTGCATTGGATGCGCATTATAAATCGACATAATGGTGTTGTGTCGATCGACACAGCTTGTGTGTCGGTCGACACAGTTCGGAATTTCCGAAACAGCTTTTCGGGTTGGGACTTAATTAAGTCTGGCCCGTTAAGCATGTTTAGGTCGAATAAAACTCGAGAGTTTCGACCTAAACAGTAAGCCGTCCACTTTTATTGATAGAAACAATAGACACACCAGAGAGATTCGAATCCCGTTGATCCGACACTAGCATCCCGTTTCCAGCGAGCGTGCGTGTGTATCTGGTAGAGGCAAGGCATCTGCGTTGCTCCACTGATCTCGTTCACCATTATCATTCCGCTGCCAGTTCAAAGGTGAGAACGAGGTTGGTTTTCATTCAATATATCAAACCCTAGATCCTAGGGGATCCAACAGTTCTGACACATCCTGTAAACCTGTCCTATTTGGTTCCCTTCTCCCTTTCCATAAAGTAAAAAAAAAATAATAAACTGAGGATGAGTTAGTAACTCCGAAGTGGTCTCTGGGAGTGGTAGCTACAACTATCATCTCCTGTGCATCCATGGAATGTGTCCAAAGTACACCCCTTAACGGGAAGAGCACTGATAAAAAAAATAAAATGATACCCAATGGGTGTTGGTACTGGATTTCCCGGCCCATTAACAGACAAGACAGAAGCCCGTAATTACGAGCCCATTCCAGAATCAAAGACAAATAAGAAAGCCGACTCCTTTGATGGGCCCAAGCTAAACAAACGCCCTGGCAAGGCCCGGACGATGCCGAAGACAATCGAGCTCGAGCTCGGCAGAAGATAACGTGGAGATAGAGCAAATCGGTCTTCGCCAGTTCAACTGATCCGCACAAATCTCGGAGATCGTTACGACGACGAGGCCGAAATATCGGGACGAAGAGGTCAGAGTCGAGACTATTTAAGAAGAGAAGTGGCGACTCGTTAAAGATATTCCAACCTAGACTAAGAAAACTTCGATTAGATAGCTCGATCTCATACTTTGTACTCTCTTCTCGATTGTGTTTGTTCTATCTCGACGATCAATCTCAATAAAGTCTTTGATTCATAGGAAACTATACCATTTCTATATCCTAAAGTCCAAATCCACGAATACAAATTCTTAGTGTGAATCCCGGATCTCACATTTGGCGCCGACTGTGGGGACATTCTATAGCCTTTCCTATCTTAAGAATCAGATCCTAGATCCGATAGATCGAGATGAATCCCGACCAAACTGGCTCTCCCAGCGCCACACCACCAGTTGACCTCCATCAAACGGTCGACAACATTCCTCAGGACACCACCGGGGTAAGAAACATGGGTCAGACCGACGGTGTGTTGACGAGCTCTGCCTCAGTCTCCACGACCTCGGCACCAGCCGGCTCCGTCGCTCAAACAATCGCGACGAGTCAGACTCCGACAAATGTTTTGTCAGGAACTAATGATCCGAGCAGAAACTGGGTGTGGATGAGAAATGATTCGATACCCACCCTAGGAGGTGGATCTGGAATAACCAGACCTAATTCGCCACTACCTTCTGCTTCACAGAGACAAGGGCCAAGCGATCTTGCCGAGATCCGTTCGATGCTAAGCCTGCTGGTAGATCGAACGAGAAACAACGAGGCAAGCGCAAAGGCCCAAGAGATCGCGAACCGTTATCTGGCAGCGCAGCTCGACGAACAAGAGCGGCGCCTGAACGCCCGTCTTGAAGAGCTCGCCAGTCAAAACCAAGGGGGTAGACCAACGCGAACTCCCATAAGTCCTCCACCGTGTACCCGCTCGGACTTCTCCCAGGTAGTAACTCCTCCGGGAACGTCGGAAAATTTCGGTAATGCGTCAAATAGCGGCTTCCACCCTACAATGACCCCTATCGCGACACCGACCCCATTCGGTTCGAGTTCAATGGTCACAGATCCAACCGGATCAAGAAACCAGCCATTACCCGGGCCACCACCTTTCACGAATAACTCAAATATCCGACCGAGGCAACTAGGAGGCTCTGCCTTCGCCTCGAGCTCGGGGCTCCTTAACGGATCGAACACAGTTCAGTTCCGAACGCCCCAGATCGACCAGACAAGGTCGGTCCCACCGATCGATCTCCTCGACCCCATTTTTCCGGAACAAACGTCAGGACAGTCACGAGCCCAGTTCGCACCCGCAGAGGGAGATGAACACGTTATGCTTAGACAATACATCGAACAGGCTAAGGCCCAGTTCAACAGTCTGAGCTCGAAAGTTCACATGGCAACGAGCGCGGCTCTTGACATCGATCGAGTGATCGAGGAAACACAACAAACACCGTTCACAGATCGGATCGCGTTTGCAAGAATCCGAGAAATCAAGAAAACTAAGTTTCCGGAATTCTCTGGGAAGTCAGACCCGAAAGCCCACATCAGGGCATTCCGACTAGCGATGGCAAGGGTGTACCTTACCGATGAGGAGAGAGAGCCGGCCTTCTGCAGGCTCTTCACGGAAAACCTATCGGGCTCCGCCCTAGAATGGTTTGCCGGACTGGAAGAAAGTTCCATTGACAATTTCACCCAGTTCATGACGGCTTTCCTCAAACAATACTCCGTTTTCATCGAGGAAAAGACTATTGAGGCAGCCCTATTTGGCGTCTCTCAAAAACCTGACGAAACACTTCGCTCGTACATCGACCGATTTAAGGAAATAAAATCCAAAATCGCGAACCCACGAGACGAGGTAGCTATAGAAGCATTAAGACGAGGACTATGGTTCTAAACCAGATTCCGCGAGGAAATAACAGTCCACGAACCTCAAACGCTCGATGACGCCCTCCATCGCGCATCAGCCTTTGCTCGCCTCGAGGACGAAACAATGGCCCTCAGGGAAAAACACCGAAAAGAAAAGAACCCGTCGGGCTCGCAGAATTCTAACTCGAAAAAGGATTCCCGTAAATCAGGGAACGTCAACGCGGTCGAGAGCCCAAAGAGCTCGAAGAAATTCGAGTTCGACAAGGAAAAATTATGTGATTTCCACAATAAAAGAGGACACTCGACCGAAGATTGCTATACTCGAGCTAAGGCCGAGGCTCAAAAGCGAGAATCCGAAAGCAAACAAGACTCCTAAGTCGAGGAGGAAACTCTGCCCGACAAAAAGGGAAACAAACAGACCAAGGAATCGAACTCCAAAAAGCCTTCTCAGAACAAACGGGAACGGGCAAAAGATCTGGAATTCCCTGAAACACTCCCTCAGGGGTCACGAAAGCGAGTCGCGTTCAACCTGAGCGGCACTCCGGGAGGTTCGGCACTATCTCTGCCTCCGGCTCCTGCTAAAATTTTATGCTCGAGAATCAATCTCCCTCGTCTCTGCGGGGGGGGGGGGGGGTGTACGGGCTATACCCCCTAAACGAATCGACTTCATCTTCGGTGGCTCCAAGCTTTGCCGCGACTCGGTCAATTCGATCAAAGCTCTTCAAAGAAGAGTCGAGACCGACAGAGGGGGGGAAAACCCCAATGTTGGGTCCAGACCACGAAATCATTTTCTACGAAAGCGAGACAAGTAATCTCGACAAACCACACGACGACGCCCTCCTCGTTTGTCTAGTAGTGGGAGATGTCGAACTCTCAAGGATAATGATTGACACAGGAAGTTCGGTAGATGTCCTCTTTTACGACGCGTTCAAAAAGATGGACTTCAACGACTCCGAGATCGTGGAAGAAAAGACACCACTAGTAGGTTTCGCTGGCGAGACGACATACTCGATGGGCTCTGTCTTCGCCCCAGTAATTGCTGGAGGAGTTCGGAGAATGACGGAGTTCGTCATAGTAGATCGGCCAGCTCCCTATAACGCAATCCTAGGTCGACCATGGATATACGACATGAAAGCGGTACCATCGACCTACCACCAATGCGTAAAATTCCCGACTCCCAAAGGGATCAAAACCATTTACAGGAGTCAAAATATTTCCCGCCATTGCTACATGAACAGATACAAGCAGATCGAGAAATCCCCTGCGTAGCAATTACAGAAAGAGGAGGAGTTCGCCACCATGCAGACCAAAAGGTCGAACGACCCAAGTCAAATAGGACCCCCAAAGGACCTCACGACTCAGGTCTGCATAGACGATGCTCATCCCGAAAGACTCGTTGGTGTCGGAATCGACCTATCAGAGCCAGTCAAAAACGAACTGGTCTCTTTTCTCAAACAGAACGTCGACTCCTTCGCCTGGTCTTCAGCAGACATGAAAGGGATCAATATCGACGTAACCAGCCATGAGCTGAATGTCGACCCAACCTACAAACCGGTAAGACAAAAGCGTCGAAACCTAGGCCCTGAGCGGGCCAAAGCCGTCAATGATGAGGTCGATCGGTTATTAAAAATCAGATCGATCAGAGAGGTCAAGTACCCCGACTGGCTTGCCAATCCCGTGGTGGTCAAGAAAAAGAACGGAAAGTGGAGGGTCTGTGTAGATTTCACGGATCTCAACAAAGCATGTCCAAAGGACAGCTTCCCACTCCCGCACATCGACCGACTGGTCGAGGCTACCGCCGGACATCAGCTATTATCTTTTATGGACGCGTTCTCAGGGTACAATCAAATACTAATGAACCCTGAAGACCAAGAAAAGACTTTGTTCATAACTGATCGAGGCACGTACTGCTACAAAGTCATGCCCTTCGGACTAAAAAACGCAGGAGCAACTTACCAGCGCCTCGTCAACAAGATGTTTTCAGGACTCCTGGGCAAAACCATGGAAGTCTATATCGACGATATGCTGGTAAAATCTTCTAGGTACGAGGATCACATCCCCCAACTAAAAGAATGTTTCGCCATTCTCAATAAGTACGGGATGAAACTCAACCCAGCTAAGTGTACCTTCGGGGTTCCCTCGGGAGAATTCCTTGGTTACTTAGTGACCGAAAGAGGGATCGAAGCGAACCCCAAACAGATCACAACGTTCATAGAGATGAAATCTCCCAGAACAACGCGAGAAGTCCAGCGCCTAACCGGCAAAATAGCTGCTCTGAACCGCTTCATCTCAAGGTCGACTGATAAATGTCTACCCTTCTATCACTTGCTAAAAGCAAACAAAAAGTTCCTATGGGACGAAAAGTGCGAGGAAGTTTCACTCAGCTCAAGGCTTACTTAAGCGAACCACCCATACTGGCGAAACCAGTAGAAGGAGAACCCCTTTACCTCTACCTAGCTGTCTCGACGGCAGCAGTAAGTGGAGTCCTGGTTCGCGAGGAACAAAACGAGCAACGGCCGGTATACTACATTAGTAAGACCTTGATCGACGCTGAAACCAGATACCCCGCCATGGAAAAACTCGCCTTAGCGCTAGTAACATCGGCTCGGAAACTCCGACCGTACTTTCAATCGCACTCGATCAGAGTGATGACCTCTCAGCCACTGAGAACCATCCTTCACAGTCCAAGCCAATCAGGGCGATTGGTCAAATGGGCTATCGAACTTAGCGAGTACGACATTGAATACAAGGCTCGAACGTGCCTGAAAGCACAAGTATTTGGCAGATTTCATAATCGAGCTCCCTCCGACTATAGAACTCGATCCGACTTCGGCCCAAAGATGGAAACTCTACGTCGATGGAGCTTTCTCAAGGCAAGGGTCCGGAGTCGGAGTGAAATTAGTCTCCCCAACGGGTGAAGTACTGGAACAATCGTTTAGATTGGGCTTCGCCGCATCGAATAACGAAGCAGAATATGAAGCGTTAATAGCCGGGCTCAGACTCGCGATAGCTATAGGAGCCCGGGAAGTAAACGCCTTCAGCGATTCCCAACTGGTCACGAGCCAATATCATGGCGACTACGAGGCCAAAGACGAACGGATGGAAGCATACCTACGGGTAGTCCATACATTAGCCGAACAGATCGAATTCTTCGATCTAACACGAATCCCACGAGGGGAAAACACTGCAGCCGATGCCTTAGCCGCATTAGCATCGACATCAGATCCTAACCTCAAAAGGATCATACCAGTCGAAGGGATAGAAAAACCAAGCATCGACATAGCCCTCAAAGCTCTGTCCTTGAAAGAGGACGGGCCCGCTGTGAAGGATGACGTCAAGCACAAAGAATGTACTGGGGACACCAGTAGCGACATCATCGAGATTGATAACAACCTCGATCCTAGAAACGCCGTATACGTCGCGAACGTCCCCGATGGACCAGTTCAAACCGCATCCACTAGTCAGGGACCTGAGCCTAACAACGACGAAGATTGGAGAACTCAGATCATTCGATACATCACAAACGGCGAAGTTCCCGACGACAAATGGGAGGCGCGGAAACTTAAAACACAGAGTGCAAGGTACTGTGTCACACAAGGAGAGCTCTTTAAAAGGAGCCTCTCCGGACCTTATCTCAAATGCCTTGACAAAAAGCAAGCCCTAGCCGTGATCACACAAACACATGACGGATCCTGTGGAAGCCATTCCGGAGGACGAGCATTGGCCGTGCGAATCAAAAGGCAAGGCTACTATTGGCCGACAATGGCCACCGAATGCGAATCTTTCTCCAACAAGTGCGATAAATGCCAAAAGCATGCCCCAATTATCCACCAAGCGTCGGAGAAACTCTCCTCTATCTCATCTCCATATCCATTCATGCGATGGGGAATGGACATTGTGGGACCACTAGTCGCATCTGGCAAAAAGAAAGCTACACACCTATTGGTGATGACGGACTACTTCACCAAGTGGATTGAAGCAGAGTCATACCAGAAAGTTAAGGACGTTCACGTTAAGGAGTTCGTCTGGCGAAACATCGTTTGCCGACATGGACTACCCCACGAGATCGTCACCGATAACGGATCTCAGTTCATATCAAACACGTTCAAAGAGTTCTGCAGAACTTGGAACATAAAGTTGGCCTACTCAACGCCACGCTATCCCCAAGGGAACGGGCTAGCAGAAGCAGCTAACAAAGCGATTATGAACGGTCTCAAGAAAAGGCTCAACCAGTGCAAAACAACCTGGAGTGACGAACTCCCAGCCGTACTCTGGGCCTACCGGACTACCCCCCACAAGTCCACTGGCGAGACTCCCTTCTCGCTGGCTTACGGAATCGAGGCGGTAGTACCAGCCGAAATTCTCGTGTCAAGCATTCGCAAGGAAGAATGCCCACGGCAAGAGGAACTTAACAACAAGATGATAACTGACGAGCTCGACCTCGTCGACGAAAGAAGGAACCTCGCATTAGCTCGACTCCAGAATTACCAACAAGCCGCAGCTCGCTACTATGATTCCCGAATCAAAACTCGAAGGTTTCAAGTAGGAGAGCTCGTCTTGCGGAAAGTGTTCGACCATAAAAAAGAAGAACACGCTGGAAAATTAGGAGCAAAATGGGAAGGTCCTTACCAGGTCACCGACGTCGTGAAGGACGGGGTCTACCGACTTAAATCGGTAGAAACCCAAAAACCTGAACTACGACCTTGGAACATCATCAACCTCAAAAAGTATTTCCACTAGGAGTACATCCACATAATCGAACTACGAAATGGCTTGATCCCCTTAAAAAGGGTACGTAGGCAGCTCGACCTCGAGCGCAGTCACCCCCCCCCAAACACAAAGCTCACGCCGAGCTCAGCAGCTTCTGACGAAGCTGCACCAACTTATCTTTGTGAAATCAAAATAAGTCCCCTAATCCAACACTTCTTTCTGTTGTAAAAGTTAGAGTCATTGCGAAATACCTTGTCATAACATTCCCAAAACGAAAGATATGAAATTATCTCTTCAAAGTCAAAACGATATGAAATTATCCTCTCCAAGTGACCTGAAATGGCCTCTTCCAAAACCAAGCAATATGAAAGTATCCCTTCCGAGCGACCTGAAATGGCCTCTCCCAAAGATAAAGCGATATGAAATTATCTCTCCTAAAGCAAGCGATATGAAATTATCCCTTCCAAGAGACCTCAAACGGCCTCCCCCAAAATCAAATGATATGAAATTATCCTTTTTCGAGCGACCCGAAATGGCCTCTCCCAAAGTCAAAGTGATATGAAATTTTCCCTTCAAACAAAGCGGCCTAAAACGGTCCCTCCAAACCGAACGAACTGAAATGATCGTCCCAAAACAAGCGACCTAAAACGGTCCTCCCGCTTCGAACGAACTGAAAAGATCGTCCCAAAGAAAGAGATCCAGAATGATCTTTCCAAAAAATACAATTCTTCTAAACCTTATAAGGATTAAAAGAATCGGGGGGCTACCCCACCCCTCAAGCAAAAATTACGAGGACAAGACGGCTACTCAAGCATGCAACCTCTACACACACTCCAAATCGGATCTTTGTAAGTTTACTTCGATTCGTTTACATACTTAATGCTTCTCTTTTCAGTTCAGCAATCAAGCCTGAATCTTACATTACGAAGTAGCCGCACCTGAGACTATCCCTGGAGAAGAGCTCGAGCTCAAACGGGATTAGCTTAAAAGTTCGCCGAAAGAACTACCTAAGGCAATTTAAGATAAGTTATCTGCTCGATTCCCCCGGAAAAGTTCGAATCGCCGCAACGGCTCGAATTTTGTGTTAAAGCATGAAAACAATAAAATCTATGCTAAGGCATGAAAGATTTTAAAAAATCAGTTCATAAAAAAGAAAGGACATTATGTCCTCGAGTTCGAACTAAAACAAAGCCCCCTCGGGCAAATAAATGTTTATTCTGAAAAGAAAGACATATCAAAAAACCCCTTGGGGCAACATCAGAACAATCAAAATTGCCGCGAGCGCGAAGAAGCCTCGTCTCCATCCTCCGCCTGATCGCCGGTAGATGCAACCCCAGTCGGGAGATTCGATCCATATCGATCGGGGCGGGAAGCGACCGGTGGCGGAGCATGCGCCAAAATAACCGAGTCACTCGACACGGCCGGCAAGTTCAACTTGCCAACACTAAAATCAGAGACCGCTGCGGCGTTCATCTCTTCCATGGCCGTCCTCTTCTGGTCGGCCAACCTCAGAACTTCCCGAGTCAGGTCAAGATCGCCGGAAGCAAACTCCGCGATGAATTCGATATTGGCCAGGGTTTCTTGGAGGCGAATCTCAGCGTTGGTTTCAAGCTTCCGCTTCTCGCTCTTCTCCTTGACTCCTTTAAGGATCTCCAAGTATTCCCCACTCAACTTCTTCCTCGCCTCGTGAGACGCGACCTTTATGTCAAAGTCCCTCCCCGCGAGGACTCTCTCCAGGTCATTTCGATCTTGGGCAGCTCGCACTGTGGCAACTCGACTCGTTTCTTCGGCGGCCAACGCCCGACTTTCGGCCGCCCGAAGCCTCTGAGAAAGGTCCTCCTCACGATTCTTGAGAACCAATAGCCGGGCTTTTATCCCCTCATACCTAGCCAATTTCCTTTCAAGCTCCTCCTCTCGAGCAAAGGAATCCTGCAGCTCTGCAGTCATAATAAGAGCTGATCTCCTAGCGGCCTCGAGCTCATCTACATGCGATCTCTCACGAAGCTCGCGATCGGACTGGGCCATAAGTCCGTTCGTAGCCTCCAGAAACTGCATAAACACACGAATCTCAAAAATCTTTCTTACAAAAGAAATGCGAAGACAAGAAAATACGGTCGATACCTTTCCAATAGCTTCAGCCATCTTGGCATACAAATCGCCAAGGGCGTGTCCCCGGCAACTGGAAGCTGAGCACCCGCGGGTCCGACACGCCTTGACAAACGGGCCGCGCCCCCGGGCATCCCGACACTCTCGCTCGAACTGCTCGAGCTCGCCTCCGTATCAATCCTTCGACGCTTCGGTACGGGGGAAGGGTCCCCACCCACGCTCTGATCATTCGGTCTCTCCGAACCATTCGGACGAGGGTCATGCAAAGGGGGCTCCCTGGACGGAACCGAGTCCGCCCTCCAAACAACCGGAGAAAAGGGGATCCCCCTGTCTCCGCGGCCGCATCGCGGGCCCCGGAACTCGGGGGGATAACTGTGGAAGGGAGAGGAGAATCACACATGGCAAAAAAGAGCGCATTGCTCAGATTCCCGTCCTCCACCCTTTTCGCCAAATCTATAGGGTCCTTTCCGTTTCGGCGACTCCTCGATCTACGAGATAACTTCTCGTGAGATGGAGTGCTAGCATCCGAACCCACACCCGAAGAAGGATGACCTGTAAAACAAAAAAAAAAAGAAAGGGGAGGAGTTTTTAGATTTTTCCTAAATAATGACGAGCAAAACGTCACGAACGGTAGACTCACCCTCTCTTGCCCGTTCGAATATACGAAGCGGAGGCCGCACGGTTCGACTCAGAGAAGCCCGAGGAGGTACAGGAGGAAAGGGCAGTTCCCGAAAGACCCGGGATCGACCCTGCGGAACCCCTCTTGGATCGACCCTCAGGGCAGCTTGTACACGCTCGACCGTGAAACTGTCCCAGTTGACGGAACCTCTCCTCAGACGGGCTATTAGGGCCTCCGTGACAGGGTTAAGGTCGAGCGATTCAGGGAACTCTGTAATACGGAACAAAACCGGTCAGGAATCGGACTGACGCAAAAAAAAATAATAATAATAACAATAAAAAGGGTAGACAAGAGTCCTACCAACATTGGAAGCCCACCGCGAGGGAACGACCGAGCAGTCGAACTCCCCAACCGAGTGGTGGGTCATCCTGAAGAAAAAATATTGGTCCCTCCATCCTTCTCTCGGCGGGAGACCGTCTAGGATCCTCCCAAACCTGGGGGATAGACGATACGACCCCGGAAAGCGGGAATCTTGCTTCACCGAGCAAACCCGCATTAACTCCTCGGGACCGAACTCAATCCCTTCCTCCGCAGCCCTGACTCCAAGACCGATAACGTACCAAACGAAGTTCGGCGTCATCTGATAGAAAGCCAGCTGGAGCTGGGCCAGCACTAAGAAGACGAGGCGGGGAATGGGGATGAAGAGCCCACATTTTTAAAAATATGTGTGGGAGGCGCAGCAGTAGCCCTCTACGATCGTTTCGGGGGATACCGCCGAAGAAGGGATGACGATTTCAACTTCCGTTGGAATCGGGCAAAGCGCCCTAAATTTTTGGATACGGTCCACGGTTAACGAAGACGGCGGGTGCGGTCCGAATGATCCCGCCGCCGCACTCGTACTTGCTCCCGCGGGGTCTCTTAAGGCCATGAAAGAAAACGTACCGGAGTAAAGAAAACAGAAAGTTCTTTTTCTCCGACGACAGAGGAAGTATGGAGAAAAAGTTCAAACAAGGAAGAGACAGAATAAAAGTAAGGAGGCAAAGGACGTCCTTCAACAACACGAATGATTGTTTATATCAAGGATTGTGCGCAGTATCGTCCGTACGACTCCCAAACTCGCATTAATTACTGAGAGAATCGAGATAATTCGGACTCCTCGCTTTCGTCTCGCCAGCCGTTGATCTGAGATCAACGGCTACAAACGCGCAGTAATTAGGTCACTTCACCAAAAAGAACGAGTCCGAAAAGACTCTTCGCGATCTTCGAATCTGAGCCGTTGGTGATCGACCAAATCTACGGTGAAAGATGAGGTTCTCAAAACCTATACACGCAACGACTGCAGACGCGCTGATAAGCAGTTCAGCCCGTCTCACGCGCTCGCTCCCCACCATTGGATCGAAACAAGATCTACGGACGAGGCGGAAATAATCATTAGATTTGTCTCATCTGAGGCACGCACCTCTTCCCGAGAATGTCCACCGCCCATTAACCTCGACTTCTCGAAATCAATGGGCTGGGGGGCTATTGTTGGTACTGGATTTCCCTCTAGGAAATCCGGCCCATTAACAGACAAGACAGAAGCCCGTAATTACGAGCCCATTCCAGAATCAAAGACAAATAAGAAAGCCGACTCCTTTGATGGGCCCAAGCAAAACAAACGCACGATGCCGAAGACAATCGAGCTCGAGCTCGGCAGAAGATAACGTGGAGATAGAGCAACTCGGTCTTCGCCAGTTCAACTGATCCGCACAAATCTCGGAGATCGTTACGACGACGAGGCCGAAATATCGGGACGAAGAGGTCAGAGTCGAGACTATTTAAGAAGAGAAGTGGCGACTCGTTAAAGATATTCCAACCTAGACTAAGAACACTTCGATTAGATAGCTCGATCTCATACTTTGTACTCTCTTCTCGATTGTGTTTGTTCTATCTCGACGATCAATCTCAATAAAGTCTTTGATTCATAGGAAACTATACCATTTCTATATCCTAAAGTCCAAATCCACGAATACAAATTCTTAGTGTGAATCCCGGATCTCACAATGGGGAAAAATCAGAATATTAAGGAAGGGAAAAGAGAAGAAAGGGACCAGAGAAAGACAGTATGGTGGTCTAGAGCTGGCAAGGTAAGAGTCCATGTGCCCTTTGATCGATACTCCTTAGGTGAGACCGCACTTAAATACTTGCAGAAGTCAGTAGGGTGAATTTGAATGCGTGAATGTGATTGTGGAGTTTACTTAGGACAGTTGCTAAGTGTGGGGAAGTATATGTTGGTCTTGATATCTTGCAGGTGATTCTTTCAGTGGATTACTAAGGGGAATTTGAGTGTTGTTGCTTCTAGGACAAAAAGAGTTTCTGAAAGTTTTCAAACCTCTTCACCATGTTTTAGTTCTCTGTTTTGCTTGAGGGCAAGCAAAGGCTAAGTGTGGGGGAGTTGATATATCATGGTTTTTACCGGTTTTATGCCATGATATAAGTATGTTTTAGAGTCTATTAGTGTTTCTTTAGAGTCCTTTGCAGGTGTTATTAGGTACACGCACGTTTGGAGCAGAAGTGGAGATTTTGGAGCTATTTGGTGCACTTTGGAGATTTGACCCGAGAGGTTGTGCTCACTGTCCAGATTTGAGATCTGTGTCGATCGACGCACACCTGTATCGATCGATGCACAGCGAGTTGGGCTAGATTCTCGGCGGTTTAATGAAGAATGCTGATATTGCAAAGATGCCCAAAAGTTCCAGATATTTACACAGAAATCCCAAGTCGTGTTTTAGCTATTTAATTAGGTTCTTAACTTCAGTTTTAGATACGCTATCATAACTTAGAGCAGAGAGTTGTTAGAGCTTTTGGGGCTGATCTGATCTTGTACTACACTTTGTTTTGGAGAAGTTTTAGAACCCCTTTATTATTCTAACCTCTTTTATGATTTCTATTAATTCATTGATTATGTTTACATCATCCATGTCTGAGTAGTTTCATAGTTAGTTTTAGGGTTTCTCATAGGGATTTCATGACTTGTTAGATATAATTAATTCAGTTAAGGATTCACATCAATAGATGTTCTTCAAACTAAATTGTGTTTAATGCTAGTTCTAACCTGATCACTTAGAATCTAGATCTTAGGTTGCTAAATACGACACAACAGTGTGGTTTAGAATATGAACTATTTAGGTTGAACAATTTAATTACTCGCAAAGGAATTTGGTTTAATTGTTGTGAACATATCGAACTTGGAATTAAAGCTGGTTTAATCTGTTAGTAATTGCAAAGGAATTTGGATTGCTGCACTTAGACTTAGAGAATTCTCGCAACGACAGTTGGTTAATTATATATCTGTGTTTCGAGTTCTAGAACTGTGTTTAATTAGATTCTGACTGAATGATTTATCTGCTTGTCTGATTTCCTGAGAACGCCATAGACTTAGCACCCTTAGTTTATTGCTTACAACAACAACCTGCTACTGATTTACTTTCTTGCTTGCTTTTTAGTTAATTCAATACAATTTGCTTTCTCCTAGTTTTAATCTCTTTAGTTCTTAATCCTATCGTTGCCTAGAGTCCTCGTGGATTCGATCCCTAAGTACTACATTGATATATTGTGCACTTGCAGTTAGTATAGGGTAAAACTTTAGACCTATCAGATCCCGATTGATTGATTAGCTTATGTTTCTGATTTCCTGAGAACTCCCTAGACTTAACGCCTTCGTTTCCTTGCTCACAAACTCACCTGATTTACTTGCTTGCTTTGCTTTTTAGTTTCTAATCATATTTGCTTTCTCCTAGTTTAAATATTTTCTGTTCTAATTCTATCGTTGCCTAGAGTCCTCGTGGATTCGATACCCTAAGTACTACATTGATATTACTGTGCACTTGCAGTTAGTATAGGGTTAAAACTTACACCTATCAATGTCCTGCTTTCTTCTTCCAAAAAATCTCACTAGACGTCTTACTAGTCTTATGCGGCAGTTTTGGTGGTCACAGTTTACCTCTCATCATAAGATTAATTGGGTGTCTTGGGACCATTTAACTCAGCTTAAGCAATATGGCGGTTTGGGTTTTAAGGATCTACATAAGTTCAATGTTGCTCTCTTGGCAAAACAGAGTTAGCGTCTTATCTCCCAGCCTTCCTCTCTTCTTGCCAGGGTTTATGCTGCCAAATATTATGGCCAACAATCACTTTTGGAGGCCCGCCTTGGCTCCCGCCCCAGCCACGCTTGGCGTAGTATTGTTCAGGGCACCTCTTTGCTCCAGCAGGGTCTCCGTTGGCGCATTGGCACGGGTAAATCAGTTCGTATCTGGCAGGATCCCTGGCTTGACCATCCTCCTCGCCTGGCTCAGAGCTGGCCCCATACCTTCCCCTCTGATCTACCAGTCTCTGCTCTCTGTCATCCCGGCACTGGTTCTTGGAATCCCCATGCCCTACATACACTTCTTGTTCCTGAGGACCGTGCTCTTGCCCTCCGTATCCGCCCTTCCCTAACTTCTGTACCGGATACACCTCTTTGGATCTATACATCTTCCGGAGAATATTATGTCAAATCAGGTTACCATCAGCTTGTTAAACCAATAGTGCCACAGGATGCAGCGACTCGTCTTCGCTCGGACCTCAGTAAAGCTCTCTGGAGTATGAACATACCTCCTAAGCTCCATCACTTTTGGTGGAAGTTACTTCATCATGCTTTACCTGTGGCGGACGCACTTGCTCGAAGGAATATATGTATCCATAATGAGTGTTTACTTTGTGGTGATTACCCTGAGACTCTGCCTCATATCTTTGCTCAGTATCATGTTGCTCGCGAGGTTTGGGAGCTCTCCTTGATGTCTATATCGAGTCATTTGCTCAATCCAGACCCCTCTATCAGCTCCATCTTTCAGGCTCTTTTGGCGGCTGATCCCTCAGCCTCTGCTCACCGTTTCCTGTTCCCTTTCCTTGGCTGGAAGCTTTGGAAGGCTCGAAACGATCTCCTATTCCGTTGCATCCGATGGCATATCGTCGACATCATTCACTCAGCCATCGCTGATTTCAAACTATGGCATGAAACTAAGCTAGCTTCTCCCCACAATACTTCGCAGCATGCTCTGGACCATCCTTCTCCGTCTACCTTTCACGAAGCTTTGCAGGTCTGTCAATCCTTCTGCTATTGTGTTGATGCATCATGGCTTGACAGTAACTCATCTGGTGGTATTGCATTGACCCTCCACACGGCCACTGGTGCGCTCCTTCTACGGGCCTCGGCTGTAACAAGCCCGCTCTCTTCCAGCCTTGAAGCCGAAGTGTATGCATTGCGGGAAGCAGTTTTCCACGTTAAACGTCTCGGCTATCACCAGGTTACCTTCTGCGGGGACGCCTCTCTCGTCTACCGTCCTCTTATGCGCCAGTCACTGACTAGGACCTCCACCCTTGCTCATGTCCACCAATCCATTGCCCTCTACCTCACTGACATTCTCCGGCTCACTGATCCCTCATTCGCCTACCATCACATTAAGCGTCCGGCGAATGTTTTACCGGATCAGCTTGCTCGGACTGCTTGTCTCTCTTTCTCACCTCTTGTAATTTCATGGATTTTGTAACACGTTTACTTCTTAATCTTAGTGGTCGACCAAAAAAAAAATCATTTTATCTGCTTATTCCACATTTTTTTTTCTTCATAATGGCAAACTTATTCCACATTTTTTTTATTAAAGGATCTTCACTTATTCCACATTTGACCCATTTGTTCTGCATTGTATATTTGTATTGTCATAATATAAAATTTATATTGTCAAATAAGAATATCTAATTTTAAATATATTGTTTGTGCTTTTTATCAATTTGAGTTTGAAAACTAAATTAAACTGGTTGACAAAAAAAAAACTAAACTAAACTCAAATGAAAATTAAAGTGTTTTTTTTGTTTCTTGCAAACATCACCAATAATATTTTTGCTTACTACATTTGAATAGTTCTAATTTGTATTTTTAGTATTTTAACCCCTCAACTAAGTTTGGTTCGGGTAAACCCCCCCAAATTAGTTTTGCAGATATAAACTCCCTCATCTTTTGTTTTCTTAACGAATTAAGCCCTCCGTCTACAGTGTCGTTAAAATCTGAAATCAGACGTTAATTAAAACGGTGGCGTTTAAATAAAGTCCAAAAACGACATGTAAGTCTCCTTTCTTCTTCAGTCTCGAAAAATTCCAAATTGAAAATTAGGGTTCTTGCGATTTCAAGTGTTCGATTTCTCAGATAATAAATCGAATTCTTCTTACCTTGTAGTTTGATTTGACTATTGCTCAAATCGAATTTTCGAAATAACAATTTCATGTTCTACGTTTCCGAAAGTTGATTCTTATTTTTTCTGTGTAATGAATAATTGTGATTGTGTGTAGGAAATTCAAGATGGATTTCGGTCAAGGAATATCCAAGAAGTGTCATTGTGGATCACCCACAATTGTGTTGACATCTAAAACAAAAGAAAATCCAGGCCAAATGTTCTATCGTTGTGGGGCAATTTCGGGACCAAACCATATGTTCAAATAGGTCGACGAAGCATTGCTGGAAGAATTTGAGGTTTTGGCGAGTAAGTAATCAGTGATAGAGAAAGAGTTGACCGAGATGAAGCAGGAGATGAAACAAGACATGCTTGATATGAAGAAGGACATAAGTGAGCTAATTGGGGTTATTGAGAGTATGAGAGTTAAGTTTTAGGATGTTGTTTTAGATGTTGTGGATTGATTTAGTTTGTCCAAATTTGTTTTAGACTGATGGTTTGTGCTTTGATAATGGCATGGAGTGTTTTGATAATGGCGTGAAAATGGTAGAAATGTACCTGTGAAACCTTAATCACTGAGGCAACATCACAAATGAAACTTAAAAGCAATCCTTACATAACCGTCAAAACATCCTAGTCAAATTGTGGCAACATCACAATCACAACCGTACGTAGAAATCGTTTTCCAAAAAAAACAACATTGCAATCCTAAATTTTCCAAAAAAAACAGCTACATGTGAATTCTTGTTCAGCTGATTGTCTTTCGTTTCTTAGAAGGCCTTCCTGGTGGTAGATTGTCTGGCTTAGGCACCGGAGCCAGCTTACACTTGCACTTGTTGTGTCCAGTTTGCCTGTAGTTGCTACATGTCTACAAATGAAGAGTTTAGTTAGACAAGTTCATTCCCAAGCAAAGAAGCAACATCATACTTACAATCACAGTTTTTTCATGATATGAAGGAAATTCCGAAGGCTGTTTGGGTGGCATAGGCGGATTAATAGGCTCTGCCTTGCATGTTCGTCTGTTATGTCCCGCTTGTCCGCAGTTGGAACATTTCTGCAAACACCAAAAACGCGTCACACAAAGCTAAATAAAAGTTAAATTCCAACAAATAAATCAACCAAAACACATTACCAATACAATTTTCTCTGTAGGATCACTTGGCTTATCGGCTTGTTGAGGAGCTCTATCATCAGTAGCATCGCGAGGTGTGCTTTCACTTGGATCACATATTATGTCCTTTTTTGGGTCTTCCCGGCATGATTCTATATGGCGGAAGCATAATGATATACCATGGATTTCATGGCTTTTAACCATGGTATATATGTTATTTATCGAGTCTTTTACTATGTTTTAGAGTCTTTTCAGGTGTTTATTAGGTACAAACACATTTGGAGCATATTTGGTGATTTAGACACTTTCTGGAGCTAATTGGAGTATTTGGCCGAGAGATAGAGTTCACTGTCCGAAACAGAGAAAGGTGTCGATCGTTGCATTCCTAGCATCGATCGATGCACCAGCGAGATGGGCCAAACGACGGTTTGATGAAGGATGATGACATTGCAATTCTGCCCAGAAGTTCCTGATATTTACAAAGAAGCCCCAAAACGTGTTTTAGGTTATAAATAGAGTTTTTAAGCCATTGTTTAGGCGAGGCTTTAACAAGCTTTTCTTACGTTAAGTTTTTCTCAGAGAGAGTTGAGGGGCTGATCCTGATCTCGCAAGAGACTTGATTTTGAACCCCAGTTCTTATTTGATTTTATGATATTTGGTTTTCTACTTAAGATGTTTTCTGTTTCGATGAACATGTCTGAGTAGATCACCTGTTAGGTTGAAGGATTCTCATTAGGGATTTCAGAGAATTATAGTTTAATTAATCCGTAGAGATTCATATCTGCTAGTTCTTTATCTAAGTTGTTCTTAATGCCAAATCTGAAGTAGCTAATCAGAGTTATGATGTTAGGTTGATTAATTCAGCGGAAGTTGGTTAATTTAACTAGAAAGAATTTAGATAAGCAATTAAACTTCTCGCAAACGAAAGTTTGGTTCAGGTTAATTGTGAACATATCAAACTTGGAATTAATGCTAGTTTAATCTGTTAGTTCTCGCAAACGGAAGTTTGGTTTGCTGCACTTAGACTTAGAGAATTATCGCAAAGGAATTTGGTTAATTCTATATCAGTGTTTGAGTTCTAGAATAGTTATTGATTGGATCTAGATAGATTGATTGCTTGCGTTCCTGATTTCCTGAGAACTCCTGAAACCTAACGCTTTGCCTTCTTGCTTACAAACTCACTTGATTCGCCTTTTATTTCGCTTACTGTTTTCACATCTGCTTCGCTTAATTTAATCTGAACTGCTATTAATCTATTGTGTGACTGAGAGTCCTTGTGGGATTCGATACCTTATATACTACGATTGCATTAACTGTGCACTTGCAGTAGAATAGGGATAAAACTACACACCTATCAAGTTTTTGGCGCCGTTGCCGGGGACTCTTTAAGTTCACCTATAGATTTAGTACTAGGATCTAGACTGAGCATTCTTTTTAATTTTCTTGTTTACTCACGTTTTTGAATTTTGGATTCGCAGGGATTCGCACTGCATCGATCGTTGCTCACATTGCAACGATCGACACAAGGCGAGAACAGCGATACTGAGATCTGAGACGTTCAATAGGTTCCGCGCCATGGAACATGTTATTTTGATTCGCGGTGAAAACGGCGTTTTACGAGACCAAGAGGGTCACATATGCAACGCAAAAGGTCAGAAAATAGATGGGAAAGGAAACCCCATCTTACCAGATTACCATGTATTGGTTGGGCAAGTAACTGAAATGCAGAGTAAGATAGATGACATCCACGACATCTTACTTAGGGAGAGACAGTTCCGAGCAGAGGCAAAAACTGGTAAATTTGCAGAGGTACATTACATGGCTGGAGCCGACTCTTATGGACATACCTTGGAACATCAGCAGAGACAAGGTTCTAGGCACACTCAAGGATCGAGAGACCATAATTATACTTCCCATCTGGCATCTCCTACACAAAGGAGCAAACTAGAGATGATGTTGGAGCAATCAATTGAAAGACAACAGCAGAACACAGCTTCTTTCAGCTCGAAGCTAGAGAACCTGTACACTAATTTGAATGAGAAATTTGAATCCTTGAGCACTCGCATGAAGCAGCTGGACACACAGATGGATCAAGTTCCAAGTTCTACCCCAACAAAGGATTCTCAAGAAGCTCATGACAGCAACATTCTCACTCAGGATAACACACAGATGGATCATGGATCATGTCTAGCAGTTAAGGCTGTGGAATTTGTGGAAGACAGAGGGAGATTTGATGTTGGATTACCTGAGCTCGAAAGCTTCGATGCACCTGACTCAACAGAGATTGACATGGATCTTTTGACTTGGATAGTCTAGATTGAAGCGGTACCAAGCCAAGAAGAGAAATTTGAATCTGAGATAGCTGGAATGGACCGAGAAGCAGATAGACCCGAGACTGTAGTTGAAACACGAGTTGAGACGACAGCATCGATCGTTGCATCACATGCACCGATCGTTGCACCCCGAAAGGAACCAGTTTCACCCATATCTCGAGAACCTGCTAAGGAAAAAGCCTACAAACCTCCGATACCATTCCCGAAAGCTCCCGTTAAATCTACAAATGAGATTCAGTGCACATTGGTGGTTGACAAGAAGATGATGATTCCACAAGAGCCTATTCTAACATCTTCAAGGCCTAAAACTACTCATAAACAGAAGGCTCCGAACATCAAATCTCTACCAAAGGTAAAACATAAATCCTCTAAGTCTAAACCTCCTGACTCCACTGTTTTGAATACAGGAAAGAGCGTTAAAACACCCAAGTGTCAATCCCACCCTACATTCCTCCCCACATTCCTAGGACGACATCATGCTGCTACTGCTTACACCCCACCATGGATGATAAGGCATTCACAGAGACACTCAAAGTCTCTGTTGAAACCACCATAAGTTTGACCTCTTTTCCAAAAGTCAAGCTAATGACCTTAAACAAGCGCTGGGTGGGAGGCAACCCACCATTAGGTACTAGTGTTTTTCTTTTTCATTTTTGGTGTTTTTGTTAGGATTTTACGTTTGTTTTTGTTTCTGGTGAGTTTATGTTTGCAGGTCTCGGTTAAATCGCAGTGCAGCGATCGATGCATTTCTGCATCGATCGTCACAACACGAAAGTAATCGCATTGCAGCGATCGTTGCGGTCCTGAGCAACGATCGACTATACACGAAAATCGCCAAGTAACGGTCGATGCACTTAGTGCAACGGTCGATGCTGAGCGACAGAGGTAACCCGACAGACATAATTTCACCTTTTCAATTTTTATTTTCTTTTTACCGATCCTTCGCTGGACACTACTGGGGACAGTGTGTCTTAAGTGTGGGGGAGGTGCTACTGACTTTTGTTTTCTGTTTTCTTAAGAGTCAGTCCGTTTTTCAAAATTTTTGTTTTATTGAGTCAAAATTGTTTAAGTAAGAAACTATGATTTTCTGAGAAGATTTACAAGACTTGCAGGAACTTAAGTAACCATTGGGATGAAGTTGCAGGATCTATCTATGACTATTAGAAAACTCTATCACAGATCAACCTACTGGGAACACCCACATCACTTCAGGTATCAGAGGATCCTTTACTGACTTCAACCTTAATACTGACTTAGATTTCTCACCTAAGGGCTTGGTATGCTTTATGTCGGATTCCCTGTTAGTTCTGACACAGCCTGTAAACTTGTCCTATTTAGTCCCCTTCTCCCCTTCTATAAAGTAAAAAAAAAAAAAATAATAATAAACTGAGGATGAGTTAGTAACTCCGAAGTGGTCATGAGAATAGTAGCAAACACTATTATCTCTCATGCCATGGAATGTGTCCAAAGTATACCCCATAACGGGAAGAACACTGATAAAAAAAATAAAATGATACCCAGTGGGGAAAAATCAGTTGTTAAAGAAGGGAAAGAGAAGAAAGGGACTAGAGAAAGATAGTATGGTGGTCTAGAGCTGATAAGGTAAGAATCCATGTGCCTTTAGATCGATACTCCTTAGGTGAGACCGCACTTAAATACTTGCAGAAGTCAGTAGGGAGAATTTGAATGCTTGAATGTGATTGTGGAGTTTACCTAGGACAGTTGCTAAGTGTGGGGGAAGTACATTGTGGTCTTGATATCCTGTGATTGATTCTTGCAGTGGTTTACTAAAGGGAATCTGAGTATTGTAGCTTCTAGGATGAAATGAGTTTCTGAAGAGTTTTCAAACCTCTTGACTACATTTGGTTCTTTGTCTTGCTTGAGGACAAGCAAGAGCTAAGTGTGGGGGAGTTGATATACCATGGATTTCATGGCTTTTAACCATGGTATATATGTTATTTATCGAGTCTTTTACTATGTTTTAGAGTCTTTTCAGGTTTTTATTAGGTACAAACACATTTGGAGCATATTTGGTGATTTAGACACTTTCTGGAGCTAATTGGAGTATTTGGCCGAGAGATAGAGTTCACTGTCCGAAACAGAGAAAGGTGTCGATCGTTGCATTTCTAGCATCGATCGATGCACCAGCGAGATGGGCCAAACGACGGTTTGATGAAGGATGATGACATTGCAATTCTGCCCAGAAGTTCCTGATATTTACAAAGAAGCCCCAAAACGTGTTTTAGGTTATAAATAGAGTTTTTAAGCCATTGTTTAGGCGAGGCTTTAACAAGCTTTTCTTACGTTAAGTTTTACTCAGAGAGAGTTGAGGGGCTGATCCTGATCTCGCAAGAGACTTGATTTTGAACCCCAGTTCTTATTTGATTTTATGATATTTGGTTTTCTACTTAAGATGTTTTCTGTTTCGATGAACATGTCTGAGTAGATCACCTGTTAGGTTGAAGGATTCTCATTAGGGATTTCAGAGAATTATAGTTTAATTAATCCGTAGAGATTCATATCTGCTAGTTCTTTATCTAAGTTGTTCTTAATGCCAAATCTGAAGTAGCTAATCAGAGTTATGATGTTAGGTTGATTAATTCAGCGGAAGTTGGTTAATTTAACTATAAAGAATTTAGATAAGCAATTAAACTTCTCGCAAACGAAAGTTTGGTTCAGGTTAATTGTGAACATATCAAACTTGGAATTAATGCTAGTTTAATCTGTTAGTTCTCGCAAACGGAAGTTTGGTTTGCTGCACTTAGACTTAGAGAATTATCGCAAAGGAATTTGGTTAATTCTATATCAGTGTTTGAGTTCTAGAATAGTTATTGATTGGATCTAGATATATTGATTGCTTGCGTTCCTGATTTCCTGAGAACTCCTGAAACCTAACGCTTTGCCTTCTTGCTTACAAACTCACTTGATTCGCCTTTTATTTCGCTTACTGTTTTCACATCTGCTTCGCTTAATTTAATCTGAACTGCTATTAATCTATTGTGTGACTGAGAGTCCTTGTGGGATTCGATACCTTATATACTACGATTGCATTAACTGTGCACTTGCAGTAGAATAGGGATAAAACTACACACCTATCACATAACGACGACATCACTATGTGTGTCCCACAATTCCATACCAATCGGAAACCACAGTTTCTGGTAGCCTTGTGTCGTAGACATGATATTACAGCAAGGTATTCCACTGACATCGTATGCCCTACATGTACAAAATACAGATTCTCGAACACCAACAACATACTTGGGTTTTCCATGATCCTCCTCGTACATACCTTTACCATTAGAGTATGTATGACACCACTTCAGCCTAGATTTTCTCTTCTCTATAATAGCCAACGCCTTTGGTGTGATTAGGCCTTTAGCACTCTCTATCTCCTTCAGATCTACTAGGTTGCTGGACATAACATGCCTCCTAATGTCCTCAAGCAATGCAATCACTGGTTTATGCCGAACTTCTTTCAGGATAGCATTGTAAGACTCACTTATATTATTTTCAACACCTGGTGACTTTATTATGTCACTGAAAAATGCCCTGCATAATTCAAAAATGCAATACAATTAAGGCAACTCGCCAATGCTATGAAAGCTTACAAAAAATGCAATACAATTAAGTTAGACTCGCCAAGGCTATGAAAGCTTACAAAAAATGCAATACAATTAAGTTAGACTTGTTAAGGCTATGAAAGCTTACAAAAAGGCAATACAATTAAGTTAGACTCGCCAAAGCTATTAAATCTTACAAAAATGCAATACAATTACATGGAACAGTATGAACTGACACTTCTTTTCACTTCCTCATATGCTTCAAGTTTCACATCTTTCATCTTCTCAAGATTCTTATCAAACACATGCTTATTGTAGGTTCTTGCACACTTCCAAAACAGCTTCTGTAAAGGATCCACATGACCGTGTCTCTTCTTCAGATTTGCAAAAATGTGTCTAGCACACATTCGATGCTCTGCATAAGGTAGGACGTTCTTAATTACGTGAATGAGCCCCTTTTGTTGGTCTGAAGATATCGCAAGAGCATTTTCGAGTTAGAAGTCTAGGTCTGAAACTAATAATTCCATGAACCATTCCCAATATACCTTGTTCTCCACTGGAACCAAAGCCCAAGCGATGATATACATAGAGTTATTAGCATCCCTTCCTACATCAGTCAACAAATGCCCTTTCATCCGACCTTTCAAAAATGTCCCATCTAAATGTATTATACGCCTGCAAGCACTCTTCCAACCAACTTTCTGAGAATGGAAGCAAGTGTAGTACTTCTCAAACACTATGTCTTTCGTACCTAAGATCACAATTGAACCAGGATTAGTCCTCCTAAGCTCTTCGACATAATCATACATCCTTATAAATTGTTCAGCATACTTATCACTAATAATGTGCATCATGATTTGCATTGCACTCTGACATTTAGTCTTAGTAACCCGTAGACCTTTCAGAGACAAACTCTGCATTATCTGCTCGACACTCAGTTTCGGATTCGTCCTAAACTCGTTGATGAAATCGGCAGCAATCTTTGGTGCGCTGTAGAGCTTCACAACTCCTGTAGGGTAACAAGTGTGGTGCGGCTGATATGATCTCACAACCATATTCTCTGACCTACTGTTGTTCGACGCATATATCCTCCACGTATATTCACCCGCTACACACACTGCTGCAACTTTCTTTCTTTCAGATTTTTCGAAACGAATGTTCCACTTCTCTTTCACGGCATACTTCTCCACTGTCTCTCTAAACTTCTGTTGTGTAGTAAATGCTTCACCTACATAAAACTCGATTTGAGCTGCATCATCATCTGAATCGTCGTTGTCGACATAATCATCTTCGTAGAAGTTGGTCTTCTCCCCATCACTCTCTGGTTCCTCTTCTTCTTCATCCCCACCAATAAGAACATCATCTAAGTATGGGTCATCAGCTCTGACCACATATAGATTCATGTTCGCATGCTCGGTTGAGTGAGTCACCATTTCCACAACATCTCTATCACAACAAACTTCTTTCCTATTCTGATTCATGACACCAGATGGAAAGTAGGAGAACTTGTTCATATTCTCCGGAAATCCCCCACTCAACACAATCTCTGTGAGGATGGTGAAACATGGTGTGTCAAAATCCACCCTACAACATCGTCTAGAACCACCATTGTACGACCCATCTGCTGCCCAGTAACCTTCAACATGCAATCGAAAAAAGATTGTTCTACAAACAAATGATAGCCGGTTGTTAGTGACAACATTATCACGATTTCAATAACAAACACCGATTTCGAAAGGAATCGAAAGGAATGACTAAAAATCCTTACTTGGACATCTTCTATTTCGATTTCGCAAATTGGAAACGAAATTCTCCGATGAATCTGAATTCTTACTCGATTTCGAAAATGAAACACTCTCTACGCCTCTCCTTTTCTTTCTCAGACGCAATTTCGACTTCAAATCCTAAAGCCCTAAATTTCGTTGTTTAGGGTTCATCATTTTAAGTCTTCGATTTGGGGGTTTGATCGATTTTATCGATGCTTTTGGGTATTAAACTTGACTCATCAAACACCGTGCTGTTTTGTTGAAAAACATACCGTTTTTAGACAAAAAAAAAATCGTACCGTTTTTATAAAGTTAATTAAACACAACGTTTTAGTTAACGACAAAGACATGATTAAGATGGAGGGTTTGATTCGTTAAGAGAACAAAAGAGGAGAGAGTTTATATCTGCAAAACTAATTTGGGGGGTTTTATCTGAACCAAACTTAGTTGAAGGGTTAAAATCGAAATTAGATGTCCCAGCGTTCGCTTTTATGACGAATAAAAAAAGTGAATTGAAAACTGCATCGTTTGCGTTTGCGTTTGTAGACAGGCCCTTTATTTATTCGATTTAGGAAGATTCTCATTCTTTTTCTCTCTTTCCTGACAGTCACCGAGTCAGCTGCGTATCTTTCCATTATTTCTTAAGTGAGAAAAATACAGAGAGACGGAGAAAGAGAGCAGTGGAAATGGCAGGAAGAAGGCGAGAAGTGGTTGTTTCTTCTCTTCAATTCGCCTGCTCCGACGATATCTCCACCAACGTCGCCGCCGCTGAAAGGTTCCCTTTCTCTCTCCCTCCTAATTTCTTATAGTCTTCTCATTTTCCTGCTCCTTGAGGTTTCATATGTTTTGTACTTTCTCGAGTGTTTGTGGATGAATTATAACCTTTGATTTGCAACTCTTCTCCGTTTTCATCCTTCGAATTAGATTGTTTACATCTGTGCAGGCTGGTCAGGGAAGCACATGCTAAAGGAGCAAATATCGTTCTTATTCAGGTCACTGCTGCTCTTAATTTCTTTCTCAGATATGGTTTGATTAAGGCGTATATGCTGTAGTGTTTCGATTTAGATTGTCAAGTATTGACATGATCCTCTATCTGGAAACAAGTAGAGTGATGTTTTCTAGTGATCTATGTTTGCCCTCTTCTGGCTTACAAGATGATGACGGAAGTATCTATTCCCAATAATTTTAGTTCCTTACATCTATGAATTATCATCAATACAGGAACTTTTTGAGGGATTTTACTTCTGCCAAGCACAAAGAGAGGACTACTTTCAGCGAGCTAAGCCTTACAAGGACCATCCTACCATTGCAAGGTGACATTTTTTCCATGATGACCCTTTGATATTTAAGTTGTGGGTTTTGTACTTTCACCAACTCGGCATGGTGTCATTTCGAGATGTATCTAATTGTGTAGTTCTCTGATGGTTGAGTTTTTACTTGATATGGGTTACTTATACAGGATGCAGAAGCTGGCAAAGGAGCTGGGTGTAGTAATACCTGTTAGCTTCTTTGAGGAGGCTAATAATGCACATTACAACTCAATAGCCATAATCGATGCTGATGGAACTGACCTTGGGATTTATAGGAAGTCTCATATTCCTGATGGACCAGGTCAGTTAAGTCTGGAGTTTGGAAATAGCTCGAGTTTGTTCTACTTCTACCTTCTTTTTGCTGATACCATTTCTTAACTTCAGGTTACCAAGAGAAATTTTATTTCAATCCTGGAGACACTGGCTTTAAGGTAGTTTTGACAAGAACAAATCCAAAATTGAAACATTTTTCTTATCTATCGTACTATTTGTTTCACATGACTTATCACTTTTCCCTTAGTGTCAATAGGTTTTCCAGACAAAGTTTGCAAAAATTGGAGTAGGTAAGATACTCTTTACAGATCTTCTTGTGTAGCTTTTTTCTTTGTCACTTGTGATTATAAGTTGATGACATCATAACTCAAGTAGTATTGGTGCAATGTCTTGTTCAGCTATATGTTGGGATCAGTGGTTTCCTGAGGCAGCTCGAGCTATGGTTCTACAGGGTGCTGAAGTATTGTTTTATCCAACTGCTATTGGTTCTGAACCCCAAGACCAGGGATTGGATTCGCGTGATCATTGGAGGAGAGTCATGCAAGGGCATGCTGGAGCTAATGTGGTAAGCTATTAGGTTAATACCGTTGCATGAGGAATAATTACATGTATCTATTTTTCCCCATATTTCTTCTTGTAACTTGACAAGATGTGCTTCTGTGGTTACATTAATCATTCAGTTCTTCCCAATAGTTAATCGATTTTTTCTGCAATGGTTTGCTAATGAGTGGGGGAAATACTTTTGGTTTCAGGTGCCTCTAGTGGCTTCGAATCGCATAGGGAAGGAAATAATTGAAACTGAGCATGGACCGAGTCAGATCACTTTCTATGGGAATTCCTTCATTGCTGGTATCACTTTAACTGATTCAGATGAGATCAACTTCAAAGTTTAGATGCGAATTTGTTCATCAGAAATATTGAACCAATTTGAAGAGTAGATACATTAAGTTAATTTTTCTTCAATACTTAATCTTTTCTTGTGATATGACAGGACCAACAGGTGAAATTGTGGCCGAGGCTGATGATAAAACGGAAGCTGTTCTCGTGGCACAGTTTGATCTTGAGAAGATCAAGTCGAAAAGGCAAAGTTGGGGAGTGTTCCGTGACCGCCGTCCAGATTTGTACAAGGTGCTTCTGACAATGGACGGTAACCTTTAAAGCTTATGCTGTTGAAAGATTTGTTATATCTGTTTGAGTTGCTTTAAGAATGACACTGGGAAAAATTCATTCACTACTATTGCTTGCTTGATCTTGGCAAACTCAAAAATAAAGACCTATATTATCTTTAATAAATACAGCTCAAAATTTGCTGTGGCTCTTTCATGGCTGTCAATTTTGCTTACGTAATACATGAATCGTTTGTGTTTGGCGTTTACATAACATATAATGTTTCTTTTATATGTAAACGTCAAATGAAAATGGGGGGAATGTTTTTCTTTTTGTTTTCATAAAATACAACTCCAACATGTGTCTTCATGTTTCCTGTTTCTTTTGTTCATCAGAATCCAATTCACTTGATGGTTTGTTTTCGTCTTCCACCTTGATGATGTCCTCTTCCTTGTTCACATCTTCTTCTTCAAAAGTGTACCTATCTTCTTGCTTGTATTCTTCCTCATCACCATCTTCAGCTTCACTGTTATCACAAGGACCGACTTGAGAAGACACATTTTTCCTCTCTCTGAGTATTTTGTCTGTGAGGTTCTTCAGCAAGTTCATCACTTGGACCGCATACATCAACGCTGTTAGAGGATCTGCCATCTACAATAAAATGAAGACAAGTCCAATTGGATGAGTAGAAATGATGCATTTCGATATCGGTTACAAAGCGTGAAGGGTTGTAATGCAAATATGAAGTGGTGCAAGAACACTGACCTTGGACATGTTTGGCGCAAAGACCAAAGCAAGGTTACGGGAAGTCATCTTATTGACATCTTCAAACTCTACAATATCAGCCATCAGATTGACTGCCCAATTCAGAAGAGAAGCTTCCGTTTGAGGTAAAAGTCTCACAACCTTCACAAAATCCTCCTCTGACTCGCACTGCATCACTTGCTCAGATGGCAGAGAATCAAGTATTCCTCTCGGTAATTCTCTGAACCAAGCCTTGATAAGTCCGGCAAGACAGTGGACATCGATGCCCTCTGGTACGACTCCTTGGTTTAACTGTTCTCTGACAAACTCTTCCTCGCTGTTATCTCCTGTGATTCTGAAAATGCCTTCCACCTTCAAACCTCCTTGATCGTATAGTCGGCTTTGTAATAGCGTGAGTATGATCGGAACACAATTCCCCCTCGCGTCGTACGATAACTGCATTGATTCTGTAGAAACCCCAAACACTGTTGCACTGCATACCAAAAACAGATATAATATGTCTAGATCAGGAAGCAAGAAACACTCGAAACATATTAGTTCCATCACATTGGTATCATTTGTCGAATCTTTCTGATGAGTTACGGAACCATCTCAAAGATTCATGATCATGATCACAATCTACAGTCAATGTGAAATAAATTTTCGACACATACTAAACTAGGAGCAATATTTCTTATATAGCATTAGAGGAATGGATTCATACCATCCTTTTATTTCATTTTGAATCGGTTATAAGATCGGCAACACACCCAAATATTCATGAATTTCAATCTTATTACTGATTGAAACTGATTTGGTCTTTTTGAACGCCACTTTGCATTTTCATTTGCGTTTACATGTCATAATATTTTCATTATTTTCTGTAACTTTTCAAATGCAAACATAAACCCAAAAACAATCATGTCATAGGTTTCAACTTGTTCTCAGATGTGGGATTACAAACAAATTGAAACCCACAATATATAGACAGATCACATTAGAAAAAGAAGGAGAAGCTGAACCTTGCACTGGGTGCCTTTTTGGGTACGTCGGGCTCGAATTCAGAAGGAAGACCGAGAAAACCATCAAAGCGATCGTATGTTACATGAGCCACGTGGCATATATTGGTCGGGCGACCAATGTCCATGCCTTGCCGTTCTTTCGTCTGATCCGCCATGTTTTCGCTCAAGAAGCAACGAGATAGTTCGAAGACGACTCGACTTACCGACGCGGAGCTACCGAACCGTGAAAGTTCGGGCTTGCCGCGTCTTCTCACTCGCGCTATCTCTCCTTGACAGCCACGTTAGTCAAACAATTGTACACACTTTTTTCTTCTCCTTTGATTTGGTTTGGTACTCAGGCAATGTCAATGCGTAATAAGCAAGAACGATATAAGTTTGCCATGACTCACGAAAAGCTTAATTAAGATAAATTAAAAGACCAATTTACACGTAGACTGAGTGGCGATGAAGGAAAAAAATAGGTTAGGAGGACGGTAGAACGTGATAATCACTACTTGAAAAGATTTCTTCGTCTTATTATATGATATCAACCATGGCTCGAAAATATTATAGGGCCGATTAATGATGTCAGTTTGGGTTAAAATCCACGATCAACGTGAAATCTTTGATACATTAAGAGACAATCGTTCTCTCTCTCCTCATCCTCTCTCTTCTTTCTTGTAGCCTTTTTTCCTGGTTTTGCTTAGCCGCCGCCCACCTTCTGTCGCGGTGGCTCTCTTTTTTCCTTTTTTTTGCATGGTCTCGGCTCTTCATCGTGGCTATGATCTCTTCTTCCGGCTCTAGTGGTGCTTCCTTCTTCCCAGTGGGTCGTCGTGTAGCGCGGCGTTGGTGGGTGGAGCTCTCTCGGCGGTTCTAAAGGGCGAGATCTTGTCGGCTATCTCTCCCCTCATCCCTCTGTTTCTCCTCGGCGGTTGCTCTGCTCTTGCATGTCCCGGATATGGTGTGGTGGTTTTGTTCTCTAACTGTGGCGGTGTGGTGGCAGAGCGTGAGCTCTCGATGAAGGACTCCACCGGATGTCTCTCTTGAAGCGATTTTCCGCTAGGGGACAGCGGCGGTCTCCGATCAAGAGTTTTCCTAGTGGTTTCTATCTTCGAGCGGTTTCTTTCCCCCGTGGCTGTCTCCGTCGCTTCCATGGTGCTTGGTTTTTGGTTCGTCTGGTCCTTCTCGATGTGCTGGTGCTTGGCTGCTCTCTGGTAAGTTTGGTCACGGTGGTGGCCCTGTTCCACCGTGAAGGCGTTAGCTCCTGTTTCGCCCCTTCTTCTATGTCTCTCTCTCGCGGCGGCGTTGCTCTGTGGTTGCTGTTTCTGTCTTCGGCGGTGGTCCTGTGTCGTCGGAGGTCAGCGAGGTGGAAAGCTTCTACGCGGCAGTGTCTGCGCTTCGGCGGCGGCTGCCCCCTTCTAGCTCTTCCGCCCGGTGGCCGTTCTTCTCCGCTCCGGCGTCTGCGCTTCGGCGGCGGTCGGGCCGTTTGGTCTGGTCTCTAGGTTTAGGTTAGGGTCCTCCTTCCTGGGCTAGGGTTTCTGAGTTGTAAGGCTTGGCCCATTATGTGTTTTGGATTTGAGCTTTATTAGCCAGACCCATTAGGGGAAAATTGTGGCAGGCCCAAAAAAATTTGTAAAAAACCAAAAAAATTTAATTTGAAGACTTTTTGTCAAAAAAAAACATGAAATCTTCGACTCGAAAAAAGCTATGCTGGTTTTGAATTTAGAAATCATTCGGATTAAAAAGCATAAATATAAAACCGAAATAAAATGCCGAACCCATAATTTACTACCGGTGTACGTGTCTAGTGGTTTAGTGCATGGATTGGTTCCAATACACCCCTAGTTCAAGTTTCGGTGGGAAGAATATTTAATGTCATGTGAGATATTGATAAGGGCCCGAACCCATCTCGGTAATCAAAAAAAAAAAAAAATGAAACCGAAATAAAATGCCGAACCCATAATTTATGGATTTTTGCTAAAAGAAACAAGTGAAAACAATTAGTGAAAGAATTTGTTTGTCAACAATATAAAGAGTTCAAAACGACTCAGATAACCGATTGGTGATTCAAAACCTACGTGAATATGTTAGCAATGAACTATATCATAGCTTTAGAAACAGAGCAAGGAAAAATTATTATTGCCTCTTTTAGGTTTTTCGATGACTGAAGTAGAAGTAAGAAACAAATACAAGAGAAGTGGGGGAAATCACTTAGACCTAATTTTCTTTCTCTCCTGTTTCTCTCCCAAATAGCCGCCGCCAAGAGCCTCTCTTCTTAGATCTGCCTTCCTCGCCGGCGCCGGTGGCTTTTTTAGCACCGGGGCCGGTCCATAGTCTAGCTCCTCAGTTCATGTGTTTCTGTCGGTGTTTGTTTAGGGTCTCTGATGGTGTCGGTGGTTTGCGGAGGCTCGTCTCGCCGTTGTCTTCTTGCGCAGGCGGCGCAGTCACTGTGGCGTCGCGGTGGCTGCGGTGGAGGTGAGGCTCCTCGCGTCGGCGTGGATAGTCTCTGCCTCTTCTGGCTCGTACTAGGCCGAGATCTGGTCTCTGCTGCTCTTCTTCCGGTGTTTTTCTCTCCATCTGTTTCCTCGGCGTGTTCTCTTCCAGGCGTCTCGTGCTCAGCGGCGTGCGGTGGTGCG
>CM058236.1:65813671-65834667 GCA_030180135.1 Orychophragmus violaceus | reverse complement strand
ATTTCAACGGTTGGTTTGTTGTGGATCAGAGTTTTAGTGGAGCTGTTCTGTTTTGAAGCGACTGAGACCAGTGTTGGGTGTTTGGGAAAATCCAACGGTGATATCTTCTCTTCTTAAGATGAAAATTTGCAGGGTTGTTCTTGACTTGTTTATCTAGGATTTGAACGGTGGAGATTGGATTTGGTGACCGGAATCCTAGTAAAGGTGAGGTTGTTTGAGGCTGCATATTTCTGAGCTTTTGTATAGCTCTCTTGTTGATTCTTTGAGTTGGAGATTGCTCTTTGTTGAGCCTTACTCTCTGGTGTTGTCCTGTGGAAGAGAGAAGACGTGGTTGTACTCAATCTATTTGATATAGTGGATTTGGAGTGGACTACGGTCCCGTGGTTTTTCCTTCTCACATCGAGGAGGTTTTCCACGTAAAAATTGTCGGTCTCGTTTACATTGCGTTTTAGATTGTTTCTGCCTCATTACATATTTTTCTCACAGACTCACACAAGTGCGGAAACTATATTCCGCTGCGCCGTTATCGTGTTTCGTGTTTTCCCAACAGAAAAGACGTTCGCGTTGCTTTCCTCAGCCACTTTCTCAAGGAGCTTGATCGAAAATTTATTACTGTTTTCAAAGACAACGAGATTGTGAGAAGCCAATCCCTCAATTCATAGACAGGGCTTTCGTAACTAAGAGTATGAAAGTTTATAGAAGATCCACCCCGGACGACTATATCATGAGGTTAGCCTTGCAAAGAAATTTCTTGTCTGAAATTTTATGCAAAAGGCACGTACGAATATATCATTTAGGTGCGGTAATAGATAGGTTAAAGCACCGGAAAGTTCTCATCATTCTTGATGATTTGGATGATAATGTGGGCTATTTTCCTTTGGGTCTTAAAGGTTTAGGTTCGTACTTGCGAGGGAGGGACAAGGAGGCTTGGATCATGCATGGCCTTCGAAAAGGCCTGAGCAGGAAAATCGAGGAAGCACTGAAAGTTGACTACGAAGGCTAGGTAGCAGAAAAGATAAGGCGATATTCCGATACATCGCTTGTCTATTGAATAATGTGGAAACCAATGACATTAAGCTGCTTCTTGAAGATAGTGACTTAGATGTTAGTGCTGGGCTTGAAAACCTACTTGATCTTTCCCTTATACATGAAAGATGGAATATTGTGCAGATGCACTGTTTAGTACAAGAAATGGGTAAGGAAATGGGACGCATACAGTCCAAGAACCCTACAAAACGGGAATTCCTAGTGGATTCAAAGGATATTTGCGATGTTCTTAGTGGTAACGCTGTAAGTGCTCCTTTTTTAACATAGTCAATATGATACATAAGTTTGGTGTAGTCACTTGTTAAGATATTGATTTGATTTGGTGTTCTAAGAAATGTAGGCATGGGCTATTAAGTATTCGGTTTGGTTCTGAGTATTTCGAGTATTGAGGTTTAGGATATCAATAGATATTTTAAAATTTTTGGTTCGATTCCGATTTCAAATTCATGATTAATAAAAAGCCGATCAAAAAAAAAACTTAAGCATTATGGGAAAAACTTCCACTGATTGGAGTCACTAGTTATAAATACCACTTGATGCACCTCCATTAATTGAGCTTTGATAATTAATTGGCCCATATTTTATGGATTAAGTCCAAGAAAAGTTAATTTTTAGACAATTAATCGGTTATTATTATATTTTTAGTTCCTAATAGTATATTTTCGGGTTTTTGGTTTGGTATTTCAGGTTTTCGGGTAAGAACCGGAACCAAACCAATACCCATGATTCCCCAGTCTAAGGACCCATCATATATTTTGCTGGAATCGGAACCGAACCGAACCTGTTATTTCGGGTTGGTTCCGGTTTGGTTTTTTGCCGAGTTTTTTGCCCATGCCTTAAAAAAGATTGTGATTTGATCTATTCTTCATATTTGTTTCTTTTCATTTTTTCAGGTTGCTGAAAAGCTTTCTGGTATATCATTGAATCAAGCAGACTTAGAAGAGTTTCGTATTGATAAAAGTGCCTTGAGAAGGATGAAAAATCTTCTGTTTATGAGAATCTATGAGGATTCGTTGGCATTGCATAAACAATGCAGATTGTATGTACCTTAAGGTCTAGACTATTTCCCCCTAACCTCAGGTTACTTTGTTGGGACAGATATCCGTTTAGATGTTTGCCCTCAAGTTTTCATGGTGAAGATCTCGTTGTGCTCAGAATGCGGAACATCAGACTGGAGAAGTTTTGGGAGAGTCAAGGTAAGTTTCAAGCATAACCATTATCATTTTGTTTGTGAAATTATGCATTGCTGCAGTTTTAGTTTCTAGGTGTGTGATACGTATGAGTCACTTCACCCTCCGATACTCTATCAATACCGACGACGCAAGGCCTATAATGTGGTGAATCAGAAGAACATCGCAAAGGCCCATTAAGAGTAAAAGCAGCTATGGAAGGAGAGCTTCTAGAAGTACAAGGAATAAAGGAATAAGGTTGTTAGCATTGGGATCTGTTGCACATGCTCCTAACGACTCACGTGGAGAGTGTGTGACGTGGTGTGGCTCTTTGTTAATAGCAAAGTAGAGTCTATATAAACTTATGGAGGATGTACGTTGCTTTTATCATTTGGATGATCATTATGTGCATGTAGAGAGAGAGAGTCTCTCTTGTAATTCTCTGTTACTGATATCAATCCAAGTACTCATTTCTTCTTTTCATTCGGTTCTTACAAAGTTGATCATTACACCTAACAGTGGTATCATAGCCATTCGAAATCGGGAACCCATTTCCATCATGCCTCCTAAGCGAAATGGGGAAGCAGCACTGGAAACGCTGCAATAGGACATGGCGAAGATGATGTCCCTGATCACAGGGCAACGCCATGTTAGTGGCAGAGTGGCGGCTCTGGAGACTTCGGTGAAAACGATCCAGCAACAACTGGGTCAGTTTTCCTTTCTCAGACGGATGGAGCAACAGTTTCTGGAAGAGGAAGAAGCTAAGAAATGGCTGCTCGAGAATAATAAAGGAAAAGGGATCAGACTGGAGGATACACCACCGCGGGTACGGTTGAACGGCGAGGGGGGTTCGTCTGAGCAGGAGAAGAGTTAGCACGAAACCTTTTCATCGATGAACGACCGTGGAGACGACGGATCAAAGAGGAAGGGACAGACGGAGCAGAACTCTAGCCAAAACGAGGGATTCTAGGCAACATTTAGAAAACCCATGACTCGCCGCATCGAGGTCCCGTTGTTTGATGGAGAAAACGCAGACATCTGGGTCTTAAGGGTCGATCAGTACTTCGAGCTAAGCGAGTTTAAGGAGGAGGAGAAACTGTGCACGGTCAGATGTGCTTTGACGGCGATGCCCTGCTATGGTATCGATGGGAGCGAGAAAGGAACCCATTTCAGAGTTGGGGTCATATGAAGCAGAGAGTATTGGAGCAATACTCGACCGTTCCGGATAACACCGCCGGTGAAAAGCTGTTGCTATTACGTCAGGAGGGGACGGTGAAGGAATATTGCCATGATTTCATTTCAGTAGCCACTAACGCACCAGAGGTGACTGAGGTTATGCTGGAGATGACCTTCATGATCGGACTCAAGGCTAACATCCGGGCGGGAGGAAAGATGTTCGAGCCTCGATCCTTGTAGAAAATGATGAGCACTGCAAAGATGGTGGAAATGGGCGACGTCGCAGGACCCAAGAGCGGTGGTGAGTTCACCGGGGCTCTCAACTCGGTCAACTCGGCCCAGTTCGGATAAGCCCACATTCTCACCCACTACGGGAGGAAATTCAGGGGGTAGCGGATCCTCGACTTTCAGGCCCAAGCCCAACAGTTCTTCACTGAGGCAAACAACAACATTTCGTGGACCTAACCCTAAAACGACGCATCAACAACTGAAACCTCCTTTCCGACGACTTACGCCGGCCGAGGTAGCAAGATGGAAAGCCGATGGTTATGCTTCAAATGCGACGAGAAATTTTATGCCAATCACGTTTGTCCGCGCAAGGAGCTGATGGTATTAGTGCTACAAGACGACAACACTGAGGTTGAATGTATGGATGAGACGTGCGAACTCGACGACCGAGAGATGGAAGTAGAAGCAGAGGTCGCTGAAGAACATCGCAAAGGCCCAAAGGCCAAGGAAGAGTAAAAGCAGCTATGGAAGGAGAGCTTCTAGAAGTACAAGGAATAAAGGAATAAGGTTGTTAGCATTGGGATCTGTTGCACATGATCCTAACGGCTCACATGGAGAGTGTGACGTGGTGTGGCCCTTTGTTAATATAAAAGTAGAGTCTATATAAACTTATGGAGTTTGTACGTTGCTTTTATCATTTGTATGATCATCATGTGTAGTAGAGAGAGAGAGTCTCTCTTGTAATTCTCTGTTACTGATATCAATCCAAGTACTCATTTCTTCTTTTCATTCGGTTCTTTACAAAGTTGATCGTTACAAATAACAATGTGTAACTTACTAAAATTACTTTATTTTTGTTCTCTCAGTCGATTCCAGACCTCGTGCATATAGATATGCAGTGATCTAGAAATCTTAGAGAACTCTCAGATCTCAAAATGGCCACCAATCTCGAGATTCTAGATATCAGCAACTCCTGAAGTTTGTGGGAGCTAGGTTCATCTATCGGGAATCTCAATAGCCTAAGGAAATTGTACATTTCAGAATGCACAAATTTTGAGTTTCTTCCAATCAGCATCAACCTAAAATCTCTCCATCGGCTTGATCTCGATGGATGCTCACGATTTAGGATGTTTCCGGATATCTCAAGGAACATCTCATTTCTCATTTTGAGCCAAACAACGATCGAAGAAGTTCCTTGGTGAATCCACAAATTCACTAAGATCATAAGCCTAGAAATGTGGGAATGTAGAAAGTTGAAATATATATCCCCAAACATTTCGAAGCTGAAAGTTCTTGAGAAGGCTGACTTTTCAAACTGTGATGCACTGACTAAAGCCAGCTGGCTTAACCGTCAAACTGTAGTAGCAATGGCAACAATAAATTGAAGATGCATTTAATGTACCAGTCGCAGAGTAATACACGGAGTAGTACATGGCGTAGTACAAGGGGTAGTACAAGACGTGACTCAAGACGTGGATATGTTCGATTGATGAGATGAGAATGAATCTCTATGATGTGATTCGGTTTATTAGTTGTTTGCTGAGCTGGATGAAGATATTGGAAAGAATATAGCAGCTTTGGAGTGTTTACATATTCATATGTGAAGAAAAAGGAAAAAGAGAATATTTCCTAAAAAGAATTGGAATGTTCTAACAAAGAGGAAATCTTCTATTATGGTGATTGAAGAGGCTTGGTGGTCAAGATTCAAGCTGATATATATTGAGGGCGTGGCCTTAGGAGAAAGGTGTCCCTGTGACCACAAAAGACCCAAAAGAAAAAGTGGTTTTTGTGGGTGATCGTTGTGCGACATAGTTTCGCGGTGTGTGCTTGTGTTATCATGGTGACCAAGGAATCTACAGTGTTGAAAGACATTGTTGCTGTCGTACCAGTGGTATCTGTTGCATGCGTGCTTGATACCGTTTCCTTAGTCATGTTGGTGAACATATGGGAATGCTTTGGGGCGTCGGAAAAGAACGTGGTCCAAAGATTCTGAAGAAGATGCAAGAGCTGAGAGAATAAAAACTCAAGAGGGCTTTTGTATCTTTGGGGAAAAGTCTAGGTTCTAGGAGGAGCTTAGCTCAGGTGTTTGATCTTAAAGAATTCTTGTATTGGGTAGAGCGATAGATCAATAGGGTTTGTTCTATTCGTCTGTAATTGGTGGATTACTTTCTATTCAAGTGAATTCGAAGTCTGGACGAGGTCCCGGGGAGTAGAAAAAATCGAACCCCGTTAACAAACTTTGTGTGTCTTACTTTCTGCTTTATATACTGCCTCACCTGCGTTTTCAATTGGTATCAGAGCGGGTGCTTGATAGAGATTTAGTCTTGTTCCGGGCAGATCTAAGGTGAGGAGGATCAGAAGATAGCTCAGGGAGAAAGACAGAGTTTGAATGAGTTTTTGATCATGATGTGACTCAAGCTGGGGGAGATTGGTGTACTGATGAAGCTCTTGAAGATGTGATTGTTGAGTTCACATACATAATCAAAAAGGGGGAGATTGAAGATGCATTCAATGTACCAGTCGCAGAGTAATACACGGAGTAGTACATGGCGTAGTACAAGGGGTAGTACAAGACGTGATTCAAGACGTGGATATGTTCGATTGATGAGATGAGAACGAATCTCTATGATGTGATTCGGTTTATTAGTTGTTTGCTGAGCTGGATGAAGATATTGGAAAGAATATAGCAGCTTTGGAGTGTTTAGATATTCATATGTGAAGAAAAAGGAAAAAGAGAATATTTTCTAAAAAGAATTGGAATGTTCTAACAAAGAGGAAATCTTCTATTATGGTGATTGAAGAGGCTTGGAGGTCAAGATTCAAGCTGATATATATTGAGGGCGTGGCCTTAGGAGAAAGGTGTCCTTGTGACCACAAAAGACCCAAAAGAAAAAGTGGTTTATGTGGGTGATCGTTGTGCGACATAGTTTCGCGGTGTGTGCTTGTGTTATCATGGTGACCAAGGAATCTACAGTGTTGGAAGACATTGTTGCTGTCGTACCAGTGGTATCTGTTGCATGCGTGCTTGATACCGTTTCCTTAGTCATGTTGGTGAACATATGGGAATGCTTTGGGGCGTCGGAAAAGAATGTGGTCCAAAGATTCTGAAGAAGATGCAAGAGCTGAGAGAATAAAAACTCAAGAGGGCTTTTGTATCTTTGGGGAAAAGTCTAGGTTCTAGGGGGAGCTTAGCTCAGGTGTTTGATCCTGAAGAATTCTTGTATTGGGTAGAGCGATAGATCAATAGGGTTTGTTCTATTCGTCTGTAATTGGTGGATTACTTTCTATTCAAGTGAATTCGAAGTCTGGACGAGGTCCCGGGGAGTAGAAAAAATCGAACCCCGTTAACCAACTTTGTGTGTCTTACTTTCTGCTTTATATACTGCATCACCTGCGTTTTTAATTGGTATCAGAGCGGGTGCTTGATAGAGATTTAGTCTTGTTCCGGGCAGATCTAAGGTGAGGAGGATCAGAAGATAGCTCAGGGAGAAAGACAGAGTTTGAATGAGTTTTTGATCATGATGTGACTCAAGCTGGGCGAGATTGGTGTACTGATGAAGCTCTTGAAGATGTGATTGTTGAGTTCACATACATAATCAAAAAGGGGGAGATTGAATATGCATTCAATGTACCAGTCGCATAGTAATACACGGAGTAGTACACGGCGTAGTACAAGGGGTAGTACAAGACGTGATTCAAGACGTGGATATGTTCGATTGATGAGATGAGAACGAATCTCTATGATGTGATTTGGTTTATTAGTTGTTTGCTGAGCTGGATGAAGATATTGAAAATAATATAGCAGCTTTGGAGTGTTTAGATATTCATATATGAAGAAAAAGGAAAAAGAGAATATTTCCTAAAAAGAATTGGAATGTTCTAACAAAGAGGAAATCTTATATTATGGTGATTGAAGAGGCTTGGAGGTCAAGATTCAAGCTGATATATATTGAGGGCGTGGCCTTAGGAGAAAGGTGTCCCTGTGACCACAAAAGACCCAAAAGAGAAAGTAGTTTATGTGGGTGATCGTTGTGCGACATAGTTTCGCGGTGTTTGCTTGTGTTATTATGGTGACCAGGGAGTCTACAGTGTTGGAAGACATTGTTGCTGTCGTACCAGTGGTATCTGTTGCATGCGTGCTTGATACCGTTTCCTTAGTCATGTTGGTGAACATATGGGAATGCTTTGGGGCGTCGGAAAAGAACGTGGTCCAAAGATTCTGAAGAAGATGCAAGAGCTGAGAGAATAAAAACTCAAGAGGGCTTTTGTATCTTTGGGGAAAAGTCTAGGTTCTAGGGGAGCTTAGCTCAGGTGTTTGATCCTGAAGAATTCTTGTATTGGGTAGAGCGATAGATCAATAGGGTTTGTTCTATTCGTCTGTAATTGGTGGATTACTTTCTATTCAAGTGAATTCGAAGTCTGGACGAGGTCCCGGGGAGTAGAAAAAATCGAACCCCGTTAACAAACTTTGTGTGTCTTACTTTCTGCTTTATATACTGCCTCACCTGCGTTTTCATAAATAATCACACTAAGTTACAAGTACGCAATTTCATCAACTGCTTCAACATAGATCAAGAAGTTCTTATTCAACGATCAATTTTCAAGTACCTGATCTTGCCCGGTGAACATGTGCCTTCATATTTCACCTACCAGGCTACCGGAAACACTCTTGTTATCCATCTACTTCAGAGCTCTCTCTCTCTCAACAGTTCTTGAGGTTTCGGGCTTGCCTTGTTGTTGATGCCGACAAGCCGAAGCGCACAGGGAATGGCCCAATTACCTCTAGCTGGGTATGTTGTCACTTCACTTGCAAAGAGGGAAACCCTTTTTCCGATGCTGATTGTCGAATCGACACTGATTTTCCGCAGAAGATAGATAATCATTTGATTATATTCAACTGTTGTATCCCTCTAAGAAAACACAATGATCCGCCACTTGAGCTTAATTATGATCAGGTGGATACATAGATCCATTTCACTAGTGACTCACTGTGCAAAATAAGAGGATGTGGTATACAAGTCTCTCAGACGGACCAACCTTGTAATCCTAATGCTCTTGCACATGTTTGGGAAGGAGGTAAAAAGAAAGGTAATAGTGATCTTGGCAACGAGACTGACACGATGAAGAGACATAGAGAAGCCGGAAACAAATCAAGGTAACTAACTATTTATCATAAATTGAACTTAGATTCTAGTTCTCTCTATTTACTTCTTTATTCAAGATTTAGTTTTAAATGACTTTTATAAAGTAAGATCACATTGAGTTGTTCTATTTTTGCAGATAACATGAAGGATTAATCAAGAAAGCAAAACCTCATGAAACACAGGATTTTGCATTTTATGATATGTTCGTGTGCCAGAATGCTGTAGATTTTGTTAGGAGATTGAAGGAGAACAATGCTCTGGTCACTGTGTAGGAAGAGTGGGGATAATGTGACAGCGGTGGTTGTGTATCTTCAGCGACAGCCGCCTGATATATCATTGTTTTTACCTGTTTTAAGCCATGATATAAGTACATATTAGAGTCTTTTATAGTGTCTTTCGAGTCTTTTCAGATGTTTATTAGGATTGCACACGTTTGGAGGACTTTGGAAGATATTGGAGGTTTTTGGGCAAGATTTGGAGCTAAAGCCGTGATGAGAGAAACAAAGCATCTCTGTTCAACCTGAGCGTCGACCGATGCACCCCTGCATCGATCGACGCAGCTCCCAGATTCGCAAATTCCAGCGAATTAATGAAATTTTGAAAATTGTAGTTTTAACCCAGAAGTTCCAGTATTTACAAAAGAGACCCATGACGTGTTATACACTTTATATTAGGATTTTTGGTGTGTTTTTTTAGTTACACTTTCATACTTTTAGCTAGGAAGAGTTTTGGAGCTTTGGGGCTGATCATTCCTTGTACTGCTTTTTGGAGAAGATTTTGTACCCCTTTTCATTCTCTACTCTTTCTTTAATGCAATTTATTCATATTATGATTTATGTTTCATTGATCATGTCTGAGTAGATTCATTGTTAGGTTTAGGGTTTCTCATAAAGGTTTTCATGACTTGCTAGATTAAATCAATCAGTTAAGGATTCATAACTTGTTAAGTACTTCAACCTGAATTGTGCTTAAGGCTAGTTTCTAACCTGATCAATTGGAATCTAGATATAGGGTTTATAAATTGACACGAAAGTGTAATTTAGAATCTGGTTTATTAAGGTTGAGCAATCTAACTATCTGCAAAGAAATTTGGTTTAATTGAATTGTGAACTAATCGAACACGCACCTAATGCTAGTTTAATCTGTTAGGAAATGCAAAGAATTTGGATTTCTAGGGTTTAGACTTAGTGAATTCTCGCAATGAAAGTTGGTTAGTTCTATATTTGTGTTTGAGTTCTAAAACGATTCTTAATTCGATCATGACTGATATTTGATTTGCATGGCATGATTTCCTGAGAACGCCCTTGACCTAGCGCTTTTAGTATTTGAAAACAAACTCGCTTGCTACTGATTTAATTACTGCTTTTTTAGTTTACTGTTCTTGATTTACATCGCCTAGCTAATCTTGATATTCTATAATCTATTGATTTCTATACTAAATTTGTCTATGCACTTGCAGTGTAACTTAGGGAATTAAACTCTCAGCATATCAAGTTTTTGGCGCCGTTGCCGGGGACTCTTTTGAGTCTTCGATAGATTTGAGTTTAGAGTTTAGACTAGGTTTTTCGTTTGTTATTTTTTTTTTTTACTATTTTCTGTTTTCTTTCTGTCTTTGTGTGTTTCAGGTTTGCGATAAGACACGTGCATCGACCGACGCTCTTGAGAATCCATCGACGCACCCACGAACTGAATCGATTGTTGCGAACGTGTGCATCGATCGACGCTTGCCGTGAACAGTTAGTGCATGCCTAATTGTGCGACTAGAAGTAATCCGGACAAGAAACTCGTGAATCTCAAACTTGAGGAACTTGCAAGGTTAGAAAGAACGAACAGGAAAGCTCAGAGGCCAGTTAAGATGATGAATCCAAATGCTATATTTTGATTCGAGATGCAGAAGGTGTTCTGAGATTTGCAGCAGAATCCTTACAATGATCAGGGACAGAGGATTGATGCTGATGGAAACGTGATTGTGATCCCTGAAGATGAACGACATGTTGTTAATCCTGATGCAGAAGCTCAAGGTGGAGGCGCAGGTGGACAAGGAAATCCACGAGTTGAAGAGACACCTAGAGCACCTAATCCTCCAGCTGGGAGAACACTAGTTGATTACAACATGTATGATGCTTTCTATGCTAATAGGTCTGCGATTGTACCACCTCCTTTTGCGCCGAATGACTTTGAGCTGAAGACTTCTTACTACACGCTTGTGGGACATCACTTCTTTCATGGAATCCCACATGAGCATCATATAGATCACATAGAGAATTTTGAGTCTTTGGTTACTGGAATGAAGCATAATGGAGGGAGCTATGACTTCCTGCACTGCAAGCTTTTCCCTCACTCTCTTGGAGGAGAAGCTGCAACTTGGCTGAAGCAGATTCCACTTGAGACTCTGACTACTTGGGATGCAGTGAAGAGGAAGTTTCTGAGGCACTTTTATGATGATGCTAGATCTGATCAGCTGAGAGAGGATCTTCTACAGTTCAAGCAGGGACCTACAGAGGCCTTGAAGGCAACTTGGGTGAGGTTCAAGATGTACCAGAGAAATTGCCCTCATCATGGTTTCTTTGAAGTTCAGTTGCTGGGCATTTCTTCAGAGGAGTTGATTTGTGGTATCAGATGGTTTTGGATGCTGCTAGCAATGGGAACTTCGACACTAAATCTCCAGAGGAAGCTAAGGAGCTGATTGAGAATTTGGTGTGTAGTAATAACACTAAGAATCCTGATATAGAGATGAAGAAATCTATGGGAAAGTGGACAGTTCACAGATGGCAGAGATGAAGAACAAGATTGATTCTGTTCATATTCTTTTTCTTGGGAAGAAGAATGTCCATTTTGCTCAGGATGTTGAGGTATTTGAGGCTGATGAAGGCTGCGAAGAAGAGGATGTGAATTATGTTGGTGGAACTGGTTTCCAGGGGAACATATTTGGGAATCAACAAGGTAGAGGTGGCTACAATGGAATGGGTCAGAGAAGTACCTTCACATGTAATCAAAACTTCTCTGGTTTCACTCCTAAGCCTCAGTACCAGAAGCCTTATCAGTGTAGCAGTAGCCCTGGAAACAACACTAATAGCTTCATCAGGAACTATGGATCTTCATCATATCAACCTGCTCCTCCTCAAAATGAGCAGTCTGATAAGATGATGGGTTTATTGGAGTATCTTCTAGAAGGACAGCAGAAGAGTACAATGGACTTCAATGGAAAGATAGATGCTCTGTACTTGGAAGAAATCGTTAAGTTTGAAGAGATGGAAGATGACATTCGCGAGTTGCAGACTGCGCCGACCGATGCATCCCAGCGTCGATCGACGCAAATCGTGAACGAGGAATCTAAACCTCAAGCTCGACGCAGTGGTCGTTACGCCTGAGCCTAGCGTCGACCGACTCACTCCTAGTGTCGATTGACGCAAGGCGATTGCAGAGAAGTCGGATGCAGAGAAATTGAAGAAATCTGATGAACGGGTCTACTAGCCTAAAGTTCCCTTCCCTAAGAACCCCATGAAGTCTAAGTATGAGCTGCAGTTAGCTAAATGCAAAGCAATGATGGATAAGGTGTTGATTGAAGTTCCTTTGATTGATGCTCTAAAGACTACTCTTGTGATGAAAAGATGTCTCAAAAACATGATTTCTGGTAACTTGGCTGATGAGGAGAGTGTACTGATGATCTCAGAGGTATGCAGTGCTGTAATTCAAGGCAGGATTCCTGAGAAACTACAAGATCCAGGGAGCTTTGTGTTGGATTGTTCTATCTACAAAGATAGATTTGAGAGGTCATTGTGTGATATTGGTTCAAGTGTGAACCTTATGCCCTTCTATGTTGCTAAGATGGTGAAGAGACCAACCATCGACGAACAAACTTCTTATGTGGACACTCTCAGTGATTTGGCAGAGGTCTTTCATAGGATACATGCTGAGGATCCGCGGGAAAGGGCTCTGCTAAGCTTAGTACTGGAACTGGAGCATCTGGAAGACGAGCCTGCAATCTGCTATGCTAGGCTGATAGACTCTACAGAGCAAGTGATGCAGTTGGAAGTTCAGAACGAGCCACTGTGTCGATCAACATAACCCGATCATCGATCGACGCAAATCGCGTCCGACTGGGCAGAGGAAAAGGCTCCGAAAATTGAGCTGAAACAACTTCCATCCGGGCTAAGGTACGCATTTCTTGGACCTAATTCGACATATCCAGTGATTATTAATGCTTCCTTGAACAACGCATAGACTTCCTTACTGCTGAGTAAGATGCGCAAGCATCGCAAAGCTCTTGGTTATTCTCTTGATGACATTTCAGGTATCTCTCAGAAGCTGTGCATGCATAGGCTTGAAGATGAGACAAAGTCATATGTTGAGCATTAGAGGAGGCTGAATCCGAATCTGAAGGAAGTCGTGAAGAAGGAGATTATGAAATTTATGGATGCTGGAATCATCTATCCTATCTCTGACAGTGATTAGGTCAGTCCAGTACATATTGTGCCCAAGAAAGGAGGTGTCACAGTGGTGAAAAATGAGAAGAATAAGCTGATTCCTACAAGGACTGTGACTGGACACCGGATGTGCATTGATTACATGAAGCTGAATGCTGCGACCAGGAAAGATCACTTCCCCTTGCCTTTTATTGATCAGATGCTGGAGTGGTTAGCTAATCACCCTTACTATTGCTTCCTCGATGGGTACTCTGGCTTCTTTCAGATTCCCATCGATCCAGAGGATCAGGGGAAGACTACTTTTACTTGTCCCTATGGTACTTTTGCATACCGCAGAATGCCTTTTGGACTTTGTAATGCACCAACCACCTTCCAGAGATGTATGATGTCCATCTTTACTGACATGATTGAGGAATTTATGGAAGTGTTTATGGATGACTTTTCTGTCTATGGGTAATCTTATCATGAGTTCTTGGATAATCTGTGCAAAGTTCTATCTAAATGTGAGGAGAAGCACTTGGTTCTGAATTGGGAGAAGTGATATTTCATGGTCAGATATGGTATTGTTCTTGGGCACAGAGTATCTGAAGCTGGGATTGAAGTGGATCGCGCCAAGATTGAGCTTATGACCAGCCTTCAGGCGCCTGATTCTGTGAAGTCTGTGAGGAGCTTTCTTGGACATGTTGGGTTCTACAGGAGGTTCATCAAGGATTTCAGTAAGATTGCTAGACCACTAACTGCTTTGTTGTGTAAGGATGTGAAATTTGAGTTCACTTCAGATTGTCAGACTGCATTTGAACAGATCAAGTAAGCATTAGTGAGTGCTCCTATAGTGCAACCACCAGATTGAGATTTACCTTTTGAGATTATGTGCGATGCAAGTGACTTTGTTGTAGGAGTTGTTTTGGGGCAGAAGAAGGACAAGAAACTTCATGCTATCTATTATGCCAGCAGAACACTAAATGATGCGCAGAGAAACTACGCAACTACAGAGAATGAGTTGTTGGCAGTTGTCTTTGCCTTTGAGAAATTTCTCCCCTATCTGGTTGGATCCAAGGTGATAGTGCATACGGACCATTCTGAAGTATTAATGCAGAAGAAGGATGTAAAGCCGAGGCTTCTGAGTTGGATTCTCCTTCTTCAGGAGTTTGACATTGAGGTTAAGGACAAAAAGGGAGTTGAGAACGGAGTTGCTGATCATCTTTCAAGGATCATGGTTGAAGAGGACGTCCCCATTGATGATTTCCTACCTGAAGAGAACGTCAATTTGATTGAGACAGTGTTTAGGACGGATTTGGACAGAAACTTGTGAAACTGTCGGAATATAGAACATGCGTCGATCGATGCACGTTTTGGGGCTGAATCGATCGATGCATACCCATGCATCGATCGACACACGGCGATTACGAACCCAGAAGCTATGAAGGTTCAAATTGGACACTACGGCATCGATATTTACGTTGTTTCGACGCCCGATCGTCAATGGTTTGCTTATATTGCGAATTACCTGGCTGCATAGATTGAACTAGATGATCTCAAGGGGTATGCAAAGAAGAAGTTCTTCAGAGAACTCAGGAGGTTCTATTGGGATGAGACCTATCTATATAAGTATTGTTCGGATGGTATTTACAGGAGATGCATTGCAGAATCAGAGGTTCCAGACGTTCTATTTTACTGCCATGGATCAGATTATGCTGAACACTTCGCTACTTTTAAGACTGTGTCTAAGGTTCGACAATCAGGTTTCTGGTGGCCTAATATGTTCAGAGATGCTCATTCGTTTGTCTCCTAGTGTGATGCCTGTCAGAGGAGAGGGAAAATCAGTAAGAATAATGAGATGCCTCAGAATTTTATTCTTGAGGTTGAGGTTTTCGATTGTTGGGGCATTGATTTCATGGGTCATTTTCCCTCATCTCATGGGAATAAGTTCATATTGGTTGATGTGGATTATGTGTCTAACTGGGTGGAAGCAATAGCTAATCCAACCAATGACTCTTCGGTGGTTCTTAAGCTATTTAAGAACATCATTTTCCCTAGATTTGGAGTGCCTCGGATTGTGATAAGTGATAAGCTGTTGAAAAGCTGCTACAAAAGCATGGTGTTCATCATCGTGTGGCTATTCCTTATCATCTTCAGACTAGTGGGCAAGTAGAGGTCTCTAACAGACAGATCAAGGAGATCTTGTAGAAGACAATTGGGAAGACAAGGAAGGATTGGTCTACAAAGCTGGATGATGCGTTATGGACCTATAGGACTGCGTTTAAGATGCCACTTGGGACTACACTGTTTCATCTTCTGTATGGGAAAGCCTGCCACCTTCCAGTTGAGCTTGATCATAAGGCAGCATGGGCTGTGAAGCAAATGAATTTTGACCTAAATCCTGCAGCAGAGAGGAGATTGGTGCAGCTGAATGACTTGGATGAGATTAGGCGTCATGCCTATGAGAATTCGAAGTTGTACAAGGAGATGACTAAGGCATATCATGACAGAAAGATTGTCTCCAAACTGTTTGAGCCTAATGATCAGATAATTTTGTATAACTCACGTTTGCAATTGTTTCCAGGTAAGTTGCGCTCTAGATGGTCAGGTCCTTTCACAATCAAGGAGATGCGTCTGTATGGTGATGTTGTTCTTATCAGCTCAGAAGGTAAGGAATTCACTGTCAATGGACAGAGGGTGAAGCATTATTGGGCTAAGGCTGAGATTTCAAGAGGTCATATTCTGCCTCTGGTTGATGCACCCTCTGTGATATAAGATCGGAGGTGGATAGTTGTTTGGGTCGCCCAGCTGGTCGGAGACGCTCTCTGGTTGATCCGTGGTCGATGGTCGAATGGAAAAAGCTTGCTGGCCGAATGCGCTCTCAATGCTTCTCAATGGATGGAAATGAAATATATGATGGATCGAAGAACGTTACTTAAAGGTGTGAAAGCCTTTGTGATAAGTTCAAGAATCTAAGCCTTAGTGAATCCACACATAAGACATAAATTCATAATGTTTTCTAAGAATGGAAATCCGCACAACTTAGAGAAACAAAGAACAAAGCATAAAAGCTTTAGAAGAGAGAACTCTTTTATTTTCCCAAAATTTATATATTATTTACAATAGAACAATGAACTTTTTATAGCTTTTACAAGTTAATCTTTACAATAAATACAATAAAATAAATTATTTATATTTAAACAAAAGGAGAAAAATTAGCTAAATCAAATTACTAGTTTTCTTCCACCAATTTAGCCATTGCTTTTGAATGAGAATCCTTGACTTTTTTTTTATGAAGTTATGAGGATGATATTCTCATAATAACCCATGTATTGAAGACCTTGATTCGTTCTAGTTTTTTTTTATATTGCAATACAAAAATTATTGTTGTTTGGTGGAATATTTTTGGGTCACATCGATCGAGGAGCCCTAAAAATCGCTACTCTGAAATCACTGGACGTAAATGGGCGGCTTGTCACGGTCTTTTTCCAACAAGGTTGTGCGGCGCTTGACAGTCCCATTCCTGCCGAGCCAGCCTATCTCTCTTCTGGACATTTACGACTGGTTTCGCCCTGCCTCGTGCTCATCAGGTGATCGGCTCCAGATCACGACCAGTTTGTGCAGGGATGACCTAATCCCTTCTTCAACATCAGATCTTCGATCAGCGACAGACTCCTCGAACTCAACTGGGTCGGTCTACCTAACTCCGAAAGGGATTCTCCAACCTGAATCTTGCATGCCCTTCACTGAAGCACAACACCAACTCCCAGTCGTTAGTCCCGCAGAAGCATCGTGACTGGTCACGAACCGTCTGAGGAAAAACGGGTCGTGACAGGTTTCTCCGTAATCAGTAAACCTTTATGGAGTAATAATCTCTTTTCCACGCTTCATCTCTATCGACCATCCTTGGGACATGTAATTCAACCACGCGGCCATCAGGAAACTCAAAAGTCTCTTGTATTAATATAAGTCTATCCGAAACCTCTTGCTATTCCCAACCATGGTGTATATATATCATTCGAACCCTTCTAGATTCAGACTATACAAAACTCTACTCTTTTTCTCTTCCTTATTTTTTCTACTAATGGAGGAAAGCTCAAAACGTTTAGGGCATGGAACATTTAGTTTGAAGCTTCTGATTGATGAAAAGAGAAATAAAGTTATTCTGGCTGAGGCTTGTAGGGATTTTGTTGATGTACTTTACAGTCTTCTAGCACTACCGATGGGCACCATCGTCAGACTGCTTGAGAAGCATCAGAAGTCTCAGCCAGTGACAATAGGGTGTTTTAACAACCTTTACAAAAGTGTTTCAGATATGTCTATCAATTATTTCGAGACGGAGGCTTGCAAGACTATGTTGCTGTATCCGAAGAGTACCAAGGAGGTCCTGTGCAGGAGGCTGAAGTTAAACATAGATGATACTGAGGCTACAAAGTTCTTTATGTGCCCCAACTTACATAAGAGAGATTCCTGCTCTGGGAAGTACAGCAATTTTAACACCTCGAGGTGTACTTGTGGAGATTTGATGGTCAAAAAGTTTAACGTTCCAGACAAAGAGCAGCGTGGAGGCATTGGAAATGATTATGATGGAGTATTTGTCAGCTGCCGATCCTATTACATTGTGACCGATGATCTGCATGTGACATTGAACTCTCTTGGTGTTATAACGAATGTGCTCAATGGTCTAGGATATACAAATTTCAATGAGTTAACCGAAGTCGACCATGATGTTGGTTTTGAAGAGGTACTTAATTTTCATTTCCCTGTGGTCATTCTTTTTTTCATTGTTGTATATATATCTCTTAAAAATTAAACTTATCCAAATCTAGGTGATGATTTTACTTGGATGTTTACTCACCTCGGAAGCTCCCTTAACATGCACATTCCTCGGGAAACATTGCATGTCAGGGATACCTAAAATGTTGCCTAAACCCGTGCTACAAACTGCGAACGTCGTAAAAGCAAGAATTTTTGAGGATGTAAAGGTGTTTGTTAGGAAGTCAGACAAGAAGATTCTTTATGCAGAAAGCACGGAAGACTTCGTAAATGCTCTTCTAACATATCTGGTACTCTCTCTTGAGTTGGCTTGGTCTTTCTCTAATAACAAAACCGTTCTTGGCTGTGTTGAAAATATGCTCATGAGTGAGTGTAGTAGAACACCAGCTTCAAGGTCTTCCGAGATACCTTACAATTATAGTTGCAGTAAACTACGTTTTTATTTTTCTTACCAATCACAATTCTCTTATTGATTGAATGGTATATCTCCCATTAATCCAAAAATAAAGTCTGCCACTTCAAAGTGTAGTGGGTTTCTAAAGAGAGATTCAAAGTTCATCGTGTCTGATGATCTTGTTGTAACTCCGATGAGGCTATCCCCAACCATTGGCTTGTTAAAGAACAATCAGACTGACTTCAGTGAACTTGAGGAGCATACAATCAGCATTTCCAAAACTGAGGTATGCTTGTTCTGTTGTTCCTTGCCTTGTGGTGCTTTGGTAAATTATTATTTGAATTTTTTCAATGTTTTTCATTTTGTTTCTGTCGCAGCTCATCAGCATTCTCAACGCCTCCTTCATCTCGTCCTCGGCATTAACCATTGGTCTCTCAAACTTATTGTTGAAGAAAGTCAAGAGAGAAACTTGACCTTTTTCAAGAAATGGATCAGAAGAAAGTTGATATTTTTGCATCTTGTTCTTTGTATTTTCCTGTGTCATTATTAGATTCTGCTACAATTATCTCTGGATTCTCAAGGCTTTTAGGCTCTTAGTTTTATTTTGATGTTATATTTCTATGCACACTTTTCTTTTTGTGGCCTCTTTTAAGTAATCTAATATTGGAAAACTGCCAAGATAATCCCAAACTTTCCGATTTGAGCTATTAAAAATCCAAATTTTCGATGTCACTGAAAAAAAACAAAAAATTGATGTAGGTTCTAGAATTCGAACTCGGGTTAGAAAGAGCATGTAGTAGAGATTTTCCACTAATAGTAAACAAAACAAATATATATTCACTGTGAACAACATGCTGTAAAAAAACATTTCTAAAAAATATTTTATATATCTAAATTAGATAGAAAATAGTATCAGAACTGGTCAATTTTTTTCCTTTTCTTTTTTTTTTAATCAATAACTGGTCAAATTTATTACTTTATAGAAACTAGGTATGTATCCGCGCTACGCCGCGGATTTATTCAGAAAAAAATTGTTAAATTTTTTTTTGCTGAAATTTTTTTTCTAAATATTTTTTGACTTATGATATATTTGTTGTACAGTTAAAATGTATGATTATAATTTATGTAAATTAAAAATAAATTATTTTAAAATTTGGTAGTAAAAAATTTGGTTTCATAAAAATACCATAAAGAGATTAAAACAATCTTCAATAGTGTTTTACTTACTAATTAAAAATAAAATTTAAAAATTGTTGCATTCTGCTTCTTTCCCTCAAATATTTAAAACCAAATTAAAAGAATGCAAGATTAAGTTTTATATTTCACATAATTACATCAAAGTAGGAATTTGCTATGCACAAGTTGCTAGGTTAGTTCCCATTACACCACAAATATTATAACACAAAATAATTATATATATAAATTTATTATTTTGATAGAAAAATAAAAAATAGAAATTATTATCTAATATAATAAGAATATAGTAGTCAGAAATAAAAACATGAATTATATAAATTTTGTAAATTATGAATTATTTATGTTAGCATTTCTTTGGTTATAAATTTATCCAACTTTTACTGATTTATTTAAGTCTTTATATGATTTTTAATTATCAATTTCTGATTAATTCATGTGTCTCTCATTTTTTCATTTGAAAAAAAAAATTATTTTTCTTTCAATTCAAATCCTAAATTTTTTTTTTTTTTATCAATGTTAAACTTACTTTCTCCATCCCTCACAATATCTCTTATTCTAAATTATTCTTTAAAATTGTTCTTTTTAAAAAACTCTTATATCTCCATTGCAGATTGTAAGAACTCCTTTTACAATTTCTCCGAACTCAAAAGCATAATCAAAATGGAATAAGTCCAATTTGGATTAGCCAAAATTTCTGAACTGAATTTTCCAAACCCATATTAAATTGAATTATAAAATAACTCAAATAAAATGAAAATTTATATACAAAATTTATCTCGAACTGAACCAAATTAAACAGTACTAAAAACAAAGTGAATTGATTAAAATGTATAATTTTAATATCTTAATTATATAATATATTAAATCTATAATTTTAATTAAATTGGTAGATTATTTTGTTTTTATTATTAATATTTTATTAAAATACAAACCAAATATAATTTGATCCAAAATGAATCTTATTTTTGTATAATCTGAACAATTTGAAATCCTAAAATTCTAATAAAACTGAATTAAACTATAGTGATTATGAATGAGACAAGGTGATTTGAAAATGGAAAACACCACTTTCTATTACACAATTAGAAAGCATATATATATTAAATCTATAATTTTAATTAAATTGGTAGATTTTTTGTTTTTATTAAAATACAAAACAAATATAATTTGATCCAAAATGAGACTTATTTTTATAATCTGAACAATTTGAAATCCTAAAACTCTAAATCAAACTGAATTAAACTATAGTAATTATGAATGAGACACGATGATTTGAAAAAGGAAAAACACCACTTTCTTTTACATAATTAAAACATAGCTTTTAGTGTCTCGTCTGTACCATACCTTCTTTCAGACAATTAGAACAGAGTAGCAAAAGAATCCGTCTGTGCCACAGCAAAAGAGACACATAAGAACAGTGAGGAAGTTTAAGGCAGAGAGAGAGAGAGAGAGAGAGAGA